>JAEQBH010003244.1:0-255000 GCA_016808115.1 Tetrastigma voinierianum | reverse complement strand
CACCAACTTGAGGGGGTGGTGTTGGAAACAGTCAACCTCAATCTCGTGTAAATAGGAAAAGGTGTTGTTGTTATAGTATTTTATTTCTATAAATCCTCCTCTGATATTGGATCTCATGAAATCAAGGAGAATAAACTATTATATCTCCTATAATTGTGAGGAATACTTTTGTATAAATATACCTCCTTGTAATCTTAATGATATACAGAAAAATATTTTCTTCAAGAGTTTGTACAGGAAACGCAAGAATGATTAAAAAATAATGAAAACCATGAACATGAATCATGCTCATTGTGTGCTTGAATTGTGCTCCATGTGTGCAAGGATCAAGGAAGTTATGTGATCCTTTTATTTAAAGAATGTCGTGCACCAAACATGCACCAAAACCAAGGATAATTAATAATTTCCGTAATCAAAAGGGAAAGGAAATTATCATAGTATAAATGAGGGGGTGCCTAAGAAATTATCTTAGCATTGTGTACATGAATATGCATTTAGAAACTAGCTTACTTTGACTCTCATGTAAGCATGAAACACTTTGTGTTTCTATGAATTCAAGCACCTTATGAGCTTGTTTTATTTAATATCGCATTTCGTTTTTGTGTAATTCATTTTCTCTATGCATCTGCAAGCTGGACAATCATTTGTTTAAAAAGTAATATTGTGTTCTATGGAAAAAAAATAAAAATTTTAAAAATATACACAAAAATAAATATAAAATTGATGGATTTTTTTTAATAGTTGTAAATATTTAAAAATTTAAAGTATTGTATTAAATTTCATTGTTTTTCTAATATTTAATGGGTATTGTAACTTTAAAATCATATTTTCTTTAGTTTTACTTTTCCTTTTATTTTCTTTTCATCTCATAATTTAAATTAAGGTTAAAAAAGAACATTGTACTTTAACTCCAATGAGTTCGCATGTCTCTTACTCTTCACATATCATAAGAATATTGACTTAATGATCTCTTATCTTTCACACTACTATTACTATTTGAGAGTACAATTATGTACAACATTTCAATGTCTAAAAGACAAAATCTAGCATAAACTACACTAGATTAATAATATGCTACACAAGATTAATAAAGAATGACTAATTATCAATAATTAGAATTTTTTATTTATTGTTTCATGTATTAGATCTCTTTATAATTTTACTAAATATTTTTTAAATAAAAATTAATCATTTATGTTTGTGGGTATCCTAGTAAGTCAAAATATTGAAATTATTAGGACAAATTAGACTGACCCCACCTAAAGAAAGCATTTTATTGATCTTTGTCTATAAAAAGCAAATACTTGGTCATGAATTGATAAGAATTGAAGTTACTTGAAAAACACTACACATCCAAACAACTTAAGAATGGATAAGATTACATGAAAATACAATATCTCATATGGAGTAAAATGATAACTGTGATTGGATATGGTTATAACTTTGTAAACAAAACATTTTAAGTGGATCTTTAAAACAATTGTCTTATATATGCATACATGACTAATTTGTTTTTTAACTTGTTAAATAGAAATAACAAGAAGCTAAAACACTTCTGCTTTAAATTGTTAGGAAATGTGAAGGAATTAGAGATATTATTTGGATGAGTATTAGCTACTAGATCTAAAAAATTAGAGTTTTAGAGGAGTAATAGCTTCTAGGCTTGAGGAATCATCAACACATTCTGCATTTATGCTTAAGCGAAACTCGAATTAATTTAGAGGAAGATGAGAATCTGCTAAGAAATATTATTGATGAAGTACCGAGTTCCAAGAAAAACATAAGAAGGGAAAGAAAGAGAAAACTCAAAAAGAAATTAGTAGAATGATGAATGTGTTGGAAAACTTTGAAGGACCCTTAGAGAATGAATGTATGAAGATTTTGAAGAAACTCACAACTTATGAGAACTAATTGTGTTATGTTACAATTAATGTCTTTTACAAAAAGAATTAAGATACATACAAAGAGGTGTAGGTGGAAATGGAAAGTAACTAAGAGTGAATGCGATGGATTCATAGCTTGAAAAATGAATTTAAACATTTGTTTTGAATTTGTGGAATGCATATGTTATATTTCTAATAGATGATTGGTACGTACTACATTTGATTGGGCTTATTTCAATTTTTCTAATCATAAGATTTATTCTCAACATTTATTAAGAATGATCATTCTAATATTAGTTTATATTTACTAAGGTCATTTGAAATGGGTGTGATGTGATGAAACCATAATGCAATGATATTATTCCTTGTACATTGTTATAGCTATTTTATAACTCGTTATTATAACGTTATTGTGAAATTGATTCCCTAATGGAAGTATTCTTGGGTTCCTTCACGTCAATTATCAGGGTTCGAGACAAAATAGAAGATATGAGGTTGGACGATAAGTTCGTAAAGATAATAGGTTTATAGTGTTGGTAATAACTGTCCGTGAGCCATTCTTAATGAGGATAGTTTCTTCACGCCATTAGTTTCGTTTTGGAAAAGTGGGTTTTGACCAGTTCATCATCTCTGTTATGCGCTGCGCTGACCAATGAATGAACATAAATTTATTCTACGTCACATGTTTCTAGAAAAAAGATGGTTTGTTGATAGTACATATTTGAGTGTTAAAGAGAACATGGCCATGTTTTTAGAGACTAAATATAAGTTATAATCTTCGAAACCAATTATTAAAAAATAGATTCCAATACTTAGGACAAACAATTCATAAATACTTCCATGAGGTTTTAGTGGTCATGATAAACTTCTCAAAGGAGATTATTACTCCTTCATCGATCAATAATAATTCCTATGATATCTCTAATCGTTAGTTAAGGCAAGGTATAGTATCTTTTATGAGTGGTTACTTTCATCATATTTTTGTTATTCTTATATAAAAATAAGCATCTATAATTTAAAAAATTATTTTATTGTAGGGTATTATTGGTGCAATTAATGGAACCCTTATTCATACATACATTCCTAGCAATCAACAAGTACCATGTCAATGTGAGAGGTGATGATTTTCAAAAAGTTATGATAATTTGTGTTGTTGAAATGAACTTTAGGTATGTAGTTATTGGGTGAGAAAAAGAATCTAATTTCAAGAGTCTTGATAGAAAATATTCGTAACCCACAACATAATTTTCCCATGCCTCCATTAGGTCAAGATTATTTATTTATTTTATTTAACAAGATAATAATCAACAATTAATTTTTTAAAATAGATAACATTACATGTAATGCATGGAACGTATACACACTAAAGGTTTTGTATGGCAAATGCAAGTAATGTCTTGCATTAGTTGAGGTGATTTTGTAGTGATGGTGAAACATAAAGGAAGAAGTTATTCAACCTATGACATGCAAGATTAAGAAATGTTATTGAACATGCTTTTGGTATTGTTAATATGTGGTTCCCAATATTAAAAAGAATGACATCTTATACGTTTGCTACCCAAACAAAAATTGTCAAGATATATTTCTATATTTACAATTTTCTTCAACAAGTCTCAATTGGTGATAAATTGTTTTTTGAATATGACATTGAATTAGAATTGGAAAGTGACAATGACAACACAAATCAAAGTTCAATTACAAATAACTTTTTTGGAGTATATGGTCAAGAATTCATTCAACACTTTTTAGACCATATTACAAATGAACTCTTTCAAACATTCAATTAGCTTGTCCTTTTTGCTTTTATCATTGTATAAAATGAGATATTAAATATTAGCATCAAATATTTGTTATTTTAGCTTTCATCATCGTATAAAATGATATATTAAATATCAGCATCAAATTTTTGTTATTTTAGTTTTCATCATAGTATAAAACGAGATATTAAATATTAGCATCAAATGTTTGTCATTTTAGATTTTATCATTGTATGAAATAAGATATTAAATATTAAATCAAATGTGTTGTCTTTAGATATTTGAAAGTACGTAATTATATTTTCATGTTTTTCTTTAGATATTTATAAATATGTATTTGAATTGTTATGTTTTGACTTTTGTATTTAATTTAATTTAGGTTTTATCGATTTATTATTTTTTAAAATCATTAAATTTATATATTTTATTTAATTATATAAAATAAATAAATATAATATTTTTTTCTTAATAGATTAAGATGTAATTTATTTTTAATATATAAAAAACAAACAACTTAAAACTTAATATAAATAAAATATTTTAAAAAACAAACAACTTAATATTATTAAGTATTATTTAACATTAAATTAAAAAAGTTCGATTCAATATTAAGTAAGAAAAAATCAAACAAATGCCCCTGTAGGCCCCAAATTTGGGCTCTTATTCTTTATTTATTTATTTATCTGATTTTGATTTTGGTTTGTTGGTTACTATTATTGATTTTTTTACTTTTTTCTTATTCTTTTCTCTTTGGGATGGCAGATTAGAGAGGGAGCCGGCAAGGAGGCATAGGAAGAGTGAGAGGAAAGCTTGGGGAGATTAAACCTGATAATGCTTTTTCAATCGGAGCGGGCTTTGACGTGCTTGAATTGGTAGGCGGGTCAAGCTAACTCATGATAGTTAGACTCTCTTGCAAAAACAAACAAACGGGATCGACGAGGGGCTCATCCATTTGCCTCATATTATACTTTAAAAAGTCGGTTATTTAAATTGAAGAGAAGATGTACTTAGGGAATGAATTTTGTGTGTGCCTTTCACTGATGGGGTGGCACAGTATTGCAATTGATGATCATGATAACTTTCCTAGTTGGATGATGATACGGATATTCCATTGGGTAAGAGAGTTTCTTTCCTTATTGAGCCGTTAATAAGGGATAGTGTTAAGACCCGATAATTGAAAGTAAATATTATGTTTTCACAGTGGTGGAGATTGGGTATTTTCCTTTATCTGAATTCTTTGATTACATTACCGGTCTTTTGAATGGATGAATTAGACCCTTGTTTTGGGCCTATATTTGAGGGATGTCATCGGGCCCGGCAGTCTTAGGCACCTTGCTAATCCTTGCCCAAGTCTAACATTTGGGCTCGTGTTCTAGGCTGTGGCGCTATTATTTTTAAACCCCGTCGGTTGCCCCGAGCCTTTGGCTCAAGCGGGCGTGAAGCCCGAGGGGTTGTATTCTTGACATTGACCTTTGATGATATACGGTGTGATTAATATTGTTTCATTAAATTGAAATGCTTGGTTCTGAGTGCATGCATTTGTTTAGCCCAAAGCGAGCTCACCCAGGGCTCGATGCTATTATGCCTTTTTTAGCAATTAGTGAAAAGCGAAATTTCTTGGGCTCTTGGCGACAAGGTTGTCTGGTGTTAAGCTCTGCCTGGGGTGAGACTCTGAGGGGCTCGTGGCGTACAAGGCCTTCTGTTTGTTAAGATCCAAGCGAGCTACGGGCTCTGGCGTTGAGGCCTTCTTTTTGAGTTGTTAAGCTCTGGCCCGAGTATTGGAAGCTCATGGGCGTTAAGGCCTTCTAGAAAAGTGCATTAGCTACGCAAAGCCCGAACTTCTGCGGGGCTCCTGGGCGGCGAGGCCTTCACACGAGCTATTAAGATCTCTGAAACTAAGCTCCTGAGGCTCTGGGGCGGTAAGGCCTTCTTGGTTATTAAACTCTATGGCCAGCTCTTAGGCTCACAGGCGTAAGGCCTTCTTAATTTGATGCTTCTATAATGACTCTCTGGGGCTCGTGGGCGCTGAACGCTACGGTACATTAACTCTGTCGTGACTTCTGAGCTCACGGCGGCGAGGCCTTCACGAGCTATTAAGCTCTATGGCCCGAAGCTGCGAGCTCTTGGGCGTTAAGGCTTTCTGAAGCGTTAAGCTCTGAGCGGTATGGGGCTCGTGGGCGCTAAGGCCTTCTGTTTGTTAAGCTCTAAAAGCTGGTATTGGGCTCTACTGTGTGGCTGAGCCTTCCGAGTTGTTAAGCTCTGGCGACTACCCCAGGCTCAGGCGGCGGGGCCTTCTGGCTGTTGAGCTCTTATGGCCAGGCTATAGGGCTCCTGGTGCGAGGGCCTTCACGATACAGTCGCTCCTGGCGACCTCTTGGGCTTGGCGGCGAGGCCTTCACGGTGTTAAGCTCGCAAAGTGACTCTGCCAGGCTCAGGGAGGCTAAGACCTACGCGAACTAAGGCTGCTAGGCTCTGGCGGCTAAGACCCTCTGTTTGCTAAGCTCTGCAATTTTACAGCTCTTTGCTCAAGGGCACTAAGACCCTCCTCTGTGGCCCGAGCTATAGGCTCTTGGGGCGCCCAGACCCTCGTAGGTTGTTGAGCTCATGGGTTTTGAGCCTCTGCAGGCTCAGGGGCCCAAGACCCTCCCTCGCGACGGTATTGGGCTCCCCCAGGCCTTTAAGACCCTCTGGCTGTGGCTGCGGGTGACTCTTGGGATCAGGGGCGTTAAGACCTTCTTGCGCGGGGCGAGCTGCTAAGCTCTGGGCGCTAAGACCCTCTGAGCTATTAGCTCTGAGGCTGACTCTTGGGCTCGGGGCGATTAGTGCCGAAAAGTCTTAGTACGAGCCTAGTGAGAATGGGTTTGGTACTTTTTGCACTAATCATATCTCATTAAACGGTGAGGTGTTCAGGTCCATAATATCTTCCCATGCCATTTATGTAGTTAGTTTTTGGTTATTTTGGCAGGTTTTGCATGCTTTGGCCACTAAGTTCGAGTTCGATATCGAGATATGTGCTAAACCATGAAGGTGAAGCATTGCTGTACTCCAAATATCAAGATTCAAGGAAGAAATGAAGCGAAAGTGATGAAAAAGGGATGCGGTAAGAAGAAGTATGGGCGTGAAGCCGAAAGCGGGGCGGCCCGGGAAATTTCTGATTGAAAATTTATTTGGGATTCACGAAAGAATATTCGACCATGTGAAGGTACCAATCCTAGCGAAATTGGCGAACCTTCAAAATTGTGGTACAGCTATCTACTTGAATGCACTGTGCCTAGCGAGTAACGATTTAATATCTCTCCCTTTACTGATACAAATTTGCGAAATTTATTAATAATGAAATTCAGCGTAGATAATGGGTATATCAATTAGCTATCTGCGGTAACAATTTCGTAGGCTAGCGAGGCTAAGCTAGCGAAGAGTGCCGCTATCAAATTCTCTGCATAGCGAAATTCTTTGCCCACTGTTAATTTTGTGTATTTGTTCCTAAACGACTACGTTTTGGTGTATTACCACCTTGTCCCTTGTATCAGGCTAATGTTTTTGAAACGATATCTTGTATTTTTCACACTTTTGGGTGGGTATATAAACCCCATAATTTTGTAACCCTAAGCAATTTTTGCAGCAGCTTTTCATTTTATAAAATTCCCACAGCTTTCATTTTAGGGTTTCATTTGCTCTCTTCTCTCTCCTCTTTCTTGCTTTCATTTTTACAGAAGAGCGCCTAAACTGCCCCTTGAAGATGACAACTCAAAGGGATCTTGGCTAACCTCATAGCCTGAAGAGGAGGGTTGCTAGCTTGGTTTGGGTACGCTACGAGGGTGTCTCATGTTTTTAAATGATGCAGTCTTGCATTTATGGTTCCATACCTTCCAATAGGGTTTAATGTCATTTAATGTCATTGCTTTGGTCAATACTTGCCATGCTTTAGAAATTCGTTGCATACTTATTGGTAGATGCGCGATGTTCTTAGATAGCCCTTACACGAGTGTGAAATGAGGTTGAGTGCTAGGTTTTTGACTAAAGGGTACGTAAATGCACTAATACTGTTTTTAACTCAAATAGGGTGGTTTTTAGGGTTAGGTTTTAAGCTAAAACAGATAGGATTATGGCTTTGACTATATGTTACTTGCCATAATGCGAGGATATGACAGAGGACACTTGTCGACCCATGTTATCAAGCTAGTGACCTAAAGCCTTGAGGTTACCATTTTACACTTCACTTTAACCATTTCGGTCGGTCCCGGTGAAGACATCTGACCTCCCTTTGTTTTTAACAAAAATCAATCCAAAAGCAAAGCGCCTCACCATTTTCGAACAACGATGCAAATCATTCCTTAGGATGAAAACCCATCCACGTGTTAGGCCCTGAAGCCGTATCTTGCCGGTAGCTTGACTACGGCGGTGGGAGAACGGGGACTCAGGAAACTCATTGTTGATTAGAGATCTCGCCTGCGAGTGGCACGAATCAAATGGCGTCGTTGGGGATGGTGCCCGAGCTACGTATGATGGTGTGAGTGTACTTGTAATCCTCATTACGAGGAGTGCTTGGTGGGTGCCTTTTAGACCCTTTTTTGAATTTCGGAGTTCTTAACATCAGCGCAAGTTTTCACTGCCACGATTCTTGCTTGTTTGTTTTCTTCTGATCGAGTTTTTATTTGGACTAACGTAGCCACTGCTGAAGCTTGTTGGTACTCTTTGTTGTGTCTCATTTTGTGTAGCCAGTGTTTATCGTCTTTGTTTGAGAGGATATCGGTGGGTGCATTGGGGTAGAAGTGCGCAATTGACAAGGTTGTGAAATCAATGTGCCTGATGATCAAATGGATCCTGCACGAGGAGCGAAATTAAACAAGCACCTGCATGAATCCAACGGTATACGGTCGATGAGGGGATCACTTCATACACCCTCACGAGTTAGTGCCCCTCTGCATGCCTCTGAGGATGTGAGACCTACCTAGTGCCCCTGCTTCCCACTTTTCACGGTATGGAGATTCGCATATAAGGGATTTTGAGGAGGTGTGCCACTACTTTAAGGAAGGTATAGCAGACATGGGTTGCTCAGTGGAAGGAATTTAGTTGACCCTCAGGCCAAGCCAAAATATGGCTCGACTCACTTAGGCGAACGATTAGAAGTGAGTAGATCTTCAAGCTAATTTTGAAGAAATTCTTGGTGTCCACAAAAAAAGACCAACAATTTGAAGGCGAGATCTACACTACTCGACTGTAATGATAGAAAGAAGTTTTATCGGTGTTAGGAGAGATTCATTGGGATTATCAATTCTTGTCCACATCATGGGTTCGATACGGATGTTAGTGAATCATTTCTATAATGGTATGTCCACGCCTACGAAGCGGTGCTAGAAACCATGTGTGGAAGTACACTACGGCGAAAACGGGGATGAGGTCATGGATTTCTTGAGGACATGTGGGTGAAAACTTCCAAGGGTTGGGATGAGCCAAACCCCGAGAGGTGGAGAAAATGAGGCCACCGACACACACGAGGGAGGGATTTTTACACTTTCGAGAGGACATGGAAATTAAAGCGAAATCTCGACCACAGCAGGAAGGTGGAGGAGCTAGAGAAGGCAACGGCTCCGTAGAGAGTGCGGGGCCGTGGCGAAAATCTGCAGGGCGATCCATGCACCCGATTTCAATCCTTGCCCACCCGAGAATAACGGTATCCACATGGCCCGCCCGGTGAAGGATTTTGATGTCGGAATATGCAATGTTGGGTGATACAAGCACCACAGCTTGAATAACTCCATATGGGAATACCCTACAATTCCAATTGGAGGAATCACCACAACCTCTCACGGAAGCAAATCCCCCTTTGCCTATGTGCCTACGATTGCCCAGGCCACGGTTGGTTCCACCTCTCGACCACGACCACACCATCCTCCTCTCACGTGGAACAAAGCCATATTGAATTTGAGTAGGGTGGTAAGCGACTTTGTGGAAGAAGCGAAGGGGATCGATATTTACAAGTAACCTGAGTTGATGCGTAGAGCATTGAGCAAAGGAACAAGATGGGCTTAAGAGCAATCTTAACCGGGGGCCGACAACTGAGTATTCAATCTGAGATCAATAAATTCTTTGGAGGTACGGGAAGAGGGAGAGAGTTTCCTTCCCCCAGGCATTGCAGGCGAAAGGAGTCCGTGAGGTGGAAGTTCATCAATGATTCGGGGAATGGATGAGGTGAAGGCGATAATGCTTTGAGAGATGAAGAAAGAGGTTGATGTTAAACCCATTACCCAAGCTTTGTTGAAACGAGAGAAAGGAAGAATTAGAGCGAACACGACAGGGAGGACTGATGAAGCCTTTGCGACCACTCAGATTTCCCAGGAAACAGAAGCGAGAAGAGGGCATCCGTAGGCGGGCATCTGAGTCCTAAAATGGTGAAGGTGAATATACCCCTTTTGGACATCATCGAGCAAGTCCTTGCCTATGCAAAGTTCTTAGAGGATCTTTGTAATACGATCAAGAAGGGAGCTAGGCATTGAGAAAAGGCATTTTAACTGAACGAGTCGATTACCGCTAATCGAAGAACCCGAGTCAAATCTGAGGATCCGGGATCTCCCACGATTTCGATTAACGTGGTGGGACTTGCATAGACAACGATTTAGGAGCGGTGTGAGACCTACTCTCATACGGTCGTATAGCGAGTTAGGTTTGGGAGGCTTAAACCTACCCGACATCACTACATCATTGGTAGATCGATCGGTGAAGATCCTAAGGGGTAGTTGAGGGATGTGTTGGTCGAGGTAGGCCAAAATTCTGCTGCCAGTGGAGCTTTTGAAGGTAGCGAGCCCACCCGAAACCCGATAACCGTGGGGCCCAAATATTATTGCCAATTATCACGGGAGAAGACCATTTACGATGCTACGATCGCGATCGCTCGATTCTTGGGAATGGTCATCTGACTACGTTGTGACATGACATTGGGGCTGAACATATTTCCGCGAACTATGGAAACGTGGTGGGGCGAAAATCCAAGTGGCCGACAGAGCGGTGTTCGGTTGGGCGAAGTCTGAGAAGCTAAATGTCGGGGAATTGGAAATGGCGGCTGAGGTGAAGAAGGTGTTTGGGTATTGCCATCAGTAACCACTTGCGGGGGCAATTGCTGGTTGAGTGTCATTGGGAAGAAAATCAACCATTGGGAAATCAAACATCAAGAACAGCTGCTCGAGCCTTGCGGGGGTTGAGGGAGATCCTCCTCCTTGACCCACCATGAGTAATTGGCATGACCGTGTTGGGTTTGGCGGTCATTCTCAGAAAACGAATTTGCGGTTCGATGTTTGGATACCAGTTTTATTTAATTTAATCAATTTCCATTTTCTTTGGCTATTTTTATGTTTCCCGATTTAATAGCTTTCCATTTTTAAGCAATTTTGAGAATTTATATTATACTATCTTCTCTCTAAAATTTTGAAGTATAAGTTTAATATAATAATTTTTATTCCCCAAATGTTATTTGTAACATTTTAAAGGCTGAGAAGATTCAACTTTAGGAGAAGCAGGTTCATGGAAGCTCGATTATTTATAATAGCCAGTGGACTCTTCCGGCTGTAGAGAGCACCGCCCATAAAGGAGGAGGAGGAAGCCTTTTGAAGTAAGTTATTCTGCTCCACACAGGCCTCTGTTTCTTTCACTGCGCCAGGTATAGCCCACTAATATAAGAGGCTTTAAGCAGTTCCCGCACGAGCCACACTTGCAGAAGCCCGCGGTCGACTTTTCAGAGCCGCTTCCTGTGTAGAGCGCCTCCGTGCGAGCCACGGCGACCCGCGCACCTGGCGGCCACCGGTGGTGTCGCTAGCCCTATTTGCGCGGCGTCAGGTGCCTTGGTCGACACCATTAGACACGCCAGTGTTCTACGGCCCGGGTATGCGCTTCCGCTGCCGTGCCACGACCCTCGATGTCGACTCACCGGCGCAATGCGCCTTTGCCTTGGGTCGACATCGGTCGATTGAGCCACGCCACCTTGCGGTGATACTTTTACGCACCGAACCATGGTGCGTGCCGGAGGTGGGTCGCCTCGGACCTCGGGTCGGGTTCGGTACCCAGGCGGGGAGCGGGCCCGCGGTTCCGGCTCGGGATCGGCCCGGTGCCAGGCTCCAGATCCCAGGAAGCGGTCCACAGAAGGCCTCGGGGTTCGGGAGAATGGGACACGGATGGACTGGGACTGAGTGACCACAGTGGAATCTGGGAGGGGCTGTGTCGGGTCGGGGAGATCTGCTGTCCTCCCACAGGCCACCGGCCCGGAGTCACCTTGCCGTCGGCGACGGGCGACCTCGTCGCCACAGGTTATCCCAAACCTCGAGATCGAATACGTTCGTCGGGCACCATCGGGGAATGTGGGGCTTCACTCGAGAAATTTTCATGGGGAGTTGTACTACGACGTATCGGCGCTATCGCCCGACCAGGGTGGGGACTGCGTCGCAGTGATCGGGAGCATTCTACCTAACTGGATTCATAATGGCGGCCGGTTATTACCGGTGGTGTTCGATTCTACCATTCTACTTGATTGCCTCAGGGAAGCTAGTCGCTCGAGCTCAAGTTCACTATAGATGATGAGCGGGGTGCTCAGAGCGGCAACATATCGGGCGTGGGCGCACACCGGTCACGGGCGCGATATTGGAAGGATATCGGGTGGCTGGCTGATGGGGAGATGGTGCGAGTCTTCTTTCGAGACACCACCACGGCGAGAGCACGTACTGTGGGGAGGCATTTCGCGCCTGGATGCCTTCATCGATCTCTTTGCGGACCGACCCTGCTCATTGCCTTCAGTCTGGCGTGGGGGAGCCATCCTCAGAGCTGCAGCTCTTTGGGATCTCGAGAGGGTTACGGATTCGGATCCCTTTGGGTGGTGATGACCTCACACTACATTTGAAGATAAGGTCCACCGCGAGGCACAGCCGGCGAGAGAAAGAGTCCTACCGCTCTTTGATGCCATGACTCCCGAGCCGAGGTCTGCCTGGCCGCAGGCATTCGGGAGGAGCCGCCGGATAGAGAGGAGAGTTAGATGCCCTCTGGTCACGTGTCGTGGAGCGGCGATGGTGATCTTAGATATCTTTCTCCCTCCCAACCCAGCGGGACGGGAGGGAGGTGCCGGACGAGACGAGAGGACTCGGAGGAGAGATGTTCATACTCTGCAGGGTGAGATGGAGGAGGCGCGGTGCAGTCTCATCATAGCCACCCGCCCGCCATCGCTGGCGCCCCAGCCCTGACACTGGCGACACTCAGGCCCATCATATACGATGGCACTCTCAGTGCATTCGTAGCCGATGCAGGGGAGATAGCGGTGTTATGGATCTTTATTCTTATTCAATCTGGGTGGCCAGTGGATCCAGTTGACGGCCAGAGACCGCTGGGGAAGTGTCATGCCATGCTGGCGAATCGTGAGTCACTGGAGCCATCCGCGCTGTTCTGATCACTTGGTGAGCGGCGAAGCGGCCACCAGCGGCGGTAGCCTCCCGAACATCGCGGCCGCAGCGGCGGCGTCGGATCCACCACCACCACGAGATTGAGGTGGTCGCACTCCTGTCTAACTTTCCTATCCTTTATTACATGTCTATGCTTTCACGGGAGGAAAAGTTAAGAGTGGAAGTGTCTTCTGATATGTTTTTGTATAGTTTTTAGGCGGCTTATCTCTTGCTCTTAATTTTTTTTTTTAGGATTCATGTATTAGTAATAGTAGGCGGTGATACTTTGTATGTTTAGCTTTATGAAGCATGTGCGCAGCACTTTTTATTTTGCTCCATCAAAGCTACGGTGTTATATCTGATTTATTACACCTTTTACGTTCACTTTTATTGCCTCCCTTTTGTGTATACTTTTTCTTTCAATTGGACGAATTGAATTGCCTTTAATTAGACGATTGAATTGCCTTTAATTGGAAAGTGAAACCTGTTACCTTAATGTTAGAACGATCCATGTGATTCAGTTTTTGGTGAATTGAAGTTCCAGCATGCTCAACCTTGAACATTCCCCTTTAGCTAATTCTGCGCACACAGTTGTTCGATAGGGTTTGTGAGTCGCCTTGCCTCCTTTCACTTTGCAATAGGCCTTAGGCATGTTGGCCGACAATAATAGGTTTGTGTTACCCATATTTGAAGACGATGTAGTGCTTCCAAAAAGGAAAAAGAAAAGCAAAAGAAAAGAAAGAAGAAAAAGAAAAAGAAAAATAAAAGTCGTGTTTGCCTTGAAAACTTAGAGCACGGTCAGGGGGTATATGGTAACCTTTAAGCAGATGCCTAAACCTTAAGTGGTTGGGGAGTCATCGACTTAGTGTTCGCTACATGGGTGGATAGTTCGGAGTTTAGCGTGTTGTAGGTCTTAATTCTCGGGGATCATTCGAAGTCGAGTGGCTTTGTAGAGTTTGTGGTCAAGTGATCCTTTTAGCTTGATGCCACTAAACCTTAATTGGTTGGGTCATGTCGGTAGACCCCAGATTACCACGGGACTTTGGTGAAGTCGTAGAGTTTAAGCATTACCCTATGATGAAGTCAAATAAAGAAAGAAGAGTGTAGCTTTTCCTATCTAGGTTCGGCGACTTAGGTATGCCCGGTAAGCTAGGTTGGGGGAGGGAATAATTTTGCAATTTATTGGCTTCACGATGGTTTACATTAGGAACCATTAGACTTTGGTGGAAATTCAGGTTGAGAACCATGGATCCGATGTTGACCTAAAACTTGATCTTATATGGTTTCTGTTCTCTCGTGTCGGTTTTCGAACAAGGTATCAATTATTCATTTTTAAAGGTAATACCTATTTATACATACCCTTTTTGAACCATAAACTTTTTGAGAAAGCACTACATGCATGTCCTTATTGTTTTTGCATTGCTAAGGGACTAGCAATGTGTCGGTTGGGGGGTGTGATTAGTGCCCAAAAAGTGCTATTTTGAGCCCTATTCGAGATAGGTTTTGAGTACTTTTTGCGCACTAATCATATCAATTAAGCCCGGTGGGGTGTTCGGGTCCACTTAGTATCACTGTATGCCATTGCGAGTTGACTTTGGTTATTTTACGGGTTTTGCATGCCTTGGCCACTAAGTTCGAGTTCGATGCTCGAGATATGTGCTAAACCATGAAGATTGAAACTATTTTTCGATATGAAAATATCGAGATTCGAGGAAGAAATGAAACGAAGTGATGAAAAAGAGGATCACGATGAAGAAATGGGTGAAGCGAAACGGTGACCCGGGAAATTTATTTATGATTGCGAAAGAATTTATTTGAGATTCTTGAAAATTTCACAATCCTAGCGAAATTGGAAAATTTAGCTAGGCTAGCGAAATTTCGCTATCTAGCGAAATTCATGACTAACGAGAAATTAACCAATTTAGCTATCTCTCATATTTTAAGCTGAGCTAGCTTGAAATTTCGCTAACTAAGCGAAATTCATGTAGATAAGCGAAATTTCTCAATTCGCTATCTCTACGTGTAATTTTAAGCTAGGCTATAGCTGAAATTTCGCTAAACTAGCGAGAGAATTTTGCAGCTAGCTCTAGCGAAATTCTCTGCATGGCGGGGAATTTCTGCCTGTTAATTTTGTGTATTTGTTCACTAGCGTACGTTTTGGTGTATTACCACCTTTGTCCCTTGGTATCGACCCGATGTTTTAGGCATTCTTGTATTTTCACACTTTTGGGTGGACTATATAGAAACCCCATAATTTTGTAACCACTAGCGATTTTGCGTGACTTTTCATTTTATAAAATTCACTTGACTTTCATTTTAGGGTTTGCATTTGCTCTCTTTCTCTCTCCCTCTTTCTTTCATTTTAAGGGTGCAAACACCACGCCAGTGACTAGCTCAGGATGCTTAGCGCTAAGCCTCATAGTATGAAGAGGAGGGTTGCTAGCTTGGTTTGAAATTATTTATGGTGTCCTCTGTGTTTTAAATGATACAGTCTTTGCATTTATGGTTCCCACACCTTCAAACTCAAGGTTTGTGCCATTTAATATATTTACTTTGGTCGATACTTGCCATGCTTTTGAGGTCACCAGTGCATACTTATTGGTAGTCTGCCCGATATTCTTTCTAGATGGTCCTTACGAGCCACTGAAATAAGGTTGAGTGCTAGGGTTTTAAACTAAAGGGACTATAAATATGCTGTTTGAGCTAAATAGGAGTGGTTCTAGGGTTAGGTTTTAAAGCTAAACAAAGGTCGGGTTAAACTTGACTATGTTACTTGCCATAATGCGAGGATCATGATAGAGGACACTTGTTAGCCCGTGTTATCAAGCTAGTGACCCTAAACCTTCAAGGTTACCATTACACTTCACTTTAACCATTTAGGTGATCGGTGAACATACAACCTCCTTTGTTTTTAACAAAATCAGAAAATCCAAACAAAAGCCTACATTTCCAAACAAGTGCAATCATTCATAGGATGAAAACCCATCCGTGTTCGATACTGAGCCGCTATCGCTGCTTGATAACTTGACTACGGTAGGAGGAACTGAGATACAAATATTGTTGATTCGAATCACCCTACAGGCAAAGCACGAATCGGCGCTAAGACCTCTACTCGGCGAGCTCTTGGGCTTGGGGCGCCTAAGACTCTCTGGCCCCTTTAAGCTGCGTAGGCTGGCTCAGGCTCTGGCGCTAGGGCTCCCTCTGCGCGACGAGCTCTCTGTGCTGGCGGGCTCCTGGGCGCTAGGGCCCTTACGTTTGTTGCGGCTGCGCCCAGGATTGAGCTTCTTTGTAGCTCCGGGCGCTAAGACCCTCTGCGCGAGAGAGGCCCCGAGCTGCTGGGCTCCTGGGGCGGCCCAAGACCCTCTGGCTTCTAAGCTCTACATCTTGGAGCTCTTGGACTCCCAGTAGCTAAGACCTCTGGCAGCGGCCCGAGCTACTAGGATCTTGAAAAATTTAAGACCCTCTCTGAATTGTTAAACTCTGCGGTGAGCTACTAGGCTCAGGGCGCTAAGACCCTCCTTCTTGGTGAACTGCGGGCTCTGGGCGTATTTAAGACCCTTCTGAGATTCTAAGATCTACAAGCTGAGCTACTAGGCTCCGGGGCGCTAAGACCCTCTGCCTGGGCCCGAGCTCTCTTGGGCTGCAGGTTGCTAAGACCCTTCTGTGACCCGAGCTAGGGTCTGGTATTTAAGACCCTCTGACTCTTAGCTAACGGTAAGCTGCAGGCTCGGGCGCTAAGACCCTCACTGCGACGAGCTCTTGGGCTGACTAGACCCTCTGTTTGTTAAAGTCGTCTGCGTTTGAGCTCTTGAGCTCCAGGGCGCTAGAGACCCTACTGGCCCAGGCTGCGGGCTTCTTGGCTCACAAGACCCTCCTTGGCTCAGCTGGCTTTGTAGGTTGAGCTGCGGGCTCGGGCGGCTAAGACCCTCCTGGCAGAATGAGCTCTTCCCAGGCTCTTGGGCGCTAAGACCCTCTTGAGATGTTAAGCTCTATAGGCGAAGCCTCTGCAGGCTCAGGTGCTAAACCTTCTGGGTGGGCGGGCTATAGGCTTTTGGCGGTAAGACCCTCGAGTAGCTCGGCTCGATGCTGTGAGGTCTTTTGTTCGTCGAGCGCGTCTTGATCTGGCATTACGAACTTTGCGAAGGGAAGTGCAGCACCGGCGGTGAATGGTCGGTTTGTTGTACCATATGGCGTCCATGGAGGCGGGCTACGGCAGCTAAGCTTCAGCCATTGTGGGCGATTTCTTGTTGGATGTCCCTGAACCTCTGCTCCCACGACCTCTCCTCGTTGCGATCCTCTCCGGGGGGTTAGTAAGGATCTTGCTCCCTGGTGTGGCTAGTTTCTCCTTCTCTATCCGCTTCTCGACGAGGGTCGAGGTGTTGCTCTTCTCGGGTAACAGGGGTTTGATACTTTTGAACTGTATCGTGTCTCGTAGGGCGTCGTATTTGCTGGTGAGTTATTCCAGCTCTTCGACAAGTGTTGGTTGGTGACGTGAAGCGCCTCTACCTCGTCCCGATGTTGGCACTCGTCTCTTGACGCCTGCGGGAGGTCGGTACATCCATGTCGCCTGGCTAGTCTTGCATCTTTAGAGGATTGGCGTTGCTCACAGCCCCGGTCGATACTAAGCCAGATCGCTTCAGAGGTCGACTTTATTTGTAAGGCGTCTTCCACATCTGGGTGCGGCTGGTGATGCTTTTCAGCACGGAGTGGGGTACGGAGCGTGCTTGAATTGTTGGGCGGTCATTGGAAGCTCGCGTACGTTGGACTCCTCTACAAAAACAATAAACAAAAAGGATCGACAGGCTGCTTGGATTTGCCTCTCGATGCCTAAGTCGGTTCTTTAGGAAGAGTAGATCAAGCGCAGAGAATGAATTTTTACGTATTATTTGCCTTTCCTGGAGTGGGGTGGCACGAGTATTTGTAATGGATGATCATGATAACTTTCTAGTTGGATGATGATACGGATATTTCTCCCATTTGGTGAGAGATTTTCTTTCCTTATTGTGAACCGTTAATAAGGGATAATTGATGGGCAACAATTAGGAAGTAGCCATGTTTTCTAATTTGTGGAGATTGGAGTATTTTTTTTAATACGAATTCTTTGATTACATTACCCCGACCTTTTGAAGGGTGAGTGGGTCCTTGTTTTGGGCACATATTTGGGGGATGTCATCAAGGACTAGCTGATACTTGGAGTGCGCTTCTTAATCCTTCTTAAATGACAGCATTTGAACTTGTGTTCTAAACCTATGCGCCTATTATTTTAAACCCCATCACAACCCATTAGTGTCAATACGTTTTCATATTCTATTTTATTTTTGCATCTATTTTTTTTATTCTTGAACTCTATTGCTTGCTAGTGGTGGATCACCATTGTATGTACTATTTTACTGTTGATAGCATTTTGACTTCATTCTTGTATCCAATAATTTTCATAAAATATCTTGGTAATTTTTTTTGGTTTTTTTATATTCTACTATTATCTTCATATGGCTGGGGACGTTCGATTACGGTATTGGAGGAATTCGGCTACTGGAGTTTAATATCGGTGAAATCTTTTTCTTATGGGGTTGTATCACAGTGTGAGGAAATCTTGATATGAGGATCCATGGGACCCATCACACAAATGCCAAAGGAAAACACACAACCATGTTAAAGGGTAATGACAACGTGAGAGAAAACGGGAAGGGAAATCCTGTGAGTGAGTGACCGTGGGGGAGAGAGCATTTGTGATACCCGTAGTTTTTTTAAAAGTAGAAAAAAAATACAATTTTTTTAAATTAAAATAAAAGTATAAGGGTAATTCTAATAAGAAACCCTAAGAATAAATATAAAAAATAATATATTATTAATAAAGTCTTTTCTATGTTCTCTACATAGCTTTCTTCTCCCAATGGTAGAATCATAGAAAACCTAAGTCGTTAGACCTAGGGTTTGAACCAATGATTTCAAGATAATCTTATAAAACCTAAGATGTCGAATTTAGGATTAAAAAAAAGAGTTCGAAAGGTAAGACTTATATTTAGGTTAATTTATGTATCTAGTTTCTAAATCTGATAATTTATTTATTTTTCCTTCATTTTGAATAGAACCTTGAAGAAACATGATTTAGTTTGAATTTGAATAGGTTTTATATATTTTTAGTTTCATTAGATGATTCCGAATAGTTTAGATCGTTCGTTTTTCTTTTTCGAAATTTCAAAATAAATCCTGATTTTATTTATTTAGGCTTTAGAGCAGATTTAGAGTCATGACGCCAAGTCTATTCTTTAATGGAAATATGAAATATCTAAGAATTAAAAAAAAAAAAAAAAAAAAAAGAAAGAGAGAGAGAAAAAAAAAAAGTCAAGTTTTGAAATTTATGTATAGGGATTGACCTTTGAAGAAAGAAACAAGATATTGGATTAGAAAGATGAAATAAATAAATAAAAATAAGTTTTTAAAGGTAAAGTCATGATTTGATGAAAAAAAAAATTGGGGAATTGTCAAGACGTGGATGTCTTATGTGTGTTTTAAGTGTAGTTTGAAAAGTCAAAAAGCGTATGTTGTTGGGTTTTAAAAAAAAAAAATGAATAATTGTAGGATGATAAACCATATGTGTGTGGCAAATAGGGTTGAAAAGTAAAAGGGGGATCTTGGCATGATTTTGATTGGTTCAATTGAAAAGATAAAAAGAAGCATGTAGTAAAAAGCCAAAATAGACATATTGTTTCGATTAATATAATTAAATAAAAAAAATTAGGACTAAAAACTTTCATAAAGTAGGTCTTGAAAACCGAAAGATATAAGATGCCTAAAAAAAATTCTAATTATGATGGATGCTTGGAAAAAATAATAATAATAGTTTTATATATCAAAGATTTGTTTTAGAAAACAAAGAAACATATATTTGATGATGACTTTTAAAGGAAAATAATAATAAACATGTGACGGCCCTATCCCGGGGGTCAGATTGAAGCAACGTCGTCAGCGAGCACATGGATATCGGAGTGCTAGATATCACACTCACATATCTCATATGTCGAGACCATTGTATAATTTTCTTTACAAATAATCAATTTCTTATAATATTATTTCCGCAAGAGTTTGATGTCGCAAACTCTTCACGCACACATGCGAAAATATATTAAAGAAACTGGGTGCCACAATATATTTTTAAAAATGTTTTTCAAGGCTAACCCGGCTTTCTTAACCCCGTGCTCGCGGTCTCGAAGGAGCATCCTTATCATCTTACACGAAGGGGTCTCACGACGGGGGTGAGCAAAGCCCGATAGTTATAGTCTCTCTGAGGGTTCTTCTGCTGAGTCTTGTGGTGATCAAACCCACACACATTCAAGTGAAAATGTCTACATGAATGTCATATGTCATGCAAGGAATGTCTTCATGCCCATATCCCGAGTCACTCACCGACTCCCCCACACATACATATGCCAAGTGTGACAACCATCACTAGTAATACCAATGACACACATATAACGAAGCTCATAGGCTCATGAATTTTAATGCAAGTGCAGTGACAGCTAATCTGAGTCGATCAGGCTCACATCCACCTTATTCAAAGTCTATATGTTAATCATGTGTCTTATTTTGGGCAACAAAAATTTTGGCTCACGCCGCGGGTCTCTTACACCCATACAAAATTTTGGCTCACGTCGCGGGTCTTTTACACCCATGTTCCAGGCTTTTCACTTTAGGGGATTAATGGCGCCCTTCTAACTCATTCTAACACACATTAAATTTTATTTCACTTTATGCTTTGACCCGTGGGTCGTTTATTGGATGTTGTCCAACATACGAGCTCACTACCCATTCATCAACATTGATGATGGATGACCATACCCATGCACACACACCTAACATACTGATGCCCCTGTGCATATGTAATGCTAATGTCACTGCAATTTCTCATGTTAAATGTATGATGCACAAGACATGAACCATTCTCATCAGTTGTAATCGTGTCAAATACGATGCAAACATACATCGCAAGTATATAGGTTCCATATATTTCATGTCAATATACATATATAGATATCGTATCAAGCATATTAGCATCCATCAATCCATGACTAAACAAATAATGTCATACAGCCTTCCTTAGGCTAACTCATGGCACTTCCTACCCAATACAATAGCCTACAACACCACCCATACCAGAAATGGTCGTATCAAAAACAGACTATTCACATCGACACAACCAAGCAACCTGCACACTTGGTGCAAATCATAGATTTTAGAAAGTTTATGATCACCCACTATCCTCCACAAGCACATTACTGGAATCTTGACTCAATGAAATTTTCATAGAGTCCCGAGAACACAGCAGGTGGACTGGCTGAAAAGTTATGGTCGTCCAAAGTTGGAGGTCACACATGAATAGCCAGCCCTAGCCAGCCAGCAGCCCTAGAAAAACATAGATTTTAGCAAAGTAATTTTCACCCACTATCCTCCAAAGGAATATGGCTAAAATATTGACTCAATGGACTTTCCATAGAGTTGAGAACACCCGAAACGGAGTTCGGACGAAGAAGTTATGGTACTCCGGTTGGGGCCTCTACCGCGTCACTGGCCAGGGTGAGCTCTTAGCCAGGCCCGGCTCCCTGGTCGGTGGCTCCTGGCAGGTCGGCTCCTAGGCCCGGCGACTCTGTCGGTCGACTCCTAGCAGGTGGCTCTTGGCCCAGGTGGGCTCTGGCTCTTGGCTCTCCTAACCGGTCGGCTCCTAGACGGCGACTCCTAGCCCCGATCGACTCCTGGGCGGCTGACCCTGGCCGGTCGACTCTGCTTGGGTTGACTCTGGCCCGGGTCGGCTCCTAGGCTGGCGACTCTAGCCGTCGACTCTGAAGCGATGACTCTAGCGATCCAACCCGACCCGACCTTTCCATAGACTATTCAAGGTAGCGGATCATAACTTTAGCTATAGAGGTCCGATTTGGGTAATTAGCCCCAGCATCAGTTGGCCCGATGTGGCTGGCTACACGAAGGACTCACTACCAAATTCCCTTTATTTCACAGCTAAAAACCAGTCCTAAAGTTCGGATAATGCATATGATCAAAATATGGCAACTTCCCATGGTTCAAAATGCAACCAAACATCCCTCTTGGGGAAAGACACCACCACACAGCACTTAGGGTAGAAAATAACCAATGTAAGAGAAGACCTACCTTTGGAGTTTGTCGAAACTCCCCATTTCCAGTCCCTACTTGAAACTCTTTACACGGGGAAGCACTTTTCTTCTTGCTCCAGGGAGCCGTCGGTCCGATAGCAGGGGAAACCTAGAGAGAAGGTGGAGCTTCTCTCTCTAAGTTTTCTCCCCCTTTTCTCTTTCTCCTCCCTCCCCTCCATCCCACTTGTTGGTCCAAGATGGTTAAGTTTGGAAAGTATTTTTTTCCACATGTCAATACCCCATTGGCTCCTTCGATTACCCTTATCACCTTATCCATCTACTTTGGATTTCTCTCCAATCATGTGTTGCCACATGTGTCTTATGGGTCCCACTTGAGCTCTTTGTTTGACTTACCCTGCACTTGACACGTGGCACTCTATGAACCATTCATCACGTGCCAAGTGTCCCATACTACCCTCGGTGCCTCAGCGTGGAATTAGGTGTCGAGGTCGGCGTAGTCTTCGTTTCGAGAGCGATTGATGAGTCTTAAATTCATCCCATTTTTTAATCCATTTTCTACAACTTGTTTTTAGTATTTTCGGAGAGGAGGTGTTTTAAGGCAGGTATGGAATATTTACAAACTTTGTGTGTTTGCGAGGTATTAATTAAAAAACTGAGAAATTTCAGTGAAAAGAAGAACGGCGGTGTAGCGATCTACGTTGCGATAGACTTTACGAGTCGAGACAAGCGTCTATGAAACTATTGGAAGCGTGTCGCGATAATATATTTTGCATTATTAAGCAACCGAGATCCTAAAAATTGGAACCAGGCTATATATGGCAACAAAAAGACAGCGATGTCGCGACAAAAATGGGAAGAAACAGTGAGACAAGATATAATTATGTTGCGACATAATGAAAAGGCCAGAAAGAGCATATTCTATGTCAGCGAGAATCTACTCTGTCGACAACACGACTCTTGCAACATATGAAGGAGATGGTTGAGATGAAGGAAACGAAGAAGAAATTCGATCATAACAAGAAAATTTATGTCATAGCTGGTGGCGCTTACTTAATGAGCGGCTAGGCCGCAACAAAGAAAGGAACTGATATGTTCTGACATGCACTGGCGGGGCGTAAATATGTGCGACATGGATCTTAATGTCGCGACCGCGAAATAAGGTGAACGAGAGAAAGCCCAGGTCCGCGACCGCGACTTTGGGTGTTGGCGGAGGATTCAACACAATGCAAAGGCGATCCCTATCAGCGACTTCAACAAAGCGGGTCGCGACAACATGAAAATGGCGAACCACCGAGAAGAGTCTTTTCGCGACTTGAAAACTGGGTCGCGATAACAAATATTGACAACACCAAGAAGTCATGTCACAACATCATAACAAAGTTGCAATAAGAAGTCAAGTTTAGTGGCAATAAGCCTCTGTCGCGATAGACTTTTGGGGTCACGCGGCCAATCACGAGAGATGTCTGAGAGCGGTGTTGCAACATAACTGTGAGAGAGATTACGTCATGACAAGAAAACTTGGGTCGTGACACCACTTTGCAGAAGCTGCACTGAAAATGTGTTGTGACATGATTATCGTTGTTGCGACATAACTGTTTGAGGAATGCACACAATATTGTCGCGACAGAGTTATCATACTAAAATAAAGAAGATTGTTGCAACAAAAATACGTTGTTGCAGCGCGAGTAAGGAGCCGCAAGATCTTGAGTCGCGATGACGGTACGCATACACAGCCAGACCTACGATAAGGACACAAAACTGCGTCTCGACACAACTTCGGTCGCGATAGAGAGGCAAATCCTGGATCGAGAAATTTTTAGGGATTCACACATAGCCTCGATTTTGGGGCTGAGCTTTTGGGATTCTATAAATAGAAAGCACGACTATTGAAAGCGGCGGTGGTCGGTCGGCACAGTGAGCAGACTAGAGTACTTGGGGAGATGAGGACTCTTTTGTATTATATTTTTCTTTTCTTTCATTTTTTTCTTTTAATTTTTTTCTTTTCTTCATAAATTAGATTTAGCGTGGGATTTTGATTTGTTTGCGGATGCAGCTTGATGGAAATTGTTGATTTTGAAGTTGAAATTAAATCTTAGAAATTCATTTCACGATTCTCTTATTTGGTCGATGAACTCTAGACAAAAGTTGGAACTCATTTCTTCGATTGATTGCGATTCTGATGGGTTTTCACGATCAGTATTCCCGGTGATGCGTAATCAGTTTTCGAGAACACAACTTCTGCTGGGAAAGATCCGATGTTAGTTATGGTCTTTTCTACATAATGTGAAGAAAATTTCCTAAGTTGAATTTTGAATTTATTTTAATGGTGTTGTTACGGGAAGTGTTCAATTTAGTATCTTATGCCCATGAAAGGACCATTGTGGCTGGGGATTTCAGAGCCCTCACGGTGACACAGAGATGGAGATTCCTAAGAGCTTAGATTAGTTACTTGGGGGTATGCTTGACTAATATTGAAGAACTAATAAGCTCTAAAAGGTTACTTAGATAAATCCTCAATTTTCTCATAGTTTGAGTAGGGTTGAGTGATATATCAATTTAATCAATTAGAGATCTCTCCTTGATCTGGAGGAATGATCTTGATCCCGTGTTAGCTGAGATCTAATCAAGGAAATGAAACTCTTTTAGATCTTAAGGATGAGACACCATTCATTTTGTAGAAACCTAGCAATTGCCTTGTCTTGGGAAGCAAGAAATCTGTCGTCATAAGAAATGGGTATGAAGTATTGGAAAAGAAAAATACCCAGATCTTATAGAGAAATTCTAATTACAAGTAATTGATTATAATCATGATTCAGAAATGAACATAAATCTCTACTCAGTGAAAGGTATGGTTAGAGGAGGAATCCAAACTATACTACCTTGCCTCTTGACAAATTCAGATTTCAACTCAAGGGAAAATAGAAGAGATTATGATGCAGGAATTGATAATTTCACAGCAGTGAAATCCTAGTCATCTACTCTAACTTAATAGCATTTGGTTTTAGTCCAGTTTAGGTTTAGGATTTAAATTTTTTCCTTATTTTAAATGTAGGATTCCAGTTATTAAAATTCTTATTAGGTTACTAAATTTACTCTAAAATGGAAGTTCAAATACTATAGAACTTGAGTAATTGGGGTAGTTTAAGTTTAAATTCTTTTCAATCTCTGTGGGAACGATATCCGGACTTATAGGTCCACTTTATTACATTACGACCTGTGCACTTACAGTGTTTAAGACCGAACTAAATCTTTAAATGAGTTCAATGAAAAAACAATTCTTCTTATGAGTATATAAGTTAAATTTGGTCTTAACAACGATTCCAACGGTGAAGTCCTTTTCATCATCCAAGATCTAGAAAAAATTTGGATTTTCAATCGAAATTACCGATTTACCCTTTCTCATAAAAATTGAATTTTCTCGGGTTTTACATTCTTCCCCCTTAAAAGAATTTCGTCACGAAATTCCACGCACATTTACATCACTCGCATGCATATGCAATGTGCACTATCTCATGCATGTAAACTAGCCATTTAATTACTAA
Organism: Tetrastigma voinierianum; assembly: GCA_016808115.1. Taxonomy (NCBI): domain Eukaryota; kingdom Viridiplantae; phylum Streptophyta; class Magnoliopsida; order Vitales; family Vitaceae; genus Tetrastigma; species Tetrastigma voinierianum. The sequence continues at coordinate 229,277 of JAEQBH010003244.1, read as the reverse complement.
ACGACTAAACTACGTACCTTCATCCCTAAACAAGAAGGGATAGGTGGCGCATCGTGTCTCGCGCTCCCCGTTGCCTCATCGCTCAGCTGGTGTCGCCTGGCGCCAACGCCCTTTCAGCAGCCTCACGGTCTTGCGTCATTAAAACTTGATCCCAAGTATCAAGATACGCACTGTCCCTCCTCGAGAAGGTCCCATTTGTATCAGCAATTAAATCTCTTCCCAATCAGCACATGGTGGATCACGGAGTGTATACTTTCGGAGCGTGGGCGTGGAACACCCTCATGGACACTTTGATAAACTTCGGTCTTTTGGAGAAAAGATTTCAATACATCTTGTACCAGCCGGATGCATAGCAATTTGAGGCTTGAGTGGAACTCTACGAGGATCTCTCCTCTCTCTCGGACACATCGGCCCAAGGGAACTTCTGACTGTCCCCACATCTAGAAGACTACCATCTATGTGGATGACCCGGCCTTTGATCTGCAGGTACTTATTTGTGCAGGTCACGATGGACACTATTTCTGCGTCCTACCCCTGGGACTCAATCACTCTTATCCTTTACTCAGCATGCTATAGTGAAAATGCCCGTAGTCTCGAGCATGCGCCTTTACCTCGGGAAATATATTGTGATACTCCCACGTAACTTCCAGGCGAGTGCATCATCCACCACATTTGCCTTATCAAGGTGGTAATGCAAGGTGAATTCGTAATCCTCTAAAAACTCCATCCACTCTGCGTTGCCTCATGTTGAGGTCCCACTGCATGAAAATATACCTCGGACTTTTGTGGTTTGAATACATCTCAGGCGCTCGCGGAAGTATGGTGAGTGGCGCAAATCTTCAAAGGCGAAGACTACGATGTGACTCCATGTATCGTGTGTGGGGTAATTCTGCTCATGATTCTTCAACTAACGGGAACCATAAATATTATCCCCCATCTTGCATCAAAAGCGCATCCAATCCCAGGCCTTCGAGGGCATCATGAACTCTTGTGTACCTCTTGCCCCCTCTGGGGTTCATCAGATAGAGGCTGGAAATAAAGCACCTCCTTTTGACTCTTGGAATGCCTTCTCGCACAGGTCATTCCACTTGAACTTAACCTCCTTCTGGGTAAGTCTCATCATAGGTGTTTCTAGTAGAGAGAAATCCTCGATAAACCTCCTGTGAGTACCTGTAATCCCGAGCGTATCTCGAGGGCGGGCTTCGACCTCTCCCGACTCATCCGCAGACCTCGACCTTCTCAAGGTCGGCTGACCTTTGAAGGCGACACTAAATTTTGAGAATCTCACCTTAGTAAGCCAAAACTTACACTTACTAAACTTGGCGTCGGTGGTGAATGGTCTCTCACGAAAGTTATAGAGGCAGCCCTCGGAAATGATCGCCTTATCTTTCCTCCTCGGGCGGGGTAGATCAGGGCGTCATCATCCACGAGGCAAAAGATAGATTGATCCAGGTAGGGTCGGAATACCCTGCATATGAGGTCCATGAATGCTTTTGGCGCATTCATCAACCCGAAAGGCATCACCGTGAACTCAAAGTGCCCATACCACGTCCTGAACGTTGTCTTAAGGATATCTGTCTCTCTAACCCTCAGCTAATGGTAACTAGTGCGAAGGTCTATCTTGGAGTAGACTCGCGCTCCTCTCAATTGATCAAACAAGTCATCAATCTTGATAATGAATCTGGAGTCTTGATCGCAACCCTATTATTTGTCGGTAGTCAGTACGATCGAAGAGTCTTGTCTTTTAACTGCCATAAAGCGGAACGGGCGCCCCATGGTGAAGTGCTCGGTGACGGGCAAAAAGTGAGTATGTGAAGTGGGTGGAAGCGCAAACCGGGTGTGCCGCAGCCTGCGCATCGAGTTGGCGTGAGTGTAGTGGTTAGTCAAGTGTCGTTCCTCGAAGAGAATGTGTTGACTACTAATTTAATGACCCGACAATATTTGGATCCCCAATCTGGCGATTCTGGCCAAATTATTGAACAACAAAAAAAACTTAAAATGAGTGTATTAAATTATCATAGATGATCATCCCAGGGTTTCATAGTCTCTACCACACTTGATAGATGTCAATTCAATTAAAGGCTTATTGAAGTATCCATACGAGTTATGTTGGCGAGTTGATCTTTCCCTCTGAATGTCGCTCTTGAGATATATTTTCCTATCTTGCCGATTGGATGTATTGTATCTACACCTCTCAACCCCCTCAACTCAAAACGCCTAAATACCTGCAATACCCCAATTGCCACACTTGCGGTATGGAATATCTATTCTTGACTACCCAGTGTTGCTTTAACCATGTCCACTAGAAATTGCTCCTTCTCCGTCTCAAACTCTGACTTTAGCATGTCACGATTAGCTGGAGCAATAACGTATAATTAAACCAATTAAAAGCGAAAAGTATAGACTCATATTAATATTCAAATAAGCGAAACTGAAAATCAATCCATCCAGAGCTATAAGTTTAGGGTTGGCAAAACCTAGAGAAAGAATTAGTTTCATCATATTATTCATTACAGTTGAAGAATTAGAATCATGAAGTGGGTTGAAGGAAGAAATGAAAACTCAGTCTTCGCAATCTTTCCAGAATCACATTCACATGTTGGCCAGTCTACATATGCACGTATCTCCCTTCTTGTCTCGATTCAATCCCCTTTTAGCCGAAAAATCTTCCCTTTTATACCTCGAGGCGAGGCATGTCGTGGCTGCAGAAAAATTGGGTTACACGGTTCCTGGTGCTGGAAAGGGACCTCGCTCTGCGACGGCGAAGGTTTCTTGGCTGACGTGGCGAGGCCACTCAGGCTTCCGGATGTATTGGTTATTTCGCTGCGAAGGGTCTTCTATGGCGTGCTTCACTGCGATGCAAAAAGTCTGCCGTGTGGTGGTGCCGGTGCTTTGTTGTCTGTCTTTTTGTCATTTACCTTATATTTACGTTTTTTCTATCTTTGGCGCACTTTTGAGGATTCAACATCGCTATATTCTATGAAAAAATATAATATGAGGAATTAGCGTGATATTAATGAAAAATATTATGAATCATGCATTTTTTAACTCTAAAGAACACAAGAATTCAGGCGAAATGCCGCATGATTCGTCGTCAAACTGAGCTTGGCTTCGCGCAGCGTCTGAAGCAGAATAGGGCTCCACTTTCGGGGCACGCGGGGAATAGCATTGAAGACTATATGGCCCGATATGGGTTAAGCACACATGACAACAGCGAGATAAGAGTCCATATTAACCAGTTCGAAAGATCGAGGGACTACCTTGATTGTTTAGCTTTGAGCACACCTTTAGGCGTCTCGGTTGACGAGTAGGTCAACCCCATTTTAATGCTCAAATAATATTTCCCAGAGAGGAGTCACCACTCTGCTGGAGTTTTAAAGTGTGATCTCCAATGTATAGTTTATTTGTAGTAACCCCCGAACTTAAATCGAACTCGCCTATTGGAATAGCTTAACACGGAAGGATGAGAACGCACGATTTGACTACTTGAAACTACTCCCAAGGGGATTAACTCTAAAACAAAGTCGGGAAGAGTACTAGTATCGAGGTTTTAGGTGAGGGTTCATGTGAGTGGGGATCCATTGAGACTCCCACAGTTGGTTAAAGGACACTTAGGGCATTCGGTTCCTGAACTTCGCCAGAACACTCAACCAAACCTCGAGGTCCTAGGTGTGCCAGCGACCATCCACCCTTTGTCCCATGTAGTGGGCAATGAAGTCAATGGCTCTCGGCCAGTTAGCTCAGGGCATTAGGCTTTGAAAAGCCCCTCGGATTGTGCCCAGGATTCCGATTGGATGATCTGCATTGTTCTTATTATTCTTTTTTTTTTTTTATAATTTGGGGCTCAAAGGCGATCCTCTTTTTCTAAGGTGTTCCATCACTTAGGTGCTTACTTCTAAGAAGATTGGTAGACTCTTTGTATGGTGAGTCGAGGTAACATACGAAGATCCGCGTGATGATGCGAGATAGCCTACTTAAATTGAGTTCTTGAGATCTAAAGGGTGGCTAGACATGGTGGTTCGCTGAAAGTGTCTCGACTTTGCACACAGCATGGTCCGGTGTCGAACGCCTCGGGGTCACTTCATTGAACATGGTTGTTTTTGCGATTTACTACGACTCCCACTTGTTGCCATCATGCTAACCGAAAATTAAGGCGAGATGCATCACCAGCAGGCATGTCCCTATATATGTGCAATTTGCATACATGTTGGTGCACTGGGAAACAACTTTAACACACGCCTAAAATAAAAAAAATGGACCTAACACATGCAAAATAGCAGATAAAAGCCAAAAAAATAAAAAAATAAAAAAATAAAATTAAAAAAAACCTTTAAGACTAACATGTGAAAGGCAGCAAAAAATAACCCCAGTCGAAATAAGCCAAGTCATACATAGTCACACCATTACACCCGAAAACTTAAGCAGGCAGTGTCCTCGATGGCAGTGAAAGAAAGGGTAAAAATACATCCCAAAAAAATATCCAGCTGCGGTGGGTGGCGGCGGTGGCGTGTGAAATGATAAAAGATGGGCTGGATTTCTAGCTTCAATCACGGTCTGGCGGCACGAATGAAGGCCATCTCGGCTCTTATGGAATCTATAATCTTTGTTTAGGCAACTTGGTGCTCTATGACTGTCTAATAGGCGTCGGCGCGGGTAGTGAGTGCATGGATACGGTCGGCCGGGGATTAGGTCGAAGCCCAGGGGACCTCGAGGTCGTGGCGCTCCGTGGAGTCGCTCACACAGCGGGTGTGGTCGTAGAGACATCATCGTGGAATCTCATCCTTCGGACTCAGTCGGTGGCTCCCAAACTTCACCTAAGGTAGTGGAATGGGCTTGCCTGTTTATTCTTATACTGCTCCTCGAGTCGACATCGAGAACTCCGTGGTCGACGCCAACTCGGTGATCGGGAGGGGGTGGATCGGGGCGCGGTGCAGCGTCAGGTGATCAGCTGGTCAACCCGAAGCTCAATGGCCAGTCTGGGTATCGAGGCTGGAATCCCTTGGTCGCCTGGCATCTGAGAGGATCGTCTTGTCCTTTGTCACTATACTGAGATGTAGTGAAGGTTTAATCTTAACACATAAAAATTATACAAAACCTTCACGGAGCGTGGCGTTGTCTATAAAAATGTGGTGAACTCTCGAGTCAATGGATGGCGTTGCCATCTGCCTGTGTGAGCTCTACGCATTAAGCTCGAGGAAATTCGGTGGCCACAAATAACGCCTAGTACTTTCCTCATTGCTCTCGTCCTCAAAGTAGCTGTATTAGATATGGTTGATGGCGGGTGCCAGTCGACCCACACCTCGAACAAACACGAGTGGTGCCAAAACGGCGTGGTTGGAATGGAACTCGTACGGCCGGGGCCACTCAGGGGGTTGGGGAGCACCACGGTGTTGCCCATCCTCTCACAGTCCCAGATGGTGAAGTTGAAGAATCGTTCAGGAGATAGGAAACCCCTCTCTGTGGAATGAATGAACGGATGTAAGCGACTGGTAGAAGCAGGTTGCCTCGTGAGATGAATCGGGGTGGATCGTCTTGAGGGGGAGGTGCCGCCCGTGATGTGGAGCCGAAGCGGTGTCGTTTGGCTAAGACGGTCTTCTTAGGAGCCATAGTAGTCGCGATGTGACTGAAAATGGGCTTTTAGGGAGTAGGAGACGGGGTTGCCTGGCGGTGGGAAATGGCCCGACCACGGTATTTATGAATAATTTGGGATATGAGTAGCTTCACGCGGCGAAGGATCCGCGCCGGTGTGGTAGGGTTCACTATGCCTGGTGAAGGGCTCTTATTGCGGCGAAGGCGAGCCGCCGCAGCGTAGCCCGCCGTTGTTGCGGACGAGAGTTAGCCCTGAATTGCTCTCCCTCGCGAAGTGGAGCTTCCGCCGCGGCCGAACTGGAAGGCGTAGAAAATGTGTTCTTGACCTCTGCCTTTAAGACTCGCCTATCTATGAAAAATAAGCACAAGGAGAAGCCACAGCAAAAAAATTAGCACCAAAAGTAACAAAAAAAGAATGGAAATGCACATAAAGTTTAGGAAAAAGGAAATCACAAATCTTGGGTTGCCTCCCCGAGCGCTATGTTGCGTCATTAGCTCGACATTCTGCGGCGTAGAACGAGCCAGAAACAAAAACGGAACCTGTTGGGGATTTGACTTCGCCGCTACTATTTTCTCTCAGTTGTGCCTAGAGCGGTGTCCTGTTTCTCAATAAGGAATGCTCCTCTAAAGTACGGTTTCATCCTTTGAGCGTTAACTTTGAACTGTCCTTTCTTTGGATGCAGTATCTCAACTCCTCCATAGGGGAAAACTTGCACTACTGTGAACGGACCTGACCATTTTGACTTTAGCTTGCTAGGAAAAAGTTGCAGCCGGGAGTTGAACAATAAGAATTAATGACTCGGCGCAAACTCTCTCCTCATAATATGTTTGTCATGCCACGCTTTTGTCTTTTACTTATAGATCCGAGCATTTTCATAAGCTTCATTGTGAAACTCATCTAATTCATTGAACTGCAGTAATCACTTTTCTTCAACTAATTTGCTATCCATGTTCAATAGCCTAGTCGCCCAATATTTTCTATGTTCCAATTCCACCGGCAAGTGGCATGCTTTCCCATAGACTAGTCGAAATGGGGACATGCCTAGAGGGGGTCTTAAAGGTTGTCTTGTATGCCCAAAGTGCATCATCGATTTTCTTCGACCCGATCTTTCTTGGTATTGACCGTTTTTATAGATGGACTTAATTTCACGATTTGACACCTCGGCTGTCCATTCTACTTGGTGTCTGTGAGTGAAGTTCGATGTCTCACCGTATTTTATCAACGACATTGCGAGAAATGAGTACCACCATCACGTTGATCCCAATGCTCGTGGAGTGCCGAATCATGTGAATATGTGGCTACGTAGGAATTTGACTACCACACTGGCATCATTGGTGCGTGTCAGTATTGCCTCTACACATAGCCTACAGCTAGGAGGATATACATGTGACTAAATGAAGAGGGGAAAGGTCCCATGAAGTCCATTCCCCATAAGTCAAACAACTCAACTTCCAGAATTTAGTTCATGGGGTTAAATCCCAGTTTGGAAATCTTTACTTATCTTTGGCATATATGAATGAGCACAAAATGATGAGCATCCTTGAATAAGGTAGGCCAATAGAAATCGGACTAGAGTACGTTTGTTGTTGTTCTCACGGCCTCCAGAAATGCCAACGTAGTAGGTATGGCGATGACTCGGGAATACTACCCATTTCTTCTTCCGTGCGCATCTCCTTATCCTTGATCGGCCTGATGTTTGTATAAAATAGGCTCCTCGATAGTAGTGCTTGGCCCGTACGCAAAGGAACCTCTTTACGTGGATAGCCTAAACTCTTGAGGAATCACTTTGGCAACTAAGTAGTTCATAGTCGGCGAACCATGGAGACCGAGTTGTATGTCTTGATTGCCCGAGCTACTCATCGTTAATACGCCGTCTCTCGGCCTCAATCGCTGACCAAATGGTCAGCGACTAAGTTCTCTATTCCCTTCTTATCTTTTATCTCTAAAAGTCGAACTCTTACCTTGAGGAATTGCCCATCGTATTAGTCTCGCTTTTGCATCTTTTTTTGTCATTAGGTGCTTAATGGCAGGTGGAGTCGATGTGCCTTGTTGCCCATTTCCAATCAAGTAGGACTAAATTTATCAAAGCGGCTCAATGGCCAGCCGCTCTTTTCCATGGTGGCATAATTCAGCTGAGCATCATTCAAGATTGAGCTGGCATAGTGGATTACACAGAAATATCCTTTCTTTTTTGCGCCCCGACCTTTGCTGCGATCGCATAGTCAGCGTCGCACGTTAGCTGAATGGAAGGTCCCCTGATGCGGTGCTACGACCCCGCTGGGAGCTTATACCATTTATCTTTGAGGCCGAAAAGCTTGCAGGCATTATTCATAAAAAACAAATGGTGTCTCCTGAGCTAGCAGACTGGATAACGGTTTTGCAATCTGAGAGAAATATTTAATGAACCGCCGATAGAACTCTGCATGTCCTAGAAAACTTCTTATGCCCTTCACTAATGATGGTGGAGGTAATTTCTCTATTGCCTCAATTTTTGCTCGGTCAACATCTATTCCTCTTGTCAAAATCCGTTGTGATCCATTGCCCTCTTTTGTACCCGTAAAGTGGCACTTTTCCCGGTCGACCTGAATTGGTTTCTTCACACCTAACAAGCACCACTCTCAAGTTTTTCACAGACAATTGTCAAGGAACTCCCCAATGTCGAAAAGTGAGTCCATATTACCTCGATTGTCTTTCAACCAGTGGCCAGAGAACTCCTTGGCCATCCTTTACAACACTGAAATGTTGCTATTTGTTTTTGGCCTGAAACTTTGACATTCGCTTTGAAGATCCGCGACATACCATGGTGCGTGAATGTTGTCTGCTGCTGATGCCCGGGGGCTATGGCGATCTTGTGTACCGAATACCCATCGAAGTAGTAGTAATTGCATGCCACCTTAGCCATCCCAACATGATAAAACGATGAGGAGTGGAGTAGATCTTTTAAGGCAGCATGGGCGTGGGTTCGGTGAAGTCGATACTGAATCTACTCCATCCCTTGGCTGATGCAGGAAGGTAACAAGGTATTATCGTCTGTTTTGATCACTGTTGTTCCTCCTTTCTTAGGTACTACCTATACTGGACTTACCTAAGCACTGTTGGAGATAGGATATATAACCCTCGCATCCAGCCACTTTATCTGCTGTGTGACAAAGCCTCTTTCCATGGTTGAGGATTGAATCTCCTCTGTATTTCAATGACTTGTGAACATCTTCTAATAAATTAGTGTACCTGTGGAGGATGAATCCGTCATCGGCTAGAGACCGACCAGTGCATCTTTGTGATCTATAGCGCTCTGACAAGCTTATCTTTGTGATCTTTGTCGAGACAAAGCTGAAATAATTACGGTAGGTCATGACCTCCCACAGGATCATACATGCCTTAAGTGGCAGGAGTAGCGAGTGGCTTTGCTTTACCGCCAGGTGGTTGTTTAGAAAGAGGGTAGTGGCGATGCAGTGTTTTCACCTAGTGGTTCATAGTATTTCCTTCCATTATGTTCGAAGGAGTTCATCCAGTTCACATACTCAAGCTGACCTCTTCCATAAAGTTATACGAACCATGCGTACCCAGGCTACAGCCTCAGGTAGATTAGGACCACTTTGGCTAAACACTGCTAGCCTCGAAAGCAGGTCTACTGCATGCGTTGCATCGCTCTCTCTGGTGATTGTCTCATGGCTTTGAATATTGAAGGTGACCTCATCATCTTGTGCTCTGTTTCAATTATCACTTTTGCACACATCAATCATTTGCCACGAATTATTCAGCGATATGATGAGTGTTTTCTTTATCTTCTTCCATATCGAACGATGAAATCTCGGGAAAGATGAACTTGTCCACCATGACCGATCGCCTATGCTTACCACGCGGGGTGTTTGGGTGACTATCCACTTGATGAGTGTGGCGTGGTTGAGCCTGCTAAATAAATGATAATTAAAATAGCTTGGGGTTAATACTATCAAGATTACCCAGATCCTAAGTAGATTTCATTTGTGCAATGTCGCGCCGGATCTCAGGCTTTGTGGCGGTTTTCAGCGTAGGATGGCACCACGCTCGCAGTAGTTTGCGTCACCTCAGTAACGATTAGCTGCTCTTTGGGCGGTATTTCCTTCATGAATTTCCGTGGCGGGCATATTTCTCTAATGCATTGGTAGCAGAATGTTTATATTCATGCGAGTTTCTTGAACACCTCAAAACTTCTTGAATTGCTTGTCAATTTGCCTCTTCTTGATGTTAGAAGTGGAATGGGATAATTAAGGTTGATCTCTGGTGGCCAGGTGACCCTCGAGCTGCAGTTTCTTTTTCACCAAACTTTTACGTTTGGGTTTGTTACTATGCCTTATTAAATTGCATTGTTTGGATTATATGTCTGCACCATTCTTTTGATGGTTGCTCTGGTGTTGCTAGTTCTTTGTCGCTCCTTAATGTGACGGCCTTTACATGTTCATTTACATTGCTGCCAGGGTTCGCGAACCACTCAAGGCCCAATGCTCACGTGCTCTCTGTCAATAGGCGGTAAAATTTGGCCCATTGCACCTCTAATTTTCTCGGTTAATATTTTACTTTTGTTAATTTCAATTGGGTGGTGCGATTGCAATTCACCTTGGTCTCATTCATAAAGGTGGTGTGCAAGGTGAGCATCTGTGCAAGTGCTTACTCCACATCAACTTTCTTCTCAAGGGGTGGTTCATTCACTTGGGGTAGTGGCATGTTATTCTGATTATTCCTCCATCCATAGTTTTGATTGTTCTAACTATTCTAATTGCTTCTCCATCCACGACACGCGTCGACTCGATTCTTGTATCTATTCGATATGCATTGCCTAATCGCTAACGTGGTTGATTTTGTTGATTCACATATTGGGCTTGCTCTACTGTCATCTGCCCTGACTCACACTCCATAGTACGGTGTTGTCCACCTCATGATTCACGAATTTCCCACGGATTATTCTAAATATCATTTATTGTACCTTATTATTACTTAACATTTGTCCCCAGTTAACTATCGTGCTTGGTTTGGGTTATTGAGAACCTCGGTGTGTCTGCTCTACGCTAGGGTTTCTTGAGTCTTCGATCTATCTCGGGGCCTTGATTAGTATTAGTAGTTGTATCCTCGAGATCTCATAGGCTTGATGCATGGTTTATTCATTTTAAACACACTCTGTTGAGCGTCGATGATTGTCCTGGCCGAGATCGGCTTAGGCTTGGTTGTAGAATGTGTGCACACACATCCATAGTGTCGTGATGTGGACATGTCCTCAATAGCTCATAAATCTACTCCCGAGCCTCGGCTAGGTTCTCCTCCTCCCAAAATTGTCTAAATGTATTAATTTCTTGCACCCGATTGAGCCTGTTTTAGCGGGTGGGGAGAAAATTTTGGTTTGAATTTACGAATAATTCCATGAGGTGATGGAATCTAGAGGTTAGTGATCGACCGATTAGTAGCCCCGATCGGCTTAGTGACAATGGGAATGTCGCGTCCCCAGGCTTCTTCGGTTACCCCATTATACTTGACTGTGTCACAAACTTCAATAAAGCTAGTCAAATGTGCATTCGGATTCTCACTAGGTAGCCCATGAAATTGTATATTGTGGAGCATTTGCAAAGTTACTCCTTTTAGCTCAAAGTTGTTCGCTTGTATAGGTGGTTGTCATTATAGGTAATTTGAACAAGTATTTGTCGGTGGCAAGACATAGGCTCCTCGAGTAGCATATCACGGATTATCAAAGGTATCTGAAGGGTGTGGTGGCTGAATTTCTATAGTTCTGTCCATTCTGTTCCACCTGTGGTACATCCCTATCATGAATCTGTCCTACGTCTACTTGATGCTGCATGATTTCAGGCTAAGTTACGTGGGTCTCTCTCTGTAATCAATGCAGTGTCCGTTCTGGTTTAGGATTGAATGGAAGTAGTTCTCTGTGACCTTGTCATTACATACACTCTAAATACTTTCCTGAAATCACAGGATAAGAACGAAACCAAATCACAGCACGGATGTAGTAAAGGAAAACACGTAAACCAGGAATTAAAGTAATATATATATATAGAAAGTGATCAATAAATGAGAAGAACTAAAGAAAGTAAAATTGATCCAAAGTACTATCTATGGCACGATTGTCAATATCAATACTAAACTTCTCTCCGGCAACGGCTCCAAAAACTTGTCGGGCCAAAAGTGAGTATGTGAAATTAGGTGGGAGAAAGCGCTTGGCCAGGTGTCTGTAATTATCTGCGCGTCGGAGGTTAACGTAGTGTAGTGGTTAGTCAAGTGTCGTTCCCTTGAAGAGAAGCATGTTGACTGCGGTAATGGCTTAAATGATATTTGGATCTAATCCTAAAGCGAATTACGACTAAATTATTAGAATTAACAAAAACTTAAAATTGAGTGTATTGAATTATGTCGATGATGAGAAACCTAGGGTTTTACGATCTCCTACCACACTTGATAGATATCAATTCAATTAAGGACTTATTGAAGTATTCATATGAGTTATGTTGGCGAGTTAATCTTTCCCACAAGATATTCTCTCTCGAGATATATTTTCCTATCTCGCCAGTGGGATGTATTACATCTCTACCTCAACTCCTCAACTCCAAAACACCTAAATGTGCAAACCCTAGTGCCACAATTGCAATTTGGAATATCTCTATTCTTTGACTACCCAAGTGTTGCTTTAACCATGTCCTTAGAAATTATCTTCTCTCGATCTCAAACTCCCAGCTTTAGCATGTCACGGCTGGCCAAATAATAACATGTAATTAAACCCAGAATTAAAGCAAACGTATGAACTCGTATTAATATTCAAATAAGCCAAAACTAAAATTCAATCCATCAAACTGTGGTTAGGGTTGGAAAAACCCTAGAGAAAATAATTAGTTCATCATATTATTCATTATAGATTGAAGAATTAGAATCATGAAGTAGGTTGAAGGAAGAACTACAGAAAACTCCGTCTTCGCGATCTTTCCCGAATCCGTCTATATTGATCTCTATCTGCCTGTATCTCCTTCTTCTCCTCGATTCAATCCCCCCTTTGCTTCGAAAAATCTTCCCTTTTATACCTCGAGACGCGGGCCCAATTGGCCAAAAAAATTAGGGTTCTACGAGTTCCCGTTTTGGAAAGGGGACCTTGCTATGCAGCGGCGAAGATTACTTCGCTGCTACGTAGCGAGGCCCTTCAAACTCAAATCTACTGGCTCACTGATGTGAAGGGGGTCTTCGCAGCAGTGAAGTGCTTCGCCGTGGTGTACCAATAGCACTTCTGCTATCCGCCTTTTTGTCATTTCTACTTCTGTTCTGTTTTTCTGTCTTTTAGTTGTCCTTTTGATTCCAACATCATCATATTCTATAGAACAATATAATATGAGGGATTAGCGTGATATTAATGAAAAAGATTGTGAATCATGCCTTTTTAGCTATAAAAAACACCGAGAATTCAACTAAAATGCACGCATGATTCACCCTAATCACTCGGTCTAATGAAACCCTTGTCCAACAACTCCTATTTCTAGACCTTGAGTTCCTACAACTCAACTGGTGCCATCCTATGTGGAGTCATAAAGATGGGCGACGTGTTATGGTGTAACTCACTACAGAAGCCTACATCCCTCTACGGAGGTAATCCCGGAAAAACATCCTCATACTCACAAATTGTGATGCCCCCAACTCGGCACACAATGTCAAGCGAGGGTGTCAGTTTTTTTTTTTTTTATAAACTTATAACCTTTAAGCTTATTCATTCATATAATGTTAAACATTTAACTTGTACTATATTTTGTAGCAACGGATCATAAAATATAAAAAAGCTCCATATATGGAAGTATTGAACATTTACAATAGTTACATTGCTTACAAAAAACAAAACATATACAAACATAGACCAAAAGGTCTTTAGTGGGCACCTAGTAGTGTGTTGGCCTTGGTTGCTGATGTGGAGTGTCCAGACTTCTACGTTTCTCTTCTCACGTACCACCACATGGATGGAAACACCCGTGCCCCAAGCTTATAGGCGTGAGTGAGATTAATACATATGGATGACCTCAAATAAGGGTCATCACACTTCCTATACACATACATACACATCTAACATATCATATCATTTAAACGTGCTTATACATATTTCCTATTTACTTATCATACCATGTTTCATTTCTCTTATCATTTTACACTTTAGCCATGTTCTTGTCACAATATGCTTGTCTCTGCATCGCATAAGCTGGTAACATGCTTCTCTTAACTCATATCATATCATTTCATATGTCATATTCAGTCATTTTGTTTATGTTTCATGTCTACGCAAACCTTAGAAGTGGATAAAGGAAACTATAAGGGGGCCGAGCTGTACTCCTTTGTCTGAACAATGGTTCTATAAGAGCCCCAGCGTTGTTATCATTATCTGAGACAATGAACATCTATAAAAGAGCGAAAAATTGTATTATCATTATCTGAGTTAATGACCATCTATAAGAGTTGAAGGCGCTATAATGACCAAACGAGGCCAAGCCCAGTCGGTATCTTTGCAAACTTGTTTTTCCCTATGACATCCATCTATCCCTCTACCGAGTTCTAAGAAAATAATCCATGTGTATTTTATGCTCAGTACATATCTCATATTCCCGAATAATTATTTTCATCCGGTAATCATATGCGATATTTACAATCATTTATTTGTATCTTTGCATTTTTTTTTTCATATCTCATTATGTGCATGAATAACTATTGTTACCATGTATGCTTATGAGCTATTTACTATCATTCCAATTTCATCAAGATATATATATGGATGGATTCTAGACTCAAAGGGCTTTCCATAGAGTCTAAGAACTTCCAAAACGGAGTTCGGACGAAGAAATTATGGCCATCTGAAGTTGGAGGCTTCCCATGAACGGTGGCTACGAGCAGGGCCTACTATTTTTCGTGATTTCTTGACCTATTATGAGTTCCAATATCATCAAGCTATATATGAATGGATTCTAGACTCAAGGTATTTCCATATAGTCCAAGAACATCCAAAACGGAGTTCGGACAAAGAAATTATGACCATCCGAAGTTGGAGGCTTCCCATGAACAGTGGCTACGAGCATAACCAGTAGGGCCTACTTTGTTCATGATTTATGGACCTAATATGTATTCCAATATTATCAAGATATATATGGATGGATTCTATACTCAAAGGGCTTTCCATAGAGTCTAGAACATCGAGAAGCGGAGAAGCGAAGAAATTATGACCATCCAAAGTTGGAAGCTTCACGTGAGCAGTGACTACGAGAAGAGACGTGGGGCCTACTATTTTCATGATTCTGGACCTAATATACATTCCAATATTATCAAGTTTATATTTATGGATTTTTTTAGACTCAAAGGAGCTTTCCATGATCTAAAGACATCATAAGCAGTCGGAGACAAGAAATTATGACCATCGAAGTTGAAGAAATTTTAGCGATCTCCCTTAAAACCCCAATATTTCTTTAGCTGAAATATTCCTCAATTGAGGATTACAATCAACCGGCTTGAGTCAAGAAACACTACCAATATACCAAGTAAGGTTCTTTTAGACCCAAATTCATAAAATAAAAAAAAATGGGTTTATGGTTTCTTCTTCATCAAACAATTCCATACAAAAGTCCAAAAGTCCAATAATCCATACAAAATCATAGTTTCCATACAAGTTCCATACAAAACTTAACAAATTCCATACTAGTGTACAAAAATCCATACCTTTCTTCTCTTCCTTTCTCTCTTCTTCTCCCCTTCATGTTTTGTGAGACCAAAAATGAGATATTTTTTGTCTCATCCCCTTTTCATATTTAATTTTTATTTTTATTGCAAGTTGGTCCTCCAACTCTTCTCTATTTACACCACAACTTCCCATTATTCCACTTTAGCATATAATCTTATTAATTTATGGCTTCTATATCCTATTTTGACAAATTTCACTTTTACCCTTGTATCTTTTACAAATTCCGGATTTCGAATTTTTCTCGCTTAGCAAAATAATAATTACGAAAAATTTCAAAATACACTTATAATATACCCTAATTATGTTTAAAAACAACTAGGGTGTATTTTGGGGTGTTACATAGACTACCCGAGGTGGATCCAAGTCCAGTCTCACCTCGTCCTCCAGGGTAAGGCTTGCTAGCCAACCCACCAACTGTTCGTGCCATCTGGAATCGCACACGGTTGGGGAAAAAACATCATGCTTGTCCCTAAAAATGTAACACGGTATAAATCCTGGTGTGGCGGTAACCCTCCTACGCTCCTGATGATGACAACTCGGTATCACCGTCACAGTCCATCCGAGGATGACATGCGGTCGAGCATGTCCATGACCCTCGGGGTCCACTTTGTAATTAGAATTCAGATCTCTAACTTGAAACCCCGACATATCAAATCCACACTAGGGAAGAATTCACATACACTGCCTTTCTAAGGTTTCCAACTTTAAGGCCCAAACCTCAACACTAGATGCAACAATAAGCGTGAATATGAGTGCATACGAGATTTAACGACATTCTTGTAGGAGTGTGGCATTACCCCATATACGGTGATCCAACAAGCTGACCTACGGTACCACGGAATCCACACGCTGAGGGACGGAGTCTCATGCTATCATCAGACTAGTGACAATGGTAGCATATCATCTGCCCCATCTGGCTAGAAGTCTCGGCCTACGAGCCCTGGTCCATGTGACTCATATGCAGATTAGTGAGTGCTTGTGCAGCACCTTAGGACTGACACCAGTCTCCTTGGCCCATACGGGGGTAAAGAGGAAAGAACTGCATCTATGCGAGTCCTACTAATGATTGGGACTATGGTGTCCCCATGCCTCTGATATCTCTGCCTCTATGGGCAATCCCGTCTATAATGCCCAGGTTGGTGGCAATGGAAACACGCCCTCTACCCTGATTATCTAGGAGCTCTAAAGTGTCTCCCACCCCTGGATGATTGACCTTACCCTTGGCCTTGGTGGTCACGGCCACAGTACTAAGATTAAGGTCTGGAGACATAGAGTCTTGACCTCTTCACGGAGCTAGAAGAAGGTTGGCTCTCCTGCCTCTTGCTACTAGCATTTACATCCTTCCTAACTAGTCGGGAATAATGACCCGTCACCTCTAGGTGTCCCCTTCCCCCGAGGATTGGAGGAAAGTGTGCCTGAATCTACGGAGGTTATAACCTTTGGTTCCAATGCTGCTTAGTTTGTGCGATGGTGTGGCAATAACACACAGCCGCATAAGAGCGTGATCCGCGGCACAATAGCCTCCACGAAGGCTTGTTGATCAAGGGCTAGTGGTGGTTGATTTTTGTCCCATCCACCGTCTCCACGTCCTCTTTCTCGATTTACCATCTACACATGTCAAATAGCAAATTGAGATTTCCTTTTTCCAATCCAACCAGTAGTGCATATGCCACTACTAATAGACCTAATCATCATGAACTAACCCGTTCATCACCACTAATACAATTCAATTCAATTTCCGAATTTTCAGGTTCACTATGTTTTTCAAACCCCTAAGGTCATGTTTTCTAACCCTAGTGTTCCATACACAATTCATCAAGTATATATTTCACACAATTCAATCACACGTCACAATTAATTCATCAAAATGCAGAATGGGTGCATGATCTAAACCCATTCCCCATCGAGTCCTAGGTATTCGTGTAACTAAGCTCGTCTGAGCGTGGCGCCCCTATCCAGGGGTCCGGCCCGACAACCCGTCGGCCGCTGAAAACGTGGATGTCGGGTGCTCAGATATCACACTCACATATCTCATGCTCGAGACCCATTCTTTGTATAATTTTCCACAAATAACCAATTTCTTATAATATTTCACAATAGTTTGATGTATAACTCTCTTACACTTTTACATGCCAAAATATATTAAAACTAGATTATTCTAATATATTTGACAAAAATTCTTCTCAAGGCCACAACTCGGCCTTCTTCGTACCCACGGCCTTGAATGAGCGTCGTCTTCTCATGTACCTGAAAGGGGGTTCCCACGATGGGGTGAGCAAAGCCTAGTAGTGATAGTCTCCTACAAGGGTTACTCCCCACCTAAGTGCACATGCAGTGATCAAACCCACACACATTCAAGTGAAAATGTCTACATGAATGTCGTATGTTATGCATGGAATGTCTTCATGCCCATATCCCGAATCACTCACCGAGTCCCCCACACATACCTATGCCAAGTGTGACAACCGTCACTGGTAGTACCAATGAAACACATATAACAAGCCCTTACCGGCTCACCAGTACCCAATGCAAGTGCCAATGGGCAACTAATCCCGAGTCAATCCCGACTCCTATCACACAACTCGAAGTCATGTGTTAATCATGTATCTTATTTTGAGCAACATAAATTTTGGCTCAAGCCGCGGGTCTCTTACACTCATATAGAATTTTTGGCTCATATATAGTCTCTTACACCCATGTTCTAGGCTTTTCACCTGAAGGGATTAACGGCCCCCTTCTTGCTCCGCCCAACACACATTAAATTTTATTTCACTTTATGCTTTGACCCGTGAGTCATTTATTAGACGTTGTCCAACATCCAAGCTCACTACCTATTCATCAACACTGATGATGGATGACCATACCCATGCACACACACCCAATATACTGATGCCCTTGTGCATCACGCAGTGCTAATCTTAGCGCAGTTTATTTCATGTTACATGTATGATGCACCTCGAGCCATTCTCATAAGTTGTGCCGTTGCCCAAACCATGCGAACATACGCCAGCAGTATATAGGTTACATAAATTTCATGCCAATATACATATATAGATATCGTATCAAGCATATTAGCATCCATCAATCCATGACTAAACAAATAATGTCATACAACCTTCCTTAGGCTAACTCATGGCACTTCCTGCAATCTGATAACTTCTGACATACCATCTGATGAGTCAAGTATCAAAACAGGCTATTCCGTTGACCATGACAAATAACTTCCACACTTGGTGCAAAACATAGATTTCAGTAAGGTTATGATCACCCATTGTCTTCCATAGACACATGATTGGAATCTTGACTCAATGGGCTTCCCATAGAGTCCAAGAACACCCGAAACGGAGTTCAGACGAAGATGTTATTGGAGGTCACACATGAATTGTCAGCCCTAGCTGACCAGTAGCCTTGACAAAACATAGATTTTAGAAAATTTATGTTCACCCACTATCCTCCACAGGTATATATCTGGAATCTTGACTCAATGGTCTTTCCATAGAGTCTAAGAACACCCAAAACAGAGTTCGGGCGAAGAAGTTATGGTTGTCCGAAGTTGGAGGCCTCACATGTCCCTAGCCGGTTGACTCTTAGCCAACCAGCTCACTAGCCGATTGACTCCTAGCCGGTCAGCTCCTAAACGGCTGACTCCTAGCTAGTCAGCTCCTAGACGGCTGACTCCTAGCCAGTCAGCTCTTAGACGGTTGACTCTTAGCCGGTCAGCCCGGCCAGCCTTTCAACCTATACTATTCAGGGTAAACGAACCATAACTTAGGCTATAGAGGTCCAATTTTGGTAATTCAAAATCCTAACATCAATTTCACTGATGTGGCTACAACTTACCTGAGGGACTCACTTCCAAATTCCCTTTATTTCCAACGAAAACCAGTCCACAAAAGTCCAATTTAATACGTATGATCAAAATGAGCGACTTCCGTAGTTCAAAATGCAACCAAACATCCCCCTTGGGGTAAGACACCACCACACAACCCTTAGGGTAGAAAATAACCAAAGTAGGAGAAGACCTACCTCTTGGAGTTTGTCAAAACTCCCCGTTTCCAGTCTCTACTTGAAACTCTTTGCGTAGGGAAGCACTTTTCTTCTTGCTCCGCCTAGAGTAGTCGTTCTAATCGTCGGGAAACCTAGAGAGAAGTTGGAGCTTCTCTCTCTAAGATTTATCCCCGCTTTTCTCTTTCTCCTCCCTCCTCCTCCATCCCACCAGTTGGTCCAAGATGGTTAAGTTTGGAGAGTACTTTTGCCACATCATCGATACCCATTGGCTCAGCCCAGGATCACCCATATCACCTTATCCGCTACCTTGGATTTCTCTCAATCATGTGTTGCCACATGTCTCTTATGGATCCCCGCCGGGCTCTTTGTTTGACTTACCTGAACTTGACACATGGCACTTTGCCAGACCACTCATCATGTGTGGAAGTGCTCCGTAATACCTTAGGTGTCTCGAAAACTTGAAATTCAGCATCTCGAGGGTCGTGAAATTCAACGTGGTAACTAGATTTCACAAGGCGATGCCAACGATGAAGTCCGTTTTGTCATCTGAGATCTAGAAAAATTTTGGATTTTCGATCGAAATTACCATTTTACCCTTTCTCATAAAAATTGAATTTTCTCGGGTTTTACAGAATAAATATGATACATTTGAAAATGCTAAAGTTTTATAAATATTTGAGGGCATATAAATATATTTTGGCATGTAGATATTTTATTAAAATTTGAGAATTTATTTAGATAAGGAATGTGACTATGGTAATTTTGAGCAATTATAGGATACAAGATATGTTAATAATACTTGTTGTCAATTGTGATAATTGTTAGGATATAAGATTGAGATGACTATTGGATAATAATATAATTTATAAACTATTATTAATAATATTTCTTTTTAGTAAAAGATTTAGTTTAGATTAAGAGTACAAAAAATACATAAATAAATTATTGAAATAAGATTGGAAAGGAATATGAGTTTTATAAAAATTTGAAAAGCTACCTAATTTAAATAGTTACCATTTCAAAAATTGTCAATATGTTTGAAATGAACAATAAAATCATGTTGATAGAATAAACTTTAAAAATCACAAATTTTATAAAATATTTAGAAACTCATTGACTTTTATTATTATGGATTAGAAAGTTAAAAGAAATAATATCACATTTACAGAATAACTCAAATTAGGAAAGTGTTAGGAATAAATAAGTAATGATGATAGTTTATTTCTTATTATTTTAGGGGAAATATTTACTTTAGGTGAAATTCTTTGGATTGGTTCTTTCAAGACTTTTTAGGTAAGGGATATTAATATAGCTTTTGAAAATATATATATATATATATATATATATATATATATATATATATATATATATATATATATATATATTATATGTTTTTTCATAAAGATTATCTATATAAATTTTTTTGAAAAATATATTTATTTGCCTTTTATGTAATTTGAATGAGGAAAAGTCTAATTTGGTTTATTCCTTTGATTGTCCATGGATTAAATAGGGATTTTGTATGAAAGTTGTAAAACTCGGGAAAAATTAAAATTTTTTGAAAAATGGCAAGAATAGTAAAATTGTTGGAATGACTTAGGGAAGCCAAGAAAATTCTCCAGATCTCGGATGATAAAACAAACTGTGTCATTGGATTCGTCTTGCGAAATCTAGTGACCCATAAAGTTCGTCGGAATTACGAGGCGGTCGAATTTTACAATTTTGGGTGAATTGTAAGCGCCGATGATTATAGGAGCGAGATTTTACGAAAATCCTGAAATCAAAGTGTTTGAGGCTAAGTTCATTTAAAATAGATTGAAGCCGAAAAGAAATAGATCATTTTTAGGGCGAAAGCAATTGAGACGAGTGGACCGTGGCTCCGCGTGAGCCCATAGAAACTTTAGTTAATTGGAATAAAAGGAGGGCAAAATGGGGAAAAAAACCCATTTCTTCTTAGTCTTTCACGTTAATTGGAATAAAAGGAGGGCAAAATAAGAAAAAAAAACATTTCTTCTTGGTCTTCACTTGCGAGGAGGAGGGAGGGGTGTGAGGAAAGCTCTAACCTGCTTTAAGATCTACGGAGCTCGGGTGGTCGTCTCACGTCGAGCCAAGCCTTAAAGTCAGAGTACTCATCAAGGGCAATGCATGGACACCAAAATCAGGAGTTTTCGTCGGAGATACGAGCGGAAAGTTCAAGAGGCCATGGGTTTGACTTAGGGTCTTGTACTTCTTCGAAAGCCGTCTTCGCTCCAGTAGGGAACAGCTACACTCGGATTTATTTTCTATCTAAGGTCGTTTAGTCTTGGTTGAGGCTTGGGACTCTGTTTGGATGGTGCTCTCAAGCACCAAAGGAAAAGAGAAAAAATGGATTTTTTACGGTTCTTATTATGATGTCCAGTTTTCAGGGTTGTTTTGAAGTTGATTTTGGGCTTAGTTTGGGACGAGTTTTGTGCCATGTTTATGGTCGATTTGTGGTCTCAATTGGGGCGGGTTTTTCATCGGTTGAAAGGATTGTTTCCGAGATGAGTTTGGGTCAAAAAAATGCATGTACCTCCAAAGGTGCCTCGGACACGCAATTGCGTAGGTTCCACTTGGCTATTTCGCGTGAGTCACTATTCATGTGAAGCCTCGACTTTGGACGGAATGTGGCTTTCGTCGAACTTCGATTCACACGTTCTTAAACTCTATGGAAAGCTCTTTGAGTCTAGAATCCATCCATATATAGATTAATGCACTTTAAGCTCATATTATGTCATACAATGACGAAATACAGTAGCCTCTATTGTTGTAGGTGTTGCAATGTTGCTAATTTTCTTCATGGCTTGCAGCTTCCGCTCGCCGTTGGGACTCCAAATGTGACACCCACATCCGGGGTCACATTTGATAACCGTCAACGCGAAACACATGGATGTCGGGTGTCCTATTATCACACTCATTTGTCTCAATATATTGCAAAGGACTTATTCAACGCATATTTAATTCCGCGAATATACAATATATGATAGACTATTTAATCAACATTCCATTTACAATCCCTTTTTATAATAAAGGTATACATAGTATATCAGGCTCTCATCCCATGTGTGAATTCATTTACCTTTGGACTGCAATACGAAAGGGGTCCACGACAGTGAAACAAAGCCCAATAGTGATAATCTCCTACAAGGGTTACTCCCCACCTAAAATGCACATGCAAAAACCAACAAACATTTAAGTGAATCATGTATGTCCCTACTTGAATGTCTACATGCCATGGATGAGAATGTGACTCACCCTATCCCATATTTTGAGTCCACACCGACTCCTTCACACATGCTATTTTCCAAGTGTGAACTATTGTCATTTTCCAATGACAGCCATTTTCCAAACAAAGATATTTGTTTTATATTTTTAAATCCTTTGGACATTCTCACAGAAACCACCGGGACATACTCTAGGCCATGGGAAATCTCCAAATTTGGACATCCTCCGAATTGTGGACATCCTCTGAACACTGGACATCCTCCAAACACCGGACTTCCTCCGAACTTTGGACATCCTCCGAATCATGGACATCCTCCGAGTCATGGACATCCTCCGAATCATGGACATACTCCGAACCTTGGATAATTCCCTATGAAACTTTTATTTTAACAGTGGACACTCTCTGATTACTTTAAAATCATGCGCTCGGTTGGACGAGTCTCAAGCCTTGCTTGAGCCCACCGCCGACACCAACCCGCAGGAGTCAATCTCACCCATGTCCCCCACGACGGTCTATCAAACACCAAACACAGTGCGAGATTCACCCAATCGACACTAAACATAGGATCGGCCCCGAACCATGCACTTATTCCCAATGTCATGGAGTATTTCTTGTGCATACAAATGCATGATGCTAATGCATTTATTTTATGTCACATGAATAATTACAATCTACATTAACATAATGTAGCATACAGTGTATCTTATTCTTCACACTGCATGTTATTCGATCAAGCAATAACACACAAAATGGCCCAAATCTCGGACCCATATAAAATAGGGCACCTATTGGTCCCTTCACGGTTCATCACCGAATTATTATGATACCAAAACACATCGCAAACCCAAAGACATCAGTCCTTAGACAAAAAACAAACCTCAACATAGTTCGGGACTGCCTGAAAACAATTCCGAAAATCTTGTCATGACTATTCGAAAACAGTCCCGAAAATTCAACCCGAACTATCCGTAAACAATCCCAAAATTCAGCCTGGACTATCAAGAAACAATCTAAAATTCTAAGAAATTCCTACTCGGTCAAAATTTAGAGCGAAATTTATGGCTTCGCCTTCTCTAAAAAATCTCAAGCCATTAAATGGCCTTTAGGATAAAAAAAGCCATGTAGGAAAATTTTCTACCTTGTAGAGTTTGACGAAACTCCAAGATTTTGATACTCACGCGTTTGCCTTCAGCCCCGACGAAAACCTACGGTCCGATTTCCATAGATCTGAGAAAAATGAAGAGAAGAAAAATTAAAAATAAAATCTCTCTCCAGCATACTCTTCTCAGCCCTCGTCCACTTTTTGCCTTTATTTTTGACTTATGCTTTTTATTTTTATTTTATTTTGTTTTTATTTTATTTTGTTTTTATTATTATTATTTTCTTTTCCTTTTTCTTAATTCCTTTATTTCCTTTGTGCATCATCAATCATGTGGCTAATTGCTTGAGCCATATGTTCAAGTGCCTGCATGGCATGCCATGTGTCACGGAAGGCACAGATGCCTCAAAATGTGAAATTTCAAGGCGTCTGGAATCAGACGAAATTGACCAGTCAACTAGATTTCGCGAGAAGAATTCAACGGTGAAGCCCGTTTTGTCATCCGAAATCTGAAAATTTTCCAATTTTCAATCGAAATTACCGTTTTACCCTTTTTATAAAAAAATAATTTTTCCTGGGGTGTTACACCAAATTTGGTGTTTTTGGAATCTATGGAAAGCTCCTTGAGTCTAAAATCTGGCCATATGCCTATGAATGGCATTTGGTATCCATATATTTTTTGAAAATTTGATTGTAGTACCAAGTGTGCAAATTGCTTGGTTGTGATAATATGTGTTGTCTAATACATTGAAATTGGTGTATGTTGTTTGATAATTATATGCATGTTGATATAATTATCCATGAGATTTAGGGATATACATGAGTTTGTGTATAATTGAGGTTATTGCATGGCTTGGTTGTAGGCTATTTGTGGACATGGTGTCCTTGATTAGACCCAGAGGATAAAAGTAGGTCATTGCAGATTGGTGATGACTTGTAGATATCAATGTATATTAATGTTAAGTATTGTTGGCATAGATTGTATGATTTAAATTGGAAATTATGTGTTCAGTGATATCAATGCCCAATTGATGCATGAGTTAATATCTGAGTAGGCATATGTGCATATAGCACTCATTATATACATAGCAGCATGGTATGAATAGGCAGTAAGCGCAATTGCATTGCATTTCATATGCGCGACATCGTAAAAGCGGGTGGGTGTGCATGGTTGTTGTCTTTCGCCATTCTTGGTGGTAGTTGGTGGATTTCGACACATTGGACTGACGTCGATAGAGGCTCCATGGTCTTCATGGTTGTAAATCAACACTGTGTATGGTGTTGATGGTGTGGGCTCAGTCTAGGGACAATGTCCTAAAGAGTCAAGCGATTTCGGAGATTGTCCAATGCTTTTGTTTTAAGGCGGTTTCGGAGATTGTCCAATGCTTTTGTTTTAAAGTGATTTCGGAGATTGTCCAATGATTTTTTATTTATGAAACAAAAAGCTTTTGTTTTGGATAAAGGACCATTGGTTGAAATACCAATGGTGAGTTTCTCACTTTGGGCATAAGCATGTGTGAGGGAGTCGGGTTAAGACTCGGGTTAAGAAGGAGTCGGTAAGGGCTCGATACATGGGACATGTTGAGTCGCATCTCATTCATGACATGTAGGTTTCCATTCTAGGATGACATCTTACGGAAGGAGTGTTTATTTGTTTCATGATAGTACTGTGTACTTAGGTGAGGAGTAGCCCTTGTAAGATTTAACTGTGGGCATTGCTCACCACCGTCTTAGGACCCCTTTCCAGTACGGGAAATGTCTGCGGGAGGCCGACGCTCAATAGAGGCCGATGTCTTGAGAAGAAGGCAGTTAATGACTTTGATTTATATTTTGTAAAACATGTATTAAAATCTTAATTTTTGATATATATTTGTATAAAATGATGTAATTTAAAATCGTATGGACTATGGTTTTATAGTCATGTGCTTATATATTTTGAGTATGGATAAAAGGGCCCTACGTGGCCATTTTTACTCGTATGTGGACCTAATGAGGTTGTTATATAATATTGGGTCATGTTGCCATGTAATTGCACATGTTGTATTTTGGGTAGAGCTCCTCGTACAAAGGAGACTACCCGATTTTCGTTAAATCTTGGGTCCCAAAAAAGAGGACTCAATGATGTAGTAACCCGACATCCACAAATCTTTCGCGGGTTGATGGATTGTCAACAGACCCCCAGGATTTGGAGCGTCACAAAAGTATTTTGAGATTTTTTTTGTTTATGAAAGACTAGTAACTCACTTTTTTTTCCCTTTTTTTAGGTCTTGATCCATGCCAAGCCTTGATTGTTTTCGCCCTCTTCCTTTGTGTTGGTAAAGCCATTTGGAGCACTCAGTAAATACCTTAACAGTTGCTTATCGGAGTGAGCTTACTTCATTTTTGTGCAGTTGCCTTGTCTTAGTCTTTAGTGTCTTCATGTGGTGAGTGTCAATCTCCCTTTATGCATATTCGTTCATTTCTCTTTGGTGGTCCAACTATCACTTGAATTCGATCACTGATTCTCTAATCACTTTTGAAGACTATTTAGAGGAGGTTTGGAATCGCTTTATGACTTTAGTGGCATCTGAGACTTTTTTTTTTAAAGTTTTTAAAGCCTCTTAGGTCGCCTTGTTTCAAGTGAGGTCATGTTCATTGTAGACAACTTTGGGGATCTCTTTTGTTGTGATAGAGATTAAATACCATTAAACTCTGTTGTTCTTGATGGGTGTTCTTGATAGAGTTAAATCTTATCCCTTCAACTACAATTCGACTTGTTTGTACTTATGAACTTTATCGAATAGGGGCATATTTATAAACCCAAAATTTAGACTCTTATTCTTTATTTATTTACCTGATTTTGATTTTATTTTATTTTGATTTGATTTGATTTTAATTTATTATTTTCTCTTTTATTTTTTTAATTTTATTATTTTTCTTTTGGAAGGCGGTTTGCCCTTTCTTTTTGGGAGGAGGACGATCAGAGAGAGAGAATGGCAAAAAAAAGGAGGCATAGGAAGAGTGAGAGGAAAGCTTGGGGAGATTCAACCCATTAGTGTCGATACGTTTTTGTATTCTATTTTATTTTTGCATCTACTCTTTTTTTATCTTCTTGAACTCTATTGCTTGCTTGTTATTGGTGAATCACCGTCTTATGTACTATTTTACTGTTGATAGCATGTTATGACTTCATTCTTGTATACAACAATTTTTGTAAAATATCCTGGCCATTTTTTTTGGTTTTTATTTTATTCCTATTGTTATTACTATTATCTTCATATGGTTAGAGACGTTTAATTACGGTATTGGAAGAATTTGGCTAGTGGAGCTCTATATTGGTGAAATCTTTTTCTTATGGGGCTGTATCATAATGTGAGGAAATCTTGATGTGAGGGTCCATGGGACCCATCACACAAATGACGAATGAAAACACACAACCTGTAAGCAATGGCTGCATGAGAGAGAGAATGGGAAGGGAAATCCCACTTTGTGAGTGAGAGTGGTCGTGGGAAAGAGAGTATTTGAGTGGGAGACTTTGTTTTTTGTTGCTTCTCATATTCTCATTTGAATTCTTTTTTTCTACTAAGTTTTTTTCATCTATCTTTAGCCGACATATTTCATTGCTTACTTCAACTTTTTTTTTTCTCTTGTATAACTGTTTTTGAATCTGTTCATCTAATTAGTTTCTATTTTTCTTTTTTCTCTTGGATAACTGTTTTCGAATCTGTTCATCTAATTAGTTTCTTTAATTAGTTATTATTATTATTATTATTATTATTATTATTATTTAAAATTAATAACTTTATAATACAATATAATAAATTATCTTGGCTGATGTCGAATCGAGTAGTTCCTTGTGTCATTAATTTTAACGTTGGCATTCTAACTAACTGAACGATTCATAAAAAAAAACCCCATAAATTTGTTTGCTATTTATTTTATTTTTATTATTATTTTATTTTTGAAAGATTTTATTTTTATTATTATTATTAGCTTATATGTGTAGCCTAATATTTGATTAAATTTGTGTTTGTTTTAATTTGTATAACATTTTCTATTAGTTTTAATACATTGATCTGGTTCTCTCATTCTTCAATTTAGTACATTTATGTACTTTTTTTCTTTCTTTTTTTCTATATGTTATCTTTATGGAAAAAATAATAATAAAGATATTAGCACAAAGTTAAGACTCGAACTCCCATCCTCAACCTTTAAGGAGGCTTCCTTTAACCATGTTACCAATTATCGTCAAAAGTTATTTCTTTAGTCCATTTTACTTAAATTATGAATGTTATTATTCTTGCTGAATTTAATTCCCTAATCATACTCTTTTTTTTTCTCTCTATCTTTTAAAATTTAGTGTTTATTAACAAATTCAGTATGATTTTCTAGAATGCTCCATTCCAAACATCTAGTTTTCGAAAATTATTAAATTAAATTCTTTTCTTTTTTTAAATTTTCTTTTGTCAAAATTCGCTCACTTTAACTTTTCCAAATCATAACTTATTTTCCTTAAATTTCTAAAAGTCTAAATTCATTCCTCTAGTTTTAAAACTCGAAATTCACCTTTCTTTTTTTTTTAATTGCGCTAACCAAAACTGATATTCTTTAATTTTCCTAACTCAAACTCATTCTCTTTAACTTTTAAAAAAAAATAAAAAATCATTTTCTTTAAAATAAAAAAACATTTTCTTAATTTCAAAAAATAAAAAAATCTTTTTCTTTCATTCTAAAAAGTTCAAAATTCATTTTTTTTTCTTTAATTTCAAAATTCTAAAATTTATTTTCCTTATATTTAAAAAAATTCTTCTAAATTCAAAAATTCAAAACATACTTTCTTCATACTTCAAATATTCATGTTTCAAATCCTTCTTTTAAATATTCCTAAAGTGATATTCTTTTTTCAAAAATCCCCAATCAAGTTTTCCTTTTCCAAAGTTACTCTTTTCCACCCAATTTCAAAGATTCTAAAAGCGATCTATTTTATAATTCCAATAAACGGGATCATATGGAGTTGATTCTTGTGTTAAATAACAAATAATTTGATGTTTGGCTTATAATTTGGTTTTATATTTTAATCATGAATGTTTCTATATATGTTATTGGGCTAACCCTATTTTTTTTTCTTGGTATTACTCTCAATTAATGCTAAGGTACACATTGTTTTTCCCATTTAACTTTATTTTTTTTATTTACTATATGTTTGATGCACTCTTTTATATTATTGTTATCAATTATTGGTATTCATAGTCAATTAATCAATTGTCGTATTCGCCTTAACTTGATTATTAGAGACACAACCTTTAAGGGCTTAGAGGTGTGCTATGACTTTTCACCGTACCTTCCCAATAGTA
This sequence comes from Tetrastigma voinierianum, assembly GCA_016808115.1. Classification (NCBI taxonomy): domain Eukaryota; kingdom Viridiplantae; phylum Streptophyta; class Magnoliopsida; order Vitales; family Vitaceae; genus Tetrastigma; species Tetrastigma voinierianum. Next base: position 200,270 of record JAEQBH010003244.1, on the reverse strand, counting down.
ACCTAACCCTCAGACTTAGATTCGGTTTTTCTTAGACCCTTTTTTCGATATTATGAGTTACATTTAGGGTTTTATTCTTATTTTGTTTTTCCTTAAAAAAATAGATTGGCGTGGCTTAGGGTCCCGTTGATAACCCGTCAACGTGGAATACTCGTGGATCTTCGGGGTAGCTTGACACCACACCATTGTGTCCCCTTTTCCGAGAGTTATGATTTAACGAAAATCGGATATAAATCTCCTTTATCTGAAGTTATACGAAATACAACTTGTACAAAAAATGCGCAGCATGACCCAATATAATACAATGACCTCCAGGGTCCAATTATGATGAAGTGAACTAGCTGGGCCCACTAATCCACCTACAGAATATACGGGACTAATTACCATAGTCCTTAAGAGTTTTAATTACAACACTCTTACAAATGTTACAAATTAGAACAGGGATTGTTCAGAAATATTTTACACGAAATACAAGCTAAAACTAGTTCATTTCAAGCTTCTTTGCAAAAAATTAATTACAAGCCACAACCCGGCTTTCTTCATAAGCTGCGGCCTCGGGTGGCGTAAATCTGCCTACTCCACAGCCTGCAGAAGGGTCCCACAACAGGGTGAGCAATGCTCAGTAGGGTAAACTCCTACAAGGGCTACTCAGCCCCTAAGTGCTGTTCATTATTCACACAATCAAACATTCCTAGTAAAGTGCAGTTTCTACTCTGGAATGCCTACATGCCTACATGCCTACATGCCTACATGCCACAACCCGGCTTTCTTCATAACTGCGGCCTCGAGTGAGCGTTGTCCACCTGCCTACTCCCTGTACCTAAAAGGGGTCCACGGCCAGAGTGAGCAATGCTCGATCCGAATGCATCCTACAGAGGCTACTCCACCTAAGTGCACATGCAATGCCATGTTCACACAATCAAACATTCCTAGTAAAGTGCAGTTTCTACTCTGAAATGCCTACATGCCATGAATGAAGTGTCACTCACCATGCTTTTAACATGAGTCCTCATCGACTCCCTCACACATGCTTATGCCAAGTATAAAAACTTGTCATTAGTGTTTTACCTGATGACCCTTTATCAGGCGCAAAGTTTTTGTTTTTAAAAACTCATTGGACATCTCCCGATAATCGCTATTCAACCATTGGACAATCTCTAGATAAACAGCTTTATTTAAAGCATTGGACAATCTCGTCATGACTTTATTAACATTGGGCTGATCTACGATATGACTTTATTCCAAAGCAGTGGACAGTCTCCTATAAACCGCTTTAATCAAAAGCATTGGACAATTCAAAAGCATTAGACAATCTTCGATAAAACAGCTTTATTCAAAGCTATGAAATGCACCCGTGAGACTCTATTGGACATAGTCCAAAGTATCGAGCTCACCACTCACTCACCAAAAATGATGAATGATTATGACCATGCACACGCACCCATTTGATGCGATGTCCCCGTGCATATGAAATGTATTTATGTCATTCTATGCCTATACCATGCCATATATATGATGAGTGTCATATGGACATTTTAAACTATGCATAATATGTGACGCCCCAAAATCGGGGGTCCGTTGACAACCTCCGTCAACCCGCGGAATACTCGTGAATGTCGGGTAACCCGACACAGCTCCTGGCTCGGGTGAGGAGTCTCTTTTATGCAGGGGCTCTATCCAAGGTACAAATCTGTCCCAACAAGTTTACAATGACCACACAGGGTCCAAATGCGACTAAAATAATGGCCACTTGGGCCCCTGCATCAATACTCACAAAATAAATATCCTAACCAAATATATATCATGGCTTAAGAGTTTTTACATTACTCTTAATACAAACATATATTAAAATTATAAAATTCTAATACATGTCATACATAATAATACCAAAGCCACAAGTCGACTTTCTTCTAACATGCGACCTCTAGTGAGTGCCGCCTTCTGATGACTCCACATGCACGAAATAGTGATCCTTGACGAGTGAGGCAAAGCTGATGAGAAAATCTCTACATAGGTTACTCCCCACCTAAGTGCACATGCATATAAGCAAACAATCACATTCAAGCAATTTCATGAACCTACCAGTGTCTACATGACTAACCCATGTCTTGAGTCCTCACCGACTCCCTCACATATGCCTAAGCCGAATGCGAGTAAAATCACAGTTTTCAAAACAAAAGCTATTTGTTCTTGAAAACACACTATTGAGTTTCAATAAAACTATTGGACTACCCTCCGAGACGAATGTGTTGGAGAACCTTCCTAAACAATTCATGGGCCCCTCCGATGTGAATTGTTGGACAATCTCCCCATCACGATTCTCAGAAGAAAATCTTAAAGTCAAAATTCCTTTCTGAAGCATTTTTTCATTTCGTTTCATTTCATGTACACTCATACCTAATATTCTAAGAAAGTACTTAGTGCATATGGAATGCATGATGCCAATTTCACATTCATGCTAATATATTCACATGCATATATAGTAACATAAATTTAAATCACACTGAAAATCATATACAATTCACAACCAATTTCACCAAAATTAGCACACCTGGGCTAATTAACAAACATAAGCAATTCATTTTGAATCACTCAACATCATAAAATTCACACAAAAATATTCGTGTCACTATTCAAGTGAACAGTAACCATTGGGTTACTATTCACGACCACACAAAATAGGAATTTTCTCCACTCGGTTCAAAGCGACAGGGTTCACAGCTAAAACAATCCTCGAGCGTTCCTAACCATTTTACATGGTTCTTAAGAACAAGGATGCACAAGTAGGAAAAGATCCCTACCTCTTGGGTTTCGAACTCCACCCAGTCGGTGCCTGCGTATTAGTCCCTCACCGCGTAGAGCAACTTTCCTTCTTGCTCCGTTGAAAACCGACAGTCTGATCGGCTGGAAACCTAGAGAGAAGCCACTCCCTCTCTCTCTAAAAAATAAAATTCGACCCCTCTTTGCATCACGTTTGTCCGGTAATACGCGTTTTTGCTCTTTTTCCATTTGAGAAGATGACCACTATTGACTCTTTTGTCTCTTCCTCATTAACAAATTCCAAAATTCCCTATGTGTCCCTTCTCTTGGATTTTTGACACTTGGCACTATCTAGGCCGTCCATTTCCATCATCTCTCTCATGCGACATGTGTCGCCTTAATTACGTCTTATAGGTGACTTTTTGTCGTCGGCGTATCGTTCTGACGCGATACTTCGGTGCCGCCAGCCGATCTGGGGTGCTACTTGTCTCAAAATTCGGCCCGTGGTAGTTAGATTTGCGGCGATTCCAGCGGTGAAATCCGTTTAGTCATCCGAGATCTAGAAAATTCAGTTTTGACCCGAGAATGATAATTTTGCCGCTTTTCGAAAATTAGAATTTTAATTAACTACATAATATTCATGCATCATTTTGACAATCAAAATATCGAATTAACCTACAATTTCCGATAAACCACACAATACATGTCAACATATTATACACACATATATTGACATCTAAATCAATCACCAATCGACAATGACTTACCTTATACTCTTAGGCTTGGTGTGACACCATATCTTCAATTAGCCTCTGATCAAGCCACATCTGTGCCTTATTCCTCTAAACACATCACAAGCCAAACCATTAGAAAACACAATTTTTTACTTGACACAATTTCAACCAAGTATATCACTCAATTCAAGCAATGATATACTCGATCATGTCTGATTGTAGCGAAAATCGGACACAAATCATTAAACAGCCTAAGCTATAGCAGTCCCAAAAAATAGATCATAACTTGAGTTATAGAGGTCCGATTTGGGTGATTAAAAACCCTAACATCAATTTCTCAGATAGAACTACAAGTTCCTAGAAGGATACTAGTCAAAATTCCCACTTTTTCCCATCCAAAAATCAGCCCCAAAAATTGAACATCATATAGGGTCAAAACAGGGCACTATTCCCATAACCCATTATTTTGCCAAACAACCCCTTAGGGAAAAAAGGGCCAAACAGCCCCTTAGAGCATTAAAACTCAGCCGACAGCCCTAGAATGGAAAATAAACCAAAATTAGAATCCTTACACTTTGGAAACATGAGCAACAGTAATGGAAGTTCTCACGAACACTTCTTGAACCAAGCTTCGACTTCGGACCTTCCACCACGAGGCAAGGCGAAACTTGAGTTTACGGAGATCCGCAGCGTAGCTCTCGCCAAGTACTCGACTTTAAGCCTTGGCGTCGAAGGCGACCGCGATCTTCATAGATCGTAAAGAAAAGTTGGAGCTTCTCTCTCTACACCCTCTCCTCTCCTCTCTCACTACCAAATACAAGCCCAAAAATGAGCTTTTCCTCTTTTTTTCCCCTCATTTTGTCTATCTCGACTTAAGTTGATGAGTGGCTCTTAAAGCGCCACGTGTCACGCGATCCTCGCTCGGATCCGTTCCTATCCCGAAACAATTTATTTTCGGTTTCAATTCAAGTTCAATTTATTTTAAATAAACTTAACTTGAGTTATTTTCTAACTTTCGAAATTCTCGTAAAAAATCTCGTCCTTGGGAGTCACTAGACGCTTGTTACCTCGAAAATCATGAAAAATCCGATTGTCTCGGAATTCAATGAAAAGTTTCTGCGTAACTAGATTTCGTGAAACGAATCCAATGGTGAAGTCTGTTTTGTCATATGAGATCTAGATAATTTTTTAGGCTTCCCTGAACCATTTTGGTAATTTATTATTATTATCATTATTATTTTTTTGCCATTTTTCTTTCTAATTTTTCCGGGTTTTACAATAATAAAATAAGTAGTGACTCCAAAACCGTTTTCACAATGGTTTTTAAAAATACTGAAAAAACAAGTCTCACATTTTAATGGGAAACACATCATAGCAAAAAATACAGTGTCCACGCCCATGTTAATATCACATATATTTAACTAAGATGATACAAGTCAATATGTATATAAATATACATATAAAGTAACCTTTATTTCTTATATTAAAGAAAAATATGAATCTTGCATATAATAGGTCAAAAAAAATAAATATTATAATAATAATAATAATAATAATAATAATCTTGCAAGAAAATTATTATTATTATAATAATAATCCAAAAAATGATATTCTTTTTTGTCAAAAAAGGGATTTCTTATGTGGCAATGACATGAAAAAAACATAAAAAAATCCAAAATAATTTTATGAAATGATATTCTCATGAAATTCTTCCCAATTAGTTAGTTATTTTTAAAAACAATAATATATACCATGTTCTTGTTCACGTCCATGGGTTTGGGACAATATTACATTTACTTTAAGGAATGACTTTGATCCAGTTAGACATGATTGGTGATTTCTTATCAAAAACTCATTATTTTGCTTAGCCACGGGAAGACATGATATTAATTCATAGTATTTAAATCTACATGGTCCATACTACTACTGTAGGAACACATTCGAGACATGAAATATGGTAAACGTTTTTTCTATCATGTCTTCTTCTATGACTTTCTCTCCGCATAACTTCAACATGCGGAGTTATATTCTCTGACTGTTTTAAAATCTTACAACCTTATATGCATCAAGTCATATTGAGTTTTTGGGAGAATCACAGTTTTCTGGTAATCATATCTCTCTTTTAACTCATTCCATAGAGTGAGAGAGTCTTTTACCATAAGGTATTCACCTTTTAAATCCTCATGGAGATGGTGTAGAGGGAAAATCGGCACTTTTGCACGATCCTATAGGGATGCTTGATTTCATTCTTTGTTGGCAGCTCCAAGATTCATTGCATCAAGATGTATTTTAGCATCAAGGATCCAATATAGGTAGTTCCTTTCGGTAATGTCAAGTGTCTCAAACTCAAGTTTTGTGATATTTGTAGAGGGAAAATCACACTTTTGCACGATCCTATAAGGATGCTTGATTTCATTCTTTGTTGGCAGCTCCAAGATTCATTGCATCAAGATGTATTTAAGCATCAAGGATCCAATATAGGTAGTTCATTTCGGTAATGTCAAGTGTCACAAACTCAAGTTTTGTGATATTTGACATTGTAAAACAATCTTTGATATATGATATAGTATTAGAGTTGATTTCGACAAATAGCAATATACATTTTGGTTTACAATAAAAACCAAATATAATTATAGATATGAAAAATCTAAATAATTTCAAGCTAGGGTTAGGAAATTACTTTAAGAGTAAGCTCATTCTGATAACGTGTGTTATGAAAATATTATAAAAATGGTAAACTTAAAAGAGATGTATGTTCTCTTCTTTGTTTATTAAAAGAGAAGTAATGAGAGAGTGAGAAAGGGATAGAGAGAATTGAGATGGAGGGAGGTGAGAGAATAAGAGAGATGCTTATCGGGGATATCATTATCGGTAATGAAGGGTGTCGTTTATACAGTGTTTTAAAAATCGGATCGAACTGGTCGAACCATTGACCTTGAACCAGCGTTGAACCGGATGAACCAATGATTGGACCGTCGAACCGGATGAACCAACAGATTCTTAGAGAATCGGGTGATTTGATGATTTTATTTATTTTTTTAATTTTTCACATCAAAACGACATCGATTTGACATGTTTAATTCCAAAACGACGTCTTTTTGATGGGGTTATACACCTCTTACCTTCATAGTCGTCTTCTCGTTAACCTTGCCACCTCCCCGTTGTCGCCGTCGACACCTCATTTCGCTTTATTGATTCCAGCCTCTGAGGCTTCACACATTAATTTTAATTTAATTCCTTTTTGAAGTTACAGTATATCTTATATTTATTAGGCATTAATTTTCATTCAATTCCTTTTTAAATATATATCATATATTTACTTTCCTATTTCATTGCAGTTCTAAATAGTAAATAAATATATACTATTTATTTTACCATGTAGTTATCTCTAAATATTAATTTCTTAAAAAAAAAAACATCTAAATATTAATAATATTTATATTTTCATAGATTATCTTGGTTATTTTATTCCATTGGTTAATTTTTAAAGTTATTATTATTTTACTATTTTAAATATTGATTCGGTAAAGATAATGCTTTTATAGTTACATAAGTTATTTAAATTTTGAATATAATTTTTATCGAAAAATAAATTGTTAATTTACTAATCAATAAAAGTTGAAAAACAAAACCTAAAAAGTAAAGAGTAAAAATATTACACAAAAAATATAAAATCATTAAACATTTTCCATTTATCAATTAAATGAATTATAATTTTAAAAAATTTGAAAGTTTATCCTATTAAAAAATTAAATTGAAAATTAAAATTTTAAATTAAAATTTTGATTTAAGTATTTTAATATATAATTGAAATTTATTATTTATAATTTGTTTTTATAATATATAAAATATATATTGATATTATACATTGTGGCGGATTCGCAGTGATTTGATCAAAGTTCAACCATTGGTTCAACTAATGAATCATGAATCAATAATTTTTTCGATTTAATGAACATTCCGATTTTCAAAACATTGTTTTTATAGGCTATAAAATGACTCTTTATAACTCATCTTAAGTGTGAGTTAATGGTGGATTCATGCATGTGGTCATTCATTACATTAATGTTTCATTTAGGACACCGAGTTGATTCTTTTTTTTCCTTTCAAAAAAATTAGAATCTTTTTTATTTTTATTAAAAATTTGAGAAAAGATAAAAAGTGACCGAATTATTTAAAAACATTTATATCTACAATTTTTGTTAATAAAAAGAAAATTCTGAAATAAGATTGAAAAAATCCATATAAGAAAAGTTTATTAAGTTGTTTTTTCTTTCACCTCTCTTTTTCTTTATAATTTTCCTTTAACATTCATAAGATTTAAATGCATATTTTATTTATAAGATTTTAAATCTTTTCTTTTTCTTTTTAAAATATTACAAAAGGGTTCTTCAAGGTTTAAATTTAGATAAATATAAAAATTTTCTCAGTTTTATATTAAAAATAGATAAATAAGTAGAACTAAAACATTTTTAAGAAAAAGAAAATAACAAATCTAGCATAGCATCTTCAAAGAGGTATATTTATTTGAATTTTCTATTAAAATTTAAAAGTATGAACTTCACAAGGGACAAAATATCTTGTCAAATGACAAGTTTCTTAAAAGTGCTTTATAGAAATCATCTACACTCCTAGCTTTTCTGACCTAACGGATCTTCTATCTAAAGTTAAATGAAACACCTATTAAGTCGATCTAAAACATGATTCATCGTCTTTAAAAGATATTAACGTGTTTTTTATAGGTAAATACTTTAATTATATCATAGTAAATTATTTTTATTGAGATTATAATTGGAATCATTTTTTATATTTTTATTTATTTAAATATTAAATATTTTACCATTTAAACTAGGGATAATAAGCAAAGATATTAACGTGTTATTTCTGAAACTTAATATAAATTAAAAGTTCGTGTGTTGATGTGACTTGATTAATTATTTCTTAAATATTAAAAATCTAACCCATAAAATATTTGTACACGAGACACAGGCCCCATACCACTATGGTTTTGTAAAGTTAAACTAATTTTCATATTTAACTCATTTAGTTTTTCTAATTATACTAAAATACATATATTCTAGAGGGCATAGTATATGAATAATGAGAAGCCTTAATCTAATAGCCTAATAGTAATTGTACGTTCCAAAGGGCATAATATAGGACTTGCCTTGTAATCCTGTTGAATACGATAGAAATAAGAATATCTTTTTCAAAAAAATTTATAGGGTATTTTGCCCATAAGACATTATTAATTTCCCCAATTGATGAGTATACGGAGTTCTCATAAAAAAGTATCAAATCTATTAAAGATTTGCGTTTGTTTTGATTTAATCAGAAGTAAACATTTTAAACATTCAATCATTCATTTTTTTAATTTCTTGTTTATTAAGATTTTTAAAGTTGGAATAGAAAAATTGAAATATAAAAGGTGAAATATTCATTTTATTGAAAAAATCATTTTCATAAATGAAAAGCTGAAGTGCAGTTCAAGATGAGAAGTTATGATATCTCAGCTCTAGGGATTGTGGCAGGAGGAGTTTAGGTGGGTGATTCATCAAGGCTGGGATAGTTTATTTTGGTTTGAAATATGTTTAAAAATTCAGCGGAAGGGGATGATGGAGAATTTCCAGACTACTTAGTTTACATTTTTTATTTTTATTTTTATTTTTAATTTCATTTTTTATCATTTGCTCTTTTTTGTTTTTTATTCTTATAAATTAATATTTTTCATAAAAATAAAATATTATAGATTTTTATAAATTATTTAAAATAAAAGACACATATAATAATAATAATTATTTATATTAAAGTATAAAATAAATAATAAATTATTTTTAAAATATAATCGAAGCGAGGTTTATTATTATTATTTTGGATATATAGCTCATATTACTTCATTTGGTCAGATTTTCTTTCGAAAAAATTTATTTATTTTGATTGACTTTCTTTAAATGAAAATGCATTCGAACTATTTCTTGACTTTTGAGATTTTCATAAAAAAATCGTTCTGAAGTCGTAAATATTCTCCTTTGAAAAATAGGAAAAATTAAACACGTATCTGCCGAATTTGTGAAACTTTTCTAGGTCATTAGATTTCGTGAGGCCAGATTTAATGGAACTTTAGTCGGTTCGTCGTAGAAGTGAAGAATTTTAGGTTTCCTGAATCCTCATGGTAATTTATTATTTTTATTAACATTTTATTGTTTTGAAATTTACAATTTTATAGGGTTTCTGAGTAACAATCATAGCCGTCTTCCGGTTGAGAAAATAAACGGCAGTTAAAACTTTGATTAAATTAATTAAACCTGTATCATTAAGAAGCGGCGGGATGAGAAAATAATCAGTTCGTTGTAAATCGCTTCTTCATTCTCCCAATGTTAAAAAAAGCAAAAGAAACGAAACATCTTAATCTTTAACCAAAATCTTTGCCGGCATTAAAACTAAAAAAAAGTTCTATTAGGCATTAAGTAAAAAAAACAAACACAACCTATATATTGATCAGTTAAAATATTATAAAAAGTAAATAAATATATCTTATAAACAATTAAAATATTACATCTTTATAATTTATTTGATTAAATTAGAGCGCAGGTCTGAACGACCAACTGACATTTGAAAAGGGTAGGTTGGCACAGGTGGGCAAAGCTTGTCAAGTAGTACAAAGCCAACACCTGCCTTTTCTTCTCCACGCTTCTTATCGTATACCTTTCCCCTTCGTCCACTATAAATTTGACAAACCTCAGCCTCTTCCTTACGTCAATTTGACAAATTTCATAAATAAATCCTAATTCAATTTGGCCACGAGTTCTAGAAAGTTCGACCAATTCAATGTATACTACCTAAGAAAAAGGCTTTCTTCCTTGTAATTTTTTCAAGATTCTTTAAGCTTGTTATAATTTTTAATTTCAAAAATAAAAATTAAAAAAAAAAGTTTAGGAAATAATTTATGATAACTTTTATGGGTATATTTAATTTTTTTAAAAAATTAAATAATTTGTGAAACAATTTGCTATTTCATAAAATAAAATTTTATTTGTAATTAGAGAGTTTTTTTTTTAATTTAGTATTTTTATATTTTTAATATGTTTTAAAAGTAACTTGTATTTTTCTTTAAAAAAAAAAACACTTGTATTTATATAATTTATTTTAATCATTTTTATTTTTATGTTTATTTTTAAACTAAATTTAAAAACAAGTTTATTTTTAATAATTTTTCATATTTATATTATTGTTTTTAAAAATAAATCTAACTTTTTTAGACAATATTATTTAATCACAATTTTGGGTTGTTTATTTGATATTTTCTTTTTGAGATCATTGTTACATAACAAAAATTCCTTATCTAAAAAAAAAAAATCTTATCACGAGTTTTAAGGGTTTATTTATCTTTTACAAAACTTGTATCCTTCATTTTAAATTTCGTTAACTGTTTATGAATTTTGAAACTCAACTTATTTTAAAAAATAATTAAAAATAAAAACAAAATTGCCCACCATTACCCCTCTCATGGCAGCATGTGAAAAAAACAAAAGTTGGCATCCAATTCAAAGCATGCTTTTAGAGTCCGCATTCATATTCCATGCCCTCCTTTATCTCTCCTTGACGAGAAAAACAATGAAGAATTTGAAGCATAAAATAAAGTTGTTCACTCATCAATACGATGGAGCCATAAATTAATAATATAAAGTGTAATCAGGTGGAGCCATTGCCTTCATTTCAAAAGTTGTTTTATTTTATTTTAATTTTTTTAATTTTATTTTAATTTTTTTTAACTAATTACAATATGAGGACTTTAACTTAAAAGCCTTTTCCTTCTTGGATGTCTATTTATTTAATTTTTAAACATTCTATTAATTGAGCTATAAATTAGGGTAAAAGTGACTTTCATCTTTTATGCCTAAGAGAAAAGTTTGATAACATCGTAATCCATCTAATCATTTATCCATGACTTTTTCGTTTCAATCCAATTTGACCTTGAACTAGTAATTAAAAACATTTGGAATTATCGGATTGTTTCATTGATAAGTTTGGAAATTATGTAATTATTTTTTTCTATTATTTATACGAAATGAAAAATAATGATAATAAGAAATAAAAATAATGTTTTTTCCGTTATGGAAATAAAAATGAAATTATGGAATTCATTATTTTTCCATTATAATGAGAATTATAATAAAAGAAACTATAATCAAGAAGATCCGGACAAGCCCATCCTATCCTCTCCGGCCCCACCAAGTTATCTAAACATTTCCAAGCAACTGTAAATTTCCAACGCCCATCTGTGCCCTGCCATGTGGAGCTTTACCATTTGTGCCCCTGTCATTGAATGTATTTATACTTTATTTTGTTTTCTTTACCTTCATCATGGATTAAGATACCATATAATAATAATAATAATAATTAAATATATAGATAGTACCTGTGGGTTGATAAAATTATCCCCATGTACAAATCAACTACCCACTTGACTTTATGTCCATATTTATTTTTGAATTGAAATGTTTAAAAATATATATTTTTAATTATAATTATAATTTTAAAATTGTACTTAAACCTAATTACCCATTCAAATACTGAAAAGGAAATAAAAAACCAAACAAAGAAAATATTAACGTATGACCTCTATATCTTTGGGATTAACAACAAGAATCAGGCGAATCAGGCATATTTAGATCCTAACGGTCAAGTTCCGGTTTTGTAATTACTGAATTAATGTAGGGGTGTAAAGTCATTTGATCTCCTACGGATACTTCTTGTTTTGAAGTATCAAACACCGTGCCTCTGTTTTTCGCGGTTCACTCGATTGTTTCTATGCATTTGCGTTTCCGAGTTAAACTCTCTCCCGTTTTCTTAGATTTTCTAGCCTACCTGGCCCTGATTCATTCAAGGCTATTCCTTTTAGTTTTCGCTTTCATCCATCGATGCTTTATTATTCCGTCGACTTCCTCTGTTCTTGATTTCTTCCGTTGCTATACCAATTCCGGGGAATTTGGAGTGGACGAGAATGGGATTTCTGATCAGTAGTTTATTGGATATTTTTGGTTTCGGAATTGGAATTCCAGTTGGGATTTTGGTCGGGTTTTCCTTTTGATTTTATTTGAACCTTTACATTGATGATTGACCTTGGAGCGGGTCTCCTTCAAGCTTTGTCAGCTGGTTTCCTACTTTCTTGAGAAAATTTTCCGCTTTGACTTGATCTGATTTTACTGCTTTCTTTGTAATGGTTGTGTGTTTGATTTGATTATTGATCCTCTGTCAGATATCTTTCATATGGGTTTGGATTTTTTTTTGTTATTGTAATGTTATTATCTTCAAGATGGAGAAATCTGAAGAATTCTTTTTGAAGAGGGGATTTGGGGGTAGTTGAAGAAGCACATGGATTGGGGTGGGGTGTAGGGAAATTTTCTTTCCGGGCAAGATTTTCTGGGTTTGGAATTTTCTTGGAATGATCCTTATTTGTGAGGGAGATAATCGGAAATATTTGAGCATTTATATTATAAGTATAGTTGGTTATATTCTAGTGCATTAAATGATTTAATAAATCACACAATCATATATTTTGTGACGTTCTTCTATGAGTCAATCATTCTGTACACTTTCTTTGATTTAGCTCGGTTACATTTTCAGCTATATAAAAAGACCTGATGATGGAAATGTATATAAAATACTTAAATAATCTGAAATTGTATGTCATATGAGTCAAAATTTCTTCTGCAATCCATCTACCCCACAGGAACAAGATGCCAGGCCACTCTCTCAGCTTGATTCAAGCTCTCTGGTTGATATTCTCCCTGACCTTCCATTCTGGGTGAAAAATCCCGACTATGATCGAGTAAGTATCGAATTTTGATCTTACAGATAATCACGATGTTGGTTGTCTTTCTTATATGTTAGTGTGATTATGCAGGTAGACTGGTTAAACAAGTTTATCTTGAATATGTGGCCTTACCTTGATAAGGTGATTCCATATCATCAACTTTCAATCCTTTCAAAATTTAAATACTGAGCTTCAGGCTGTTTCAATGTACAGGCAATTTGTGAAACAATTAAAGCACAGCACAGCCTATATTTGACGAATACATTGGGAAGTATCAGATTGAAGCAATAGAATTTGAGAAGCTTAGTCTTGGAACCCTTCCTCCTGTACTTCAGGGTGAGTATGCTCTGGGTTCATCTACTTGTTCACTGAGTAGCTTTAGTTTTTTCTGATTTTTCGGTTTGGGCTCCTTTACAACCTGGCAGGTATTAAGGTGTATGAGACCAATGAGAAGGAGTTAACCATGGAACCAGCAATCAAATGGGCAGGCAATCCCAACATAATTTTGGTGCTAACATTGTATTCTTTCCCAATCAGAATTCAGGTCAGAATAGCCTAAAGACTATCCTTAACAGCAGAATGTGTGTTTTTAGCTCCTATAAAATGGAGAATGTATCTCTCTTTTCTTTTGGAAGATTGATTATGCTTCTTCTCAGTTAGTGGATTTACAAATATTTGCTGCACCACGGATAATTTTGAAACCTCTTGTGCCTACCTTTCCATGTTTTGCAAGCCTAGTGCTATCTTTGATGGAGAAGGTAAGAATAACCTTTCTTTGTGCTTTTTTTTTTTGTTTTTGGTGAATGGAATACAACAATTTTTTTTTTCTCTGGATTTACTTGCAGCCACATATAGACTTCGGGTTGAATATACTGGGAGGGGATATCATGTCCATACCTGGCCTTTATCGGTTTGTTTAGGTGCTGCATTTATAAATCCTTTTGGGAAATTAAGGTGTTGAAACTCAGTGTATCATTGACTAAGAATTGTGGGGCACTGTTTCAGGAAACCCTCAAAAAAGAAGTGGCAAAGCTCTATCTATGGCCTCAAACACTTGAAATACCAATTCTCGATGCTACAACGTGAGTTCATACAGGATATGTCAAACAACCTGTCTCAATTTTTGAGTGAACCATGTTTTTTAAAGTTTTCTGATTTCACAGTATTCAAGCTAAATGAAGGATGATTTTTGTCAAAAGGTTGGGTAGTGCCTGGCCTTAGTTATGCAAACATATGTTAGAATGTTTCAGCCTGTTTGTTTGGGATGAGATTTATCTGAACATGGTTTATTTTATTTACTCCAACTATATGTGAGTATCTGACACTTCCTCGGGCCTTCATGATTCTAATCACTGTTTTCTGTTGATAGAGGTGCCACTAAGAAGCCTGTGGGAATACTAAATGTGAAGGTTGTTCGAGCATTCAAACTATTGAAGATGGATTTCTTGGGTGCATCTGATCCTTACGTTAAACTCCACCTTAGTGGAGAAAGGCTTCCAGCAAAGAGAACAACTGTCAAGAGGAAGACCTTGAACCCCGAGTGGAATGAGAATTTCAAGTTCATAGTGAGGGATCCCCATACTCAAGTCCTAGAGCTGCATGTCTATGACTGGGACAAGGTTATCTCCCCTCCTGTTTCTTCATCTTCTATTGCTTCATATAAAGGATTTCGAATATCATCAATGAAGTTAATAAGAAAACAAACAATTATCATTGTTGAAATGATTCATAGAAAAAGCAGAGAGCATACCTGGCATTATCGGACAAATTCAAGACGTGGAAGTCATTCTCTGAATTAAAGTTCCTTCCCTATACCTAGACTTTAGCTTATTCTGTCCCTTTTAATTTGGGCAAAAGGAACTGACTTCCACTCCTTTTTTTAATCTAATCTCAGGTAGGGGGACATGACAAGCTAGGAATGCAATTAGTTCCTCTGAAACTGTTAACACCCCATGAGACACATGAATTTACTCTGGATTTGCTTAAGAACACGAATATCAGTGATCCGCATAAGAAGCAAAGAGGTAAAATTATGGTGGAGCTAACCTTTGATCCTTTTAAAGAGGAAAATGAGCTTTCCAGTGGCCATCTGAATGGATATGGAAAGAAGGAAAGCGGAATATCAAGGAATTCAGACGATGACACCCTGAGCGGGGCAGGTCTACTTTTGGTCACAATCCAAGGAGCTGAGGATGTAGAGGGCCAGCGCCACAATAACCCTTATGCTGAAATCCTTTTCAGAGGAGAAAAGAAGAAAACAAAGGTCAACATACATATAGGAATGTTTTTTCTTCCTACACTTTTTTAGTCTTTATTATTATGTTCAACCTGATTTTTGTCTGGTGGGGCTTCAGATGATGAGGAAGACGCGCGACCCGCTATGGAATGAAGAATTCCAATTCATGCTTGAAGAGCCTCCTTTAGGGGAGAAGATCCATTTTCAAGTAATGAGCCATCGATCAGGGTTCAGTTTTAGGTCAAAGGTATTGCCATCATATATATTTCTAATTGTACAATTCTACTTCCTTCCTCTACTTCAATATTAATTGAGCTTCAACTATGGAAGTGTGATTGATGTCTTCTTGGTTGTAGGAGTCATTGGGGCATGTGGACATTGATCTTACAGATGTTGTGCACAATGGGCGCATCAACGACAAATATCATCTCATCAATTCTAAGAATGGACAAATACACCTTGTGATAAGGTGGAAGATGATCTGACTACTGGGAACCCCAGCCCCCAGCACACTTGAATAATACAATCAAGAAATTTACAAGGTGATGCCCATATCAATAGTTTTGTTCGGAGGAGATTCACATTTTTTGTCTTCTTGAAAACATTTTTGCAACTTGCATTACTGGGGGGGTATTATATCCATCCATCTTTCAAAGGGCAATGGATAAAGAAATTGGTGTACAGCAGCTTGTATAGAAATATCTTATATGTACTACTGATGGTGGTATACAAGAGTCTTGATTCAATGGCATGAATAAAACAATATTTATTCTAGACTGGGTGGTGAATCTTCTATTCTTTTGGTTTGTGTAAATAAAACAGTTGGGACTGAGGCTGAGCCAATTCTGGTACATGATAATAGGAGAAATTGATAAATATAAGGACTAGAATCACTTATAAATAAATAAATAAAAGGACTAGAATCCTGAGGTCAGGAGAGAATTTACCTACCTGACACTTCAGGTCGTCACGGAATTAGTCAATTTCTGTAAATACGAATATATTGTATACTTGTATTTTACTTGTGATATTTTGACAAAAATATCATGAAATTTTTATAAATAAAAAATTTAAAAACAAAATCATGAAATTTTTATAAATACAAAAAATAGTAAATAAGAAATGCTCAACGTTCAAAAGAACATAAGAAGGGAAGGGTCCGGAATCTTAATGGGTTGTAAAAAAACAATAAAACAATAATATACATGTTATGGTTATTTACAAATATATATATGGTTTAGGATAATATTTATCAATATATTTTTTATTATCATCACACTGATTAAAACATATTCTATTACATTTGAAATAAAAATTCAAATTATTTTAAGGATTTATTTGAATTAGATTTATTTTTTATTTTTATAACTAAACACTTTAGGTTTTTGTACAAACCCCTGACCCCTCGTTTTATCACATGAGTTAATCCTATTGTAACTTTTTTTATTGATAATTTATTTAAATAATTAAAAATCATTTAAATAATTTATTTTATAAAGTATTTGAACTTAATTATTTTTTTATACTTTATAGCTTTTTTAGGAATTTATATTTTTAATATTTTAACATAAAACCTTCAAAATTCATCAAAATTAAAAAGGTAGATATAAAAATTAAAAGTAAAATAATAGTAATTTTATATATATTTTATTTTATGCACAAATATATTATATATAATTTTTTGATAATAATAATATATACAACTTGAAAATATATTTATTGTTTTTTTAAAAGGAAAAATAATTTTATTGATTTAAACTTTATGGATCTTAGATATAAATTGCTAAAAACCATAAAGTATGAAACAATATCAGAATTGATAAGCATGTAAAATTGGCATAAAACACAAAATTTTGATAATATAAAGTATTATAATATCACGAACTCAAGTTCTTGACATCTGTGTGAAGTATTATGATATTTGATTAATCGAATGCATTTTGTTTTATGCGAATTCTGCAGCGTAAAAATAAAGCGTAGAAATAAGGCGACAAAAATCTGCGTTATACTTGAAGTTGGTAATAATTTTGAGGCATTGATAATTTCGAAATATCACCTATTAATCAAAGATTTGTTGGCGATTCTTTGAGGCGCTTTTTCACATGTTCGTGCTTGTCCCAGTTACGTCTTCTGATTTTTTTTCTTCAATTGACAAGCTGATCGAACACCCACGATTATCACACGTTTAGAAATAAATTAAATATTATAACTTCTTATGAATGGTTTCATTAAAAAGTATTTTTTATTATTATAATTTATCCCATTTTTTAAGTGAAAAATAATTTCACTGATTCAAACTAGCAATCATCGATAGAAATATAAAATCTAAATCGCTAAAAATCATAGAAGATGAAAGGATATCTGCTAAATTATTTTGTATAATCAAGGGTATTTATTGATCCAAAAAACAATTGATCAATAATCAAAGGACCCAATAAATATATTATAAAATAATAACTTTTTATTGAAAGATAAAATATCAATTTATCTTTGGGTACAGAAAACGTCACGCGTGAATATAGAATTATTAAACATCGTTTGTCTCCCAAATGTGCAAGTAATCAAATCAAAGAAAGCTTAGGGTTGAAGATGAATGTTTCCTTCTCTCCAAAGTGTGTTCTCCCAAACTCTTATCAATTCTAGGGCTCTATTCATAAGAGCCTGAGGATCTCTTGGCAAAATCTTTTAGAATTTTAAATGCCAATTTTATTATATATTTCGGGTATAAATTGAGCAAAACTTGGGTTTTTTCGAGAAAATTGATAAATTGTTAAACTGTGAAAATGATAAAATGAGAAATTGATTGAACTCGGAAATAAACCCAAGTGAAAAATGACAAATTTGGAAATTTGTAAAATGAGAACCTAAGGGTCTAATGAGAATGAGCTTAAATGCCAATTGAATTAAATGATAAATGAAGTGAAATGATGAGTTAAAATGCAAAAATGAGAAGTAAGAGATTTGGTGAGTGCGAACACTTGGCCTTAATAGGAAATAAGTGATATTAGACCATGTGGTCTGAAGAGTGCTCATTTGAGCAAAATGTAATGGAAGAGCTTGAGAGAGGAAAAACTAGGGTTTTGTGTGTGAAGATCAAGAGATTTGTGTGGGGCTTGCTCTTTGGTTCAAGATCTTGCAAGAAGGAAGAAGGAAGAAGGAAGAAGCTAGGGCAAAGAGTTCAAAGGGATTTAAAGGTAAGAACCAAACCCTAGATTTCTCTAAATTATATTTAGGTTAGAAAACCCTAATCCATCCATAGGTTTTGCTCATGGTTGTTTTAGGATGGTATTTGGATGTCTTTGGGAGTGAATCCCATGTTTTAGTTTGAGTTTTTGGGTGATTTTTGGAGAAAAATTGCAAAAGGAAACGGAAAGCTAGGCCACGGGCCCCTTCGCGCGGTGAAGTGCTTTGGCCCAAGCCCGAGGGTGCCTCGCGCGGCGGGCAGAAAAACCAGAAAAGGCCCCCTCGGGTTCGCCAAGGCATAGCCCTGCTATGCCGAGGCGAAGTGCTTCATCGTGGCGAAGACACTGTTCATCATGATCAAAATTTGAATTTATGTTCTAAAAGTCATGTATTCGTGCATCGATAGTTTAAGGACCTTAATAAATGATTAATGGGGGTTTAAATAAGGATAAAAACTAAATGAAAAACATACCATACCTCGCCGCCGAGGCGAAGCGAGTTCGTCTTCAGGCAGACTTAGTGTCTTAACCCAAGACCGTTAACGAAAATTAATCGACGTTCAATAAAAATGTATAATAATTGTTTATCCACTAAAAGTGACATGATTGTTATTGACTAGGAGACAGTGAGGATCCACCTAACCTAGGACGAGATCAAAGGAAGGAATCTGTGAAGCGGCCGGTTTGTTCAACGACCCTCTATTCTTATTTCAAGTATTTTGGTAGTATACGAATAAATCTGAAATGATTATTGAAATAGTATACCTTTGAAATGATATTACGAAAGTGCATATGGATTTGAAAATGTGATAATTGAAATGATTGATTAATTGCATCACGAAAGATTAATGAGATTCTGAGCGAATTGGTCAATTCTTGACATTTTGAATTAGATGATATACGAATGAACAGCTTGGCGGGATGCCCCAATCGACATCTGTCATGAAGGCACCCCGAAATTGTCCAATGTCCCACTTGGATGCGCAATCGGCATCCGTCGCGATGCAGACCGAGGAGAATTGTGAAATGTGCTTAAGCACATTAGCGAATGATAAAAGGATGGGGATTCACGAGCGGAATCCATCATGAATGAATTGCATGAACAAAATGAAATAACGAACTTGATGAGTGTAAATGAATTTGTAAACTAAACACATATTTAAAATTATGCGTTTGAATCTCATAGATTAGTTATTAGTATGAATTGTTGCGTAATGAAAATGCATATATTATATGATCAATGATTTGTAAAGTAGAAAGCATACGAAATGAATAAGCATAGTATAGTTCAGTATAAAAGGCGTGATTTTATGATAAATTCATATCGAGTTAAGTGGAAAATTGAAATAGAGGCGTATAGAACCACTAAGCATGAAAATGCTTAGCGTATAAGATTTTATCATGCGCGGTATCTAATGTGAAGAGGCAACGAAGAGCGAGTCATAGAAAGTTGCGGGTATAGAGTATACCCGTCATTTGCATATCATATCTTTTGAACATGTGATATTTGTAGACAAAAGAGTTGAACTACGAACCATTGTTTTGTGTATCATTTGTAGGAAGCAAGATGAGCCATTTTGTAAGCGAATTGTATAAGAGTAATTGTTTATGGAACCTACCATTTGAAAATGATTCAGCAGTGAAAACCTAAAACAAAATGACACAAATAAATGTTTGATAAGATAAATATAAAGCGTCGGAGTAAAGCCCAGAGCTCAGTTCGGATCCGTCTTTCTAATTAAATTGACATTTTGAAAAAAGAAAATTTAATAAAAGGTAAATAAAAAGAATTAAGCAGCGTCCCGGGTTTTTGTTCGAATTTACTGATCGGTCGGGTTAGGCTCGAAGTGCGTTCTGAGGAACGATTAGAGAGCTTTAATCCGCATTAAGAACTACCGTGAAGAAGATAGAATCATGGGCCCATAGTTAGTTAATATTAAATCATCCCATCAATGGCCTATAATTAACATGCACAATATTAAAATTAAAATTGTAATATGATTATGCTTAGTACATAGATTAATAAATTAATCTAACAATATCTAGATAATAAATCGTCTCAAAGCCTATACATTTGATAGTTGAACCTATAAATTTGATATTACTATTGATTGAATACTAAATAGTTCGATTTCTATATTATATCATTATTTCATTAATTTGATTTATTGTTGTTGATTGTTATCTTTCTTCGTTTGAATCGCCCTCCCGGACAAATAAGGTCGCACCACGTGATGACAAATAAGTACGCACGAAATGAATACAACCTCACGCCGCATCAAAGCGATATTAAAATATAAGAATATGGCGAAAACCTAGATCTTGTGGAACAATCACTTTAATAAGAAAGAAAATGATGAAAATATGTGTAGATGAGTGATTTCAGACTAATAATGACCAAAAAATCACCATGACTTAAAGGAAAAGAGGCTAATAGAGAAAAAGTTGAGAGAAAAAAATACCAGAGTTTTCAATAACCCTTTATACTATTCAAAACATTATAACTCATCCCATTAACCTGTTAACTTTTAAAAAAAAAAGAAAAGAAAAAGGGAATCATGTTTAAGTGGAATGAATTGGCCAAATTTATGAAAATATAAACTAACTTTATGAAACAAGCCACACATGAAATGAAGCCTTTAAATTATTAGCAATGCAGTGGAATAAGTGGCGTAATATTTGATAAAATTACCTCTCATGTAGGACTCTCAAGCCTCATTCTCATCTTTCCTCCTCTCCTCTCCTCCTCTCCTCCTCTTTCCTTCCCTATGCGATCATACCCTCACCTCGAGCCCTCATTTGGAGTTACAACAATGTAACTACGTCGCCAAATGTAATATAAAACCTTAAATAACTAAAATGTACTTAAAAATGCTAATATATAACACAGGTTAGAGGCATTAATGCTTGCTTTAAAGAACATGTAACCACATTTAAAGCACAAATACCAACACCCTTATATTTTTTAAAAATAAAGTATCAATCATGTTTAAATAAAATTATTATTCATTACTTTAAATTTTATTAAATTTATTTATTTATTTTAAATCCACTAAATGAAAAATCGAATTGTTTTAATTTTAAATATTTTAGATATTTATAATAATTTTCTTACAAATATATATTTATTTATTATAATTTTAAGGCTGTTACATTAGTGCATAGTATTATATTGGTAGTTTAATGAGTATTTACATTAGTATTAAGTGTTACATTAATTATTTAAGTGGTATTGCATTGGAGTGCGGGGTATGAGCGTAGTAAGCTAACGATTGTTATATCTGACCAGTTTAAAGTGTTCATTAATGATTTAAGAGTGTTACGTGCGGTATGGCTTCCGTGGGGGTAAGGTATGGTTGGGGATGAGAGGAGAGATAGAACATGGAGTCTCACATGAGGACATTTGAGGGCGTTTTGGGGTTCAAATGTGTTGTCAACATTTCCATCACATATTTAATAATTTATATGGCTTCATTCATGTTAACTTGTTATAAAATTAATTTCTATTTTATGCTTTGCGTTTAAATTCAGCTGAAACATGATTTAATCTCGTTCCATTATTAGTAAGATTGGGTGCAAAAACATCTACCTCATTGTCTTCCCCCAATAGCATTGAATGAGGAAATGGACTAGGTATATACGGGGCAAAGAGATGAAAGTAATATATATATATATATATATATATATATATATATGAAAATGTATAGGTGATGCCTGGTGATTGTCTAATTGATAATGCCGATATAAATGTGGCTTGACATGATGTTGAATTTTGAAAAATATTGCTGTTTAGGCACAAGTCCTAGAAATGTTCTTCCATCTAATTAGCGGGGTTCGGGCATTGGAAAGAATAATATGTTGAGTCAAAGGCAAAGATCAAAATATCGGTAAACACGGATATATCGGTAATTAGATTTTACGAAAATATCGGTAAAATATCGGTGGATATTTTTACAAAAATATCGATTCGATTAAAATTTTTTATATCTTAATTATATAGATGATAAGTTATTCATATCTTAATTAAGATATACTAAAATAAAATGGATTAGTAATTATTAAATTAAATATATTTATATTTAATATATTATTCAGACCTATTATTATGTTAATGATATATTATTTATTTGTTTCAGTTATTATTGGAAATATTGTATTAGATAACAAGGAGATTCAATATTTCTTATAATTTAGAAATTTTTAAATGATGTTATTTTATTTCTTTTCCTTTTCAAATTAATGTTTGATTTAAAAATATTATAAGTTATAATGTAAAATAAAATATTATAATCGGGTGAAAGGATTTATGAAAAAATAAATAATAAGATAATATAAAAAAAGTTTGCACCATATATAATAAGTTGCAAGCATTGGCAGTGGTTGGAGGGTACACCTTGCTTTCATCCATTTTGGGCGGGTTTGAAACCCCCTTTACGATTTGCTAGCCAAGGAAGGAAGGAACAAAAGCAGAATATTAGGAAAAAATCGCAATAAATTGTCGAAATTTGGTATAATCAATTGCCGGTGGAAATTAATATCTTATCTTTATGAGGAAATATCAGATTTTGAAATTTTATTCGCTTGGCTAGAGTAGAGGACGACTTTGCAAAATGGGAAAACCTAATAGTCTTGTCGTCAAAATTGGGCCTGAATTTTCAACTTTTTGACCTTTTTGTTTTTTATTTTTCTATTTTGTGTTATAGATACCAGAAACAAAGAACTGCAATTGTAAGGGTAAAAAAGTTTTGCTATTAGACGAAGCCACAAGTGCTCTAAATGCCTAGAATGGATACCTTGTTCATGTTAGATTGACATACTTACATTTTTTTTATGGGTAGATTGACATAGTTACAATTTAAGCTGAAAAGTATTGAATTTACCAAGCATTCAAGTTGACGCCCACATTTTTGGCCAAATGGTGCAAACCCGATTAACTGAAGAGCTCATAGATCTTGAAGTCATCCTAACTTATGGCGATGGGTAATGGGAAAAAGGCTGTGAGTGCAAGTTGCTTTTATTGTTCAATTTGGACCACTTCTACAAGTTTCTTTTAAAGGATCAATTCATGGATATATCCATTTATTCCAACAGTTTGTCATCATTTAAATCTTTTTGTAGTTTGCTTCATCATTAACCTACCATACTTGAGAAGATCATTAGTGTACAAGGGAAGAGAGAATTTACATTCAGTTCATGTTTTTTGCTTTGTAATTATCTTTATCTTCTTTTTTTTTCTTTGTTGGGAGCTTAACTAAATTGATATTTCTCAAATATACAATGAATTTTTATATCGGACTAATTTTGATGATAGGCAAGCCAATGATGTAGAAACCATATTATTATCAAAGGAATATAATTGCATGATTACTTATTTCTTTATAAATATAATTGATTGGAAGTTTTCGTCCTTTTATTCTTTTTATTTTTAATTTTAGAATTACTTTTTAAAATTTTTATTTTTATATTCATATATTTTATACAGTTGTGTTTTTTGGTAATAAATAAAATAGAGTTGGTTTTGAGAAGCAAGGTTAATGATAGTAGGTGCTAAAGGTACTTAGTCAGAAGAGTTTGTTGATGGATTGGTGAGTGGAATATCGGTGATGTATTGATGAGTGCTTAAAACACTCAGGTTATACCCGCGTCTGTCTTATGTTTTTAGTATTATTTTACATTTAAATACGTATTTTTATAGCTCAATATCTTATTAGTATAGTTGGTGTGTATGCAGGTGCAATGGGTGCAAAAAGGGCAGCTTTTGGAAGCAATTTTGGAGCAGAAGAATGCAGTGCATAAGGATGACTGGAACGTCGCGACGTCCCCACGTCGTGACGTCCCAACGTCGCGACGTTGGGTCAACTAATATAAAAGTTAACAAGCGGCAACGTCGCGACGTTAGTGCGAGTTCTGTCTTCTCATCATTAAAGAAAAGAGTGCGAGAATTTACGAGGTATAGAATTTCTGAACGGTAGCGAATCGAGGCGCGATGACCTCGATCTCGAAGAAGAGCCCGTGATTTGTATTTTTCTTTATTTTGGATAATAGAACTGATGTTTAATATATCACATATTGCTATTTTCTTAGTCAGTATGTTCTAGATCTATACCTAGGGTATTATTAGGCCCTATCCGCGTTTGAATGGATTAAAGTTTATTAATTTATATTATTCATTGATTTATGATTCATTATCATCTGCTTTGCATCGTGAATCAATTACGGTGATGTTTGTGACATTAGGTGAGCCATCTTTGAGTCGAGATTCGAGATGAGGATACTGGGATATGAGTAAACTGACCTTAGTTGGTCGGTAAATAGAGATATTCCGATCCGAAGGTGGTAATTAAAGTTAGAACATTTAAGCATTTCGAATTATCGAGTTGAGGGTAGAGATACACTCCAACTCTACTACTTGAGACAAGCGAATACACCTCGAGAGGTATCACCAAGTAAGCGAATCACCTTACCATTAATAAATCATAAATGGCGGAATAATATTATCTTTAGAAATAATCCATCGAAGGTGGCGGGGAGACAACCTAGTCACTCATTGAATGAATAAGTCGTTCAAATCCAGTGGTTAGTTTATATTGATTACTAGTACCCTTTCACACGTACATATATCGGATAATATTTGGAAAGCAAATCTCGTAGTCAACTCATACATCATATGGATCGATATTACCGTCTCATTAGTACGGCTATGCCCCAGAGGCGACGCGTGCGGCTTGCGCACATATGGCGTACATTTTACACATCCACGCTTTCCCAGCTGTCAAGTTTTAAGGCGTCGTTGCGGGGATAGGTTTAGAGTGATATAGAGGAATCTATGATTAGATATTATACGGAATTATTGTTTTTGTTATTACAAGTGCGTAATTTGGTCTTGTTGTTTCGTGTGTACCTGTGATTGCGGTTTAGGTTTCAATGAGTACGTACAGCAGCGAGTTGAGTTCCCGATGACGTCGCATTTGATCACGAGCGAGAAAGAACTTTACGAGAATCGTCGAAACGAGAGATGGAACGGATTAGGAATGCGGAAAACATGGAAAACAATGAAGAGCAGGATCTTGGCATCGAGCAAAGCGAGGCCACGGGTAGAAGCGGGAATAGCGGAAGGAATCAAGCACCTGGAGCGTTTATTGACGGGATGATCCATTCGTATTTGCCCGGAGAATTTTCACTACCACTGCGTTGTTAGAGGACGGCTATCGGAAGACCTGACCGAGCGAGCAACGGGTTGAAGTGGAGTCTTCTGGATGCTTGAAGACATCACATTCCACCGGGTTACCTAATGAGAGCCCAAATGCCATTTGGCCCGACTTCCTTGAAGTACGTGGACTACAATCAAGTATAATGGGGTTACTGAAGAAGCACTTAGGTTGCTCTTGTTCCCATTCTCACTAGGTGATAGAGCCGGGGCGGTGGCTAGTCAACCACCGGATTCCGTTCGCCGTGGAGACGATTTAGTCTGAAATTCCTTACTAAGTTTTTCCACCTCGAAGAGTGCAACTTGTGCAAGAGATCCATCGTTTGGACAACTGGGGAACTTAGCGAGGCGTGGGATAGATTTCACGAACTATTGAAAATGCCCTGCCGTGGCGGATGGATGCAGTCCATGCTTTCTATATTAGTGCGGGAATTGATACGAAGCTAGAATAGTGATTGATGCACCGGCTGGAGGGCACTAATGAAAACCACGGACCCGAGCTTATGAAATCTTAGAAGATCGCATAGCCAATACCAGTCAGTGGCTAGAGAGAAGGCTACACCGGTAAAAGCAGTGGGTGGCACGGATAATGAGGTTCTCAACAATCTAGTTAATCATGTGGCACAACTGACTAAACGATTAACTGAGCGGCCAAAGGAGCAGCTAATGCCATGCAATGAGACGAGCCCGTAGGAGTTGTGTGAATTCTATAGAGGGCGGCTGTGCTTACGAGAATGCCGGTCGAAACCAAGCGGTAAGAAGCGGGCTCGATGCGTGTCAAGGTTGTTCCAGTCGATCCACGACAAAGGACGGTATGGAAACAATTGCTCAAAATCAACATCGAGCGAGGTAGGCGTAATAATCAAAATCAGAACAGTCAGAACAATCAAGGGTATGGATGGAGGAACAATCAGAACAATATTCCATCAAACCGAGTTATTGAATCACCTCCTAAGAAAAAGGTGGACTTAGAACAAGCTCTTGCACAAATCTTTGACCTCACGCTCTGCTTTCATAACTTAGATAGAGACGAGAGCAAATATGCAGCGTGAGGCAGCGATTGAACGATCAAGCGGCCTGATTTAAAGAAATTTGGAAGTACAGATGGGAGCGAATAGCGATCTATTGACAGAGAAAGGCAACGGGTTCATACCAAAGCAATTCAGAAGTAAACCCGAGAAGAGATAGGAATGAACATGTAACTTGATTATCTTTGAGAAGTGGTAAAAAATTGGAGACCTGGGTAATCCCAGGTTATAAACGGGTTAAGTGAAGGTCATCCAGCTAGTCAGAATGTGATGCATATAAAGGAACAGCCTAATGGCTTGTTATCTGAAACAACATGGAAGCAGGGCGACTTACAAATTCCTTACCCCGCAGCGTCTAAAGAAGCATAAATTTGGATAAAGCGGAGTTCACGAATTCATGGAAGTGTTCAAGTTACACATCAATATCCCATTTCTTTGATGCCACGGGCCGGATGCCAGTTATGTAAATTTATGAAGGCGTGTCACGGAATGAAGATTGGCTGATTTCAAAACAGTTAACTTAACTGAGGAATGTAGTGCCATACTTCAAAGGAAGCTTCCGTAAAAGCTTAAAGACCCAGGCAGTTTTCACTATTCCACACCATTGGAAATGCTATCTTTGAGAGAGCTCTTTGTGATTTAGGTGCCAACATTAATCTCATGCCCTTGTCCATTTTTAAACGTTTGGGATTAGGTGAGGCTCGTCCAACTACAGTCACACTTCAGCTTACCGACAGATCTTTGAAGCATCCAAGAGGGGTAATAGAAGATGTCTTAGTAAAGGTTGTAAATTTATCTTCCCGTGATTTCATTGTATTAGATATAAGGAAGAAGATAAAGAAATACCCATAATCTTGGGTAGACCATTTCTTGCAACTGGCAGGGCTATGATTGATGTTCAAATGGGAGAACTAAAATTGAGAGTGTAGGAGAGAGCAATCCAAGTTCAGCGTGTTTGAAGGTATGAGACATCCAGGTGAGGTGATATGTGGCATAGTAGAGATAGTAGAGGCTATAGTGTCAAGCCAAAGTGGTCTCACTGACCCTTTGGAGGCTAGCCTAGCAGAGAATGATTCTGAGAACATGAGCGAAGAGGCAGAAGAATATGTAAAATTGATGGATTGCTTTGATTGAAATGCAAAGAGTCTTATTTTGGTACTTTATGTGAATGAGTTTTGAGGTGCTTTTGCACTAATCATGTCATTTATGTCAATTGAAGTGTTCAAGTCTTCTTAGTTTCACTTATGCCGTTTAGAGGTTATTTTGGTTGTTTTGCAGGTTTTGGCGTGCTTTGGGAGTTGATATCGAGACATATGATGAATCATGAAGATTGGACATTCATCGACCATCAAGCAAACCATAAATTAAAAGAGAATGAAGGCAAAGTGAAGAAAAATCAATGCAGTAGAGGACGGGAGGCAAGCGGTGAAGAATCGACAATTCGGGAATTTAGCTGGATTGAAATTTTTCGTGGGATGCGAAAATTCCTTTGACCTTAGTAGAGAATTTCGTAATCTTAGCGGAAATTGTGAATTTCGCTAGACTCAGGGATTTTTTAAGCTAAGCCAACTATTCTAAGCGAAATTTTGCATTTTAAGCTACTCCGCAAAAAATTTATTAAGCTAGCGAAATTTCGCTAATATGAAATTTAAGCTAGCTAACAATACCTTTATAAGCGAAAATTCTGATTTAGCTATCTCTTAGTGATTTCGCTACCTGTAAAAATTTTCACCCAGCTAATGAGGAATTTTATTTGCCTAGCGAAAATTTGTATGCCTTAGCAAAATTCACTGCCTTGTCACACTTTTATGAAAGTGTCTGAGCCGACTTCCAATTTTGGTGTATTACTCCGCGTCTAGAATTTAGCCAAATTGTTAGGCTTTATGAGTATTTTTCATACATTGGGTGGCCTATATAAACCCTCCCATTTTGTAACCTAAGCAACAAATTGAGAACAATTTTGGCAAGTTTTTATTTTGTAAATAAAGTCGTAGTTTAGTTAGGGTTTGCTTTTCTCTCTTCTCTCCTCTTCCTTATTTTCTTGGCTGCGAACCACCCCTCTTGGGGATAATGACTCAAGAGATGCTTAGCTAAGCCTCTTTCTTTGAGGGAAGGAAGCTAGCTTGGTTGTGGGGGCGATTCACGAGGTTGTCCTCTTGTATTAAAAGCTACAGATCTTTGTGTTATATTTTTATCTTCTCGAAATATGGTTGAATGGCATTGAATGTTAGTGATTTGGCCAATACTTACCATGCTTTAGGATGCGATCGTACTTGTGCTAGATGTCTTTTGTGGTTCATTAGATGGTCTTTACGAGCCACTGAAATGATATTTAATGTTAGGGTTTCAAACTGTAAAAGGGCCATAGATGCATGTTACCTGTGTTAACTCAAATAGGAGTTGATTTTAGGGTGAGGTTTGCTAGTTAAACATAGATCCGGTTGTGGCTTGGGCTATAGGTTGCTTGTCATAGAGGATAAAACAGGGGACACTTGTTTGCCTAAATTTACCAAGTTGGTGACCTAAATCTTCAAAAGTGCTTTCTCACTTCATTTTCCAGTCTTCTGATTTATTCGAGTTTCAAACTACTCGCATTTTGAAACAATCAAAGTCGAACAAAAGCCTTACCTTTTACACTTATGCGAATCACATTCCTAGGATGAAAACCCATCCCGTGTTCGACCTAGACCGCTATCTTTGCGGTAAGCTTGACTCGGCGGTAGGAGAGAACAGAGTATATAGAATTTTGTTGATTCAGCTCAGCCCTCTGTAAGCACGAATCAGATCTTTGGTTGATAGGGAGGGAAATACTTGAATCTACAGGCGAAGGAGTTAAAAAGCGCTGATTACCATCGGTTGAACAACCGCCCAAGATGGAACAAAAACCTCTACCTAGCCATTTGAAGTATGCATACCTTGGGGTAGCATCCACCCTACCAGTGATTATCTCATCATCTTTGACTGAACTAGAGGAGGAGAAGTTATTGAGGGTCCTTAGAGATCACAAACAGGCACTCGGATGGTCTTTAGCCGATATAAAAGGGATTCACCCTTCTATGTGCATGCATCGTATTTTACTGGAAGATGGATATAAACCTTCAGTGGAAGCGCAGAGGTGGTTGAACCCAACGATGAAAGAGGTAGTCCCGAAGAGTATTGAAATGAAATTTGGATCTTTGGGGTAATTTATCCCATTTCGGACAATGCATGGTAAAAGTCAGTTCAAAGTAGTCAGGAAGAAGGAGGAACAAGCTGTCATAAGAGCGGAATAACATATTCACTTGCCTTTTCGAACGATTCTGGGTGGAAGTTTTATGTGATTATCGGAAACTGAACCGAAGCCACTCAAAGATCATTTCCCATTGGATTCTGGAGTAGGATCTTGGATCGATTAGCCGGTCATGAATATTATTGCTTTTTGGATGGATATTCATTCGATCAAATTGCTATAGCCCCGTCGGGAGAAGGCGACATTCCACATGTCCACATGGGACATTTACGTGACGGATGCCCGCTGGGTATGCAATGCGCGGGCACCTTTCAGCGATGTATAGTGGCCATTTTTTGGGCATAGTTGAGAAGACAATCGAAATCTTCATGGATGATTTTTGATTATTGGGCAAATTCATTTGATAAGCGTTTGGAAAATTTGGGATCATTATTGATAAGATCATGAGGAGACTGACTTAGTACTCAATTGGGAGAAATGCCATTTGCTATGGTACACAGAGGGTATTGTACTCGGACATCGAGTTTGACAAGAGGAGGAATGAGGTAGACGGAGAAGCAATTGGCTTGATTGAAAAATTACACTCCACCTCGTATAAAAGGGATTAGAAGTTTTTTAAGCCACGATGGATTCTATAGGCGATTCATCAAAGACTTCTCTCAGATTGCAAAACCGTTGTCTAACCTTCTGGTCCAAGGGATCCCATTTGAGTTCGATTCACAGTGTTTGCATGCATTTTCGGTGTTAAAGATAAGTTGAGTATCGACCCCTATTGTCGATGTAGATCCAGGATTAGTCTCCTTTCATTTTGAACTTATGTGTGGCCTTAAGCGATTTTGCAATTGGGGCAGTATTGGGCGAGAGAAAGCGAGAAAATTTTCGGGTAATCTACTATGCAAGCGGAGACTTTGAATGATGCTCGGTTGAATTCACCTTGACCTATTTGAAAGAACTATTGGCTTCTATTGTCTTTGCTTTAGATAAATTCAGGCCTTATTTGATTGGTAACAAGGTCGTGATTCACTGATCGATACGCCATTAAATACTTATTGACTAAAGATGTCAAACCTCGAATTAATCGGTGGGTTCTATTCTTTCAAGAGTCGATGTTGAGATTAAAAGCGAAAGGCAGCGAGAACTGGTAATGAGATCGTCTTTCCGCGATTGGAAGGCGAAATGATGATATTCGGTGAATAGCGATTTTCAGGATAGAAAATCCTAGCTATTAGCAAAAGACAAGAAGCTGATTCCATGGTTTGCCCAGTTATGTGAATTATTTGGTAGCCGGGTAGTCCCTCGATTTAACTATCAATAGAAAAGCAGTTTTTGCGCACTTGAAACATATTGGGAGGACGATCCTCTACAGACATTGCATAGACCGCTAGTCAGGAGATGTGCCCGAGGATGGAAATGAACAATGTTTTAAACCCTTTGTCACCTCTACCATGTAATTGGACATTTAGACGAGAACAAACGGCAAAGGTTCTCAATCGGGTTTCTCGCGGCCACTCCTTATTGAATGCTTCGTCATTTCGTATCCACATGTGATAAATGTCAATGAATGGGGGGCATTTCAAGAAAGGACGAACCACCAATGCATTCCATTTTGGAAGTAGAACTGTTTGACCTTGGGGGATAGACTTCATGGGACCATTTCCCCCCTCTTTCAACAACCTGTACATCTTGCTGGCAGTAGACTATGTCTCGAAGTGGGTTGAAGCTATTCCTACCCGCACCAATGATGCCAAGGTCGTGGCTCAATTTCTTCGCAGCCACATATTCTCACGATTTGGAACCCTCAAGCAGCGATCACGAATAGTGGTACTCATTTCTGTGGGTGATTGACAAGGTTTTTGCAAAGAAAGTATAGGGTACAGCCATGGTACATCACTTGCATACCACCCACACGGTCGAATGGGCGACGGAGGTATCAAATAGAGAAATCAAGTCCATTACGGAGAAAGCGATTTAACAACTCAGGAAGTTGGTCTAAAAGATTGAAGATGCACTCTGGCGTACATGCCTGACATTTAAAACTCCTTTGGTATACCGCCTTTAGACTTGTGTATGGTAAACATGCCATCCTTCCCGGTGGAATTGGAGCATCGAACTCTTGAAGCTGACTCACGATTAAACATGGGCGATTACAACTGGCGGTGAAGCGGCCTCTGACTTAGTGAACTAGATGGATTCGAGGCGAGCTATAGAGAATTCCCTCATTTACCAAAGAAAAGACAAAGCAGCACGATAAACACATTACGGGAAGGAATTCATGGCGGAATGACAAGTCCTCTTGTTTAATTCCGTGCAAAAACTCTTTCTGAAATTGAAGTCTGGAGTAATTCTAGGGCCTTTCCCCGCGATGACCAAAGGTCTTTTCACATGGAGGAGCGGAAGGTTACATCTGAGAAAGGCATTCACGATCCTGCACCCAGCGGTTGGAAACCCGTATTTTGGCGGCGAGTTCCTCTGAGGATAAAGCGGATCCATTCCTTTGACCGCATCAGACGAAGTGCAATAAGTGGTCATAAGAGCTGGGTCCAGGGCACGGCCCCAAATTCAAGGCGCGTCGAGCTAAGCGACATTAAATATATAGCGCTCCTTGAGAGCAACTGAAGTTTTCTTGCAATTTTCCTTTCTATAGGTTTCGTTATACTTTAAGTTATTTTGGTTTGATGTTACGTAAGTGTCAGATTAGCCTTTTTCGATTTATAATTTCAAGTCCGCGATCGAAATGCTGGGAGAGCCCGTTCTTGAAGCGCATGACAAAGGTCCAGAGATTTACATTTATACGAGGGAGTTTTCTCTTATCACAGACCGCGAAAACCATTGAGTGCATTTGAGCCTTCCTGCGTAGCGTCGCGGCGTTGGCTCTCAAGCGTCGATCGTCGATTTACCCTCCTGCGGGCGTCGCGTGAAGCCAACGTTGCGGCGTTGATTTGAACTCCTGCGGGCATTCGTGTGAGAATAACGTCAGCGGCGTTAATATCCAACGTCGCGATGTTGGAAAACTTTCCTCTCTGGAACGTCGCGACGTTGCCCCGAACGTCGCGACGTTACCCTGTTTAAGGCCCAAATCACCTTCATTTTTTGTTTACCTTACTCCATTGTTGGTTAACCCTAGTTCTCCCTATGTTGGCCTTCCACACAGACCCTTGCCGGAATCCACTACCACACCGGTCGGAGGCCCTCCGACACCTCTCATTGCACCGTCACCACCTCCTTTCCACAGCTCTCAGTCCTGATTCCGTTGCCGTCATTTCTACTCTCCACTTAGGCGTCCTCACACTAGTCTAGTCCTTCACATTTAGGTCTAGGATTTTATATTTAGGGTCACATTTAGGTCTAGGAGTTCATATTTAGGGTCACATTTAGGTCTATTTCAGTTTGGTAAAGTCATATTTCGGGTCACAGTTGCACTCGTTTCGTTTTTTTAGTGCCCTCTAGGTGTTTGTCATATTGTCTAACCCAGTTGGGTGTGCCATCTTGGTGCCATTTCCTTGCATTACCCTACTAGTAATCGGTCACGTGCTGATATGCGGAAAAAGCGGTGCCTACCAAGTGGTCGGGCGATCAGGGACCCGGGCCCCAATTCTGACGGTTCGTGAGCGAGGGTGCCGCCGATGCATTCGGCACCATCTCTGAAGCCCGTCGTTTATCAAGGAAAAGGGTTTCATCATGTGACTTTTCCATGAAACTATTGGCTAAGGGATGGCGAACTTTGCCGGCCCACCTCATCCGGATCTGCGATAGGTGTGGTGTGAGAATTCTACTCCAATCTCGCCTCCCACGTCGTCAAAAAGGTTCAAGTGAGGGGTGTATTGGTCGACTTCAGTGCGGAGTCGATCAATCACTATTATAATATTGATCATGTCCCCTCGGAGCCGTTTGATCGGCATTACGAGCGCCCCGACTACCCCGAGGTCATTCGGGTCTTGACTAATGGGCGGGGTGAGTGGAAACTCAACGGGTGAGGGCCATCTTTGTCCCACTTGAGGAGCCCGAACGTTGGCGCTGTCTAAGGTCTGGCATCACTTCATCCGTTGCGTCCTCATTCAGACGGCCGAGCGTGTGTGGAAGTGGCTGACGAAGCGATGCCTACTTTCGGCTATGCCATCATTAGGGATATCCCTTTTTGATGTTGGGCGGAGGGTTATAGAGGACGCTATCCTCCATAACCGAGACGCTAAGATGAATTTGGGCACCCTTTTTCCTCATTTATAGCTTATGAAAGCGAGCGGGGTGCCCCTCGATGATAATGGTAGTGGTTACACCCCCATTGAGCCATATCGATCGAGCGACAAAGCTGGGTGTACCGCGACTGAGGGGCCTATGATTCCGAAGCCCGCAGGCCCTCGGGCGGATAGGCTCCCGCGACTATTAGGCCCGTTTTGGATCCTGGGCCAGTCGAGAGATATTGGGCGTCGTTCCATACCTCCGCCCACCACCACCCACCGTAGCCACGGAGCGGCTCACTCAGTCCTACCGGACCTCGGGGCCGGTGCTCTCCTTCTTGAGGCGCTTTGATGCCTTTTGGGGCCGAGACCGGGTACGAGTCCTCCTCACCCGAGGATATGGAGCGCTTGTTGATATGCATCTGGTGTTGTGACGAGGCCCGCTATTCTTGACAGCGGCGATCGCTTGAACTCGGCCGCCCCGGCTTCTAGCTACCGGCCTCCGCCCACAGCCACCACCTCGGTGACACGCCGTTCACGGGGAGTACCTCCACCCCTACGTTGTTTATTTGCGGTGGGGACACTTCCATTCTTGTTTTTTGGGGGGTGAGTGATCCTCGGGTTTTCGTAGATTAGTTTTTATGTTATGAGTCTTAGTTTATTTTTTATTTAGCCGTATTAGTTTTACATTTTGCCGTTAGTTTACATTTACCTTAGTTTCATTTAACGATTGCTCATCTTAGGATATTGGGTTTTGTGTTTAGTCATGTTTGTGTTTAGGTAGATCATATACATGTGGTGGTGTCATGTTTGGGGCTGCGTATGTGATGCCATGCTTTAGAGTAGGGGATTGAATTTTTAGCCGAATCCACTTTTGTCAATGAAGAAAGGTTTCATTGGTTGTTTGAATGTTCGGGAATTAGGTTGAATAGGAGGGGGAAGCATAGTGAATCACCTCCGGGGATTCAAAAAACCATTTCTCAAGGAGCCTATCACACTCACACACAGATGATCTCTAGGGTATGCCTAGGTACCAAGCCAGCTACTTGGTTCGATGACAGGAGTCTCTAAACAACAAGAGATGGGACATCGTAAATAAAAGAGGATTGCCTTCGAGCCCCAAATGAAAAAAAAAATGAAATGAAAAGAAATAAAAGAAAAAAAAATTTGAGATAGAATAAATTAGGGATCTTGATCGGAATCTAGGTGCGCGATCCAGAGGGCCTTTCAAATGATGCCACGAGCCAGCGGTAGGGTCATTGACTTCACTTTGCCGATTCACGAGGACCCCGAGAAGATGGAATTTTCCCACAGCTTAGGGCCCATAGGTTGAGTTGGGTGTTCGAGTGACGTTCGAGGCCCAGATGCGTGCCCTTAACTATTTGGTGGGGAGTCACTGACTAGTATCCTCTTTACATGGACACTTAACATAAACTTATGGGCACTAGTTTTGTTCTATGTAGTGAGTAGATATATTAGTTTTGCAATCGGTGCGTTCCGATCCTTTTGTAGTTGGATTCTCTCAATTAGGCGAGCTGAACTCAAGTGCAGGGGGGCGTGGAACTTAGAAGGTGTACACTAGAGGTCATTTATTTATACGCATAGGGTCATTGGGAAGGCCATTGAGATATATATCGGAGGTTGAGACCTTGGCGGGCTTCAGGATTCGACCTAGTTCTTCGAGCTACGAACACCTTTGAATCTTATGAACTGATGCGACGAGAGGTACGAATCAGTCCTAATTGATCCTCATCTATTAGCATGGCGAAATTATCTTCGTGTTAGATTATAGTACATAGAGTGTGTTCGGTTTAGAGTGGAGTTCTTGCCCAGGAATGACAGGGGAAGCTAAGTTTGGGGGTGTGATAAGTGCTTAAAACACTCAGGTTATACCCGCGTCTGTCTTATGTTTTTAGCATTATTTTACATTTAAATACGTATTTTTATAGCTCAATATCTGATTAGTATAGTTGGTGTGTATACGGTCACGATGGAGTGCGAAGGATGACTTTGGAAGCGATTTTGGAATGGAAGGATCTGGTGCATAAGGATGGTTGGATTTCTCCAGCGGCGTCCTCACGTCGTGTGTCCCGGCAATCACGACGTTAGGTCAACTAATATAAAAAGTTAACAAAGCCAGTCAGCGGCGTCGATCTTGATTTGTCTTCCTCGTCATTAAAATAGAGGGTCACGAATTTGAAATTATCGGAATCGTACGAACGGTAGCGGAAATCAAGCGTATTGACATCGATCTCGAAAATTGCGGTTGTATTTTTCTTTATTTTGGATAATAGAACTGATGTTTAATATAT
Source organism: Tetrastigma voinierianum (assembly GCA_016808115.1). Lineage (NCBI taxonomy): Eukaryota > Viridiplantae > Streptophyta > Magnoliopsida > Vitales > Vitaceae > Tetrastigma > Tetrastigma voinierianum. The sequence goes on along the minus strand of JAEQBH010003244.1, from coordinate 163,590 downwards.
CACATATTGCTATTTTCTTATTCAGTATGTTCTAGATCTATACCTAGGGTATTGTTGAACCCTGTCACGTTTGAATGGATTAAAGTTTATTAATTTATATTATTAATTGATTTATGATTCATTATCATCTGCTTTGCATCTGTGAATCAATTACACGGTGATGTTTGGCCAACATTAGTGTGACCATACTAGAGATCCGAGATTAGAGATGAGGATACAGGATATGAGTAGACGACCTTCGGTTGATTGGTAAATAGAGATATTCCCGATCCAGAAGGTGGTAATTAGAGTTAGAACATTTAAGCATTTCGGAGTATCGAGTTGGGGTAGAGATACACTCAACTCTACTAGCGAGATAAGCGAATACACCTCGAGAGAGGGTATCTCGTAAGCAAGATCACCTTGCCATTAATAAATCATAAATAGACTGAATAATATTATCTTTAAGAAATAATCCATCGAAGGTGGCAGGGGGAGACATAACCCTAGTCCTCATTGAATAGTAATTCGTTCAAATCAGTAGTTTAGTTTATATTCAGATACTAGTACCTTTTCACACATTACATATATCCAGATAATATTTGAAAAGCAAATCTCTGTAGTCAACTCATCTATCCCGTGGATCGATATCCGTACCATTGGTACACTATATTACTTAGGCGGCGAGCGCACTCACGTAGGCGTACATTTTACATCACGCTTTATTTGTCATGTATATTACAATATAAAAAAATCTTGTTATTTTATTTTAATGTTACATCATATTTAACCATGCCCTTGAAATGAAATATTAGTGAACAATATGATTTTCTTTCTTTTTGTTATTACAGAGATTCTCTATTCCATTGGTTAAAGAAGAGACGCCCCAAATCCCGGGGGTAATTTTTGGCTTAAGACAAGTGCATCACGTGAGGAAATCTTTATCGTGACCTCTGTCCCAGCGTCTTACGTCCTTGTCGTGTGCTTGCCCATAGCGTTGTTGCCGCACGCCCATGCCTTGTCGTGTGCGCGGCCCGTACGCCCCTCGCTCTCGCTGCTAGTAGCGCCCCACCGGCGCTCATGCTCGCCGTGGCGCTCGACCATGTTCGGGTGATAGAGCATCTTGTCGCGGCACTCCAGCACCTTGTCACGACACAACGCAGTCGCGACCGTCGCGGCGCGGTTAGCCTTCGCGACGCCAACTCGCGGCGCTAAGGTTTTTGTCGGGCTAGCTTTGCGGGCGACTCCAAAACTTCTTTTGTCGCGCATAAATTCCTCCTTACCCCGCCAACTCTATTGCGACATAGACTTGCTTTGTCGCGACATAATTTCCCCTTGCCTTGGCCAACTCTGTCACGACTTAAAAATCCTCTGTCGTGACAGAAAATCTTCCCAGCCTAGCCAACTATGTCGCGACATAGAATTGCTCTGTCGCAACATAAAACCTCTCCATTTGGCTACACTCTGTCGCGACATAAAAACATTATGTCGAGATAGAAAACCGCGCCCAGCCAACTCACGCGACATAGAATACTTTGTCGCCGACAGAACTCATGGCCTTTACCAACTCCTCGCCACGACACAAAATCGTGGTCAGCGGCCACGCCCCGTCTTTCCACACTGGTCGCGACACAACCCTGAATTTGTCGGCACTAAAATTTTGTCGAGACTGAAACTTCTCGCCCTCACCGCCCGGTCGTGAATCCTCCGACCTTTGCCTTGGTCGCCCGCAGGCGATTATAAACCTTTGTCAAAGTAGACATTGTCACGACAAAAAACAAAACATTATTGCAACTCCGTGGGGGCCCTTGTCGCTTACGTAAAACAACTCGCTTCACTAGGAAAACCCCGTCGTGACCAAAGAACCGGTCATAGCTCAGTGAACTATGTCACACACGTAGAACCATGTCGACATGTAGCTAGAAAGTTTCATCACGACGTAGAAAACTCTGTCATGCACTCCAAACTCATCCAGTCGGGTTGTAGCCTATCTCGCCATTTCTACACTTCCAAATTTCCTCTCACCCACTTCGCAAATTCAATACTTCGCTTCTCCGTGGCATTTTATACAGATAGTATAAAATCTAGGAAAACTTTCCAACACAATATTGAACAAGTCAAAATAAGTTTTTATTACAAAACTACTCATTTACATATACAAAAATCGGGTTTTCTGCCCATAATTTTACAAAATACGCAGTCAAATTTTAGCATTTTTCTTACAACTAAGCTCTTGATGTGTTTCATCCCCAAAGGTACCTCGAGCAATCTGAAAATATTTTTCCACGATGGTAGTGATAATGCCTAGTAGATGAATTCTCTTACAAGGCTACTCCCCACTCAAGTACACGGCTGATAACACACACACATTTAAGTAAAAGTTTGTACATTCTACTGGCGTCTACATGTCATGCCCCATGTCTCGAGTCATCGCCGACTCCCTCACACATGCATTTGCCATGTATGAAAAATTGTTTTCAAAACAAAATATTTTTGTTTTTGAAAACTCATTGGTCAATCTCTGATATAATTTATTGGATAACCCTCCGATATAATTTATTGGACATACTGATAAAATTTGTTGGACAATCCTCCGATATAATTTATTGTATTATTACTCCGATAAAATTTGTTGGTCAACCCTCCGATGATATTTAGCGGACATTCTCCGATAAAATTTGTTCATAAACCATGTTATGCACTCACACCTATTTCACGCGATGTCCCCGTGCATATGAAATACGGAATGCCATTTCATGCCAATTTATGTTACATGCATAATGAGTACTACATGCCACATTAATAAATCATGGGTAATTACATTTTCTACATATAATTTACATTCATCAAGCATCTCATGTCAATACGTCAATAAGCATATATTAACATGATTTTCACACAACCAATATATTATTCATTTTTTAGCAATATCAAAAAAAAAAAAAAAATAGCACATACAGTCCGAAATTTCAGTCCCAGACTACTCGAAAATAGTCAAAAAAATTCCAGTTTCAGTCCCAAAATTTTGGGACTGAGCAGTACGACCACTCACGGCCCAAAGAAAACCCATGTCATTAAATGACTCTTATACAAAAAATAACCAAGGTAGGAGAGAAACTCTTACCTCTCGGAGTTTGGCGAAAACCCCGGATTCTTGTACCTTACACGGTTTCGCCTCAGGATGAACTTTGCCTCGTCTCGAGGAAAATCGATGATCCAATCCCCTCGTGAAGATTGTAGATATATTTGAAGTTTCAACCATCTTTTTATTTCTTTCTCTCTTTTCTTTCTTTTTCTTTCCCTCATTTTCCTTCTCCACCGAATTGTTCCAACCTTATTCAAGTGGGAAGTTTCTCCCACCTTCTCCTTGCCACATGACTCTTTCTCATTTGCTTTCTTCCTTTATCTTATCCAAAACTTGCATTTCCTTTCTCGAGGCGTATGACACATAACCTCCATGGGCCACCTCTTAGACTTCCCTTTTTGTTTTGACTTTTTCTCTCTATTTGGCACATGTCTTAATGTGAGCCATGAATATTTTTCTTTTTACTATTCATGTGTCATTTGTCACATAGACACATGCATTAAGTGACAATTTCCACACCACATGGTTCTCATGCTATATGCACCCCTCACAAGCTGCTATGCGGTAATCACATGGTCATGCTATGTGGCACTACTCCTTGTGTCACCTGATACCCGATACCTCGAAAAACATGAAATTCCAACTATCTTGGAATTTAACGAAATTCGACGAAATTCGATTGGGTAACTAGATTTCACGAGATGATTCCAATGGTGAAGTCCGTTTCATCATTCGAGATCTAAAAAAATTCCAGGTTTTCAACATGTACTATTGTGGCAATTATCGTTTTTCCATTTTCCAAAAAAATTGAATTTTTTCCCGGGTTTTACAAAAGACATTATCTACATGCTCTAACCTTTTTCCTTATGTCTATTTTTCTTAATCTACTTTTCATTTAGATTCATTATTGTGTTCTTTTCCTATCAATTTTTTTTTTTTGTGAAATTCATAGTTTCAATTATACTTATTGGTTGTTGCATACATAATTTAGAGATTTTATATTTTTTAAATTTATTTACAGGTTTGAAATGAAAGTGGTTTGCCATAAAACGAGAAATTATTCTAGAGGTGATACCGAAGACTATGAAGCTTGTAGCAATATTTAATATTTTATTGAAATAATTAGAAATTGTGATACAATTTTTGATTATTATGTATAACCGACTATATTATTGGTTTGATCCAAATTATTATGTACCAATATTTGAAAATATATTTAGTAGTAAAAATTCAATTTCATCGTGGCTTCTTTTAAATTATTATTTCATTACATAAGAAATCCTTATTTTAATAACATGGTATAAATATTATTTTTAATATAAAATATTAAAATTAAAGTGAATGAAAGATGACGCTCAGAACATTTCATTGATAAATGTATTAATAATAAGTCTCCTTCTTATGTTTTTTCAAGATTGATAATTTTATAAAAAAAAATATTTTCACTTAAAAAGGTTCAAGTTCAACGATGTTGGTTCTTATGAGTGTCATCGTTAACATTATCCAAAGATGATGCTTATTAGAAGCGTCATTATTTCCCAATAGATAAGTGACAATCAATACCATAACACTTTAGAAAAATGTCATTATAACTCTTCCATTACGCGATAACTATGTCATTGATTAACTTTTTCATTATAGTTTTTATCATTGAATATAAACACGTTATGAATTAATCAAGAATGGAAAGTGAGAAAAGTATTGAATAGCCATGTTATAATATTTTAAAGATCGATAAAATAATATATGATTCTTTGGAACAAAGTTTTAGTTTTTATAATATGTGAGAAAAGTATTGAATAGCTATGTTTAATATTTTAAGATGGTAAATATGTGTTCTTCATTGGATCAAAGGTTTATTTTTTATAATAGATTTTAAATTCAAACATTTTCTCTCTCTTTTTTTAAAAGCAAATTATAAAAGCTTAACCATGTTTTAATTTTAAAATATGAATTGAAGAATAATAATACCAAATTTATCAAAAGAATGTTAATAATTTTCTTTTCTTATTTGAATATTTTAAATTCTAATTTTACAAATAACATTCAATTTTCTTGATAAAAATTTATAAGTTTTCAAATAATAACCTTGTTTCAATTTATTTTAACTTGAAATTTTATTAAAATGAATATAGTTTTTTTATGTACCATATATATTTATCATAGCTCGATTCTATTATCTTTGTCAAGAGATAAGTAAATTTAAATAATTTTGTTAAGTATAGCCCATCGTATTTTTAACCTCCTTACTATATTGTAAATATATTTGTTAATTCTTAACTATGAGTCTGTTATCAAAAAAAAAAAAAAACTATGTCTCTATCAATTATTATCTTCAATCAATAGAACTATAAATAATGTAGACGAAGATTGCAAGTCTTAAATGTAACTATGGTTCCTTCCAATCTTAAGAAGTTCCGATATTATTTGTGTGGAATTCACCCGCTTTTAGACCCAAACCCGCACTCAATAGGCCTACTTGTCATACAGGTCCATTACTTTCATTGCCTCATGAAGCGGCTCAAGGAGGACCATTACTAAAACCAAGAGACCCTGACAGGCGGTCTAAAACGTGTGGGATCAGTCCTTAATTACCTCACATATGGGAAGCTCATTAAAGTATATATTATCCTTAGATTTCCTAATTTCTAAATCCTTTATTTGGAAGGATGTCCTTCGCTAAGAAAAACATATATTATCATAAAAAGGATAGTGCGATAAGGAAACGAGATCTTATCCCATAAAAGATATCTTTAATAGAAGCAGATATTATTCCTCGGCCTAGACGGAGATTTAGGAAGATCCCCATAGAAGGTATACAATTCCTACTATCACCAGCCTCCTCCTTCTTCCTCTCTGTGTGCGGCAATCATCGGAGGCGGTCATTTCCAGCATCGGATGCGCCCCTTTTGAGTGCATTGCGTCGTAGATGCCCCGTAGACCAGACGAACAAAATTGGTTCTTACAATTTCTTACATGTTGTAAAAAAAAAAATGTTTTGCTGTCAACAAAAAAAAAAGTTCGATAGAAATGGTCAAGGAAATCAAAAGGAAAAGTAAAATGTCATTTCATTGTTGTGAAATGGTCGTGTGGTGAATGAACATCACATTAAAGCAATAAAAGGTTCATGAACTTGTTTCTTCTGTCTTAAGACAAGTTCTCTCTTTTTCCTCTCATTTCTCATTTCCATATTTCTCTTTCTTTATCATATCAAAGGTTGAAGAATGAGGCGAGGCGTGATAATCTATTAAGGTGTGAGGTACAATGTATACAATGCAATATATATATATATATATATATATATATATATATATATATATATATATATATATATCATATATATATATATATCTGTCTAATACTCTCCTTCAAGCTAAAGCAAACACATTTTGGATAGATAACTTGAAACAAAGATAACAAAAAGTAACATTAGGTAGTGCCTTAGTGAACACGCCTCCTAAATAATCGGTAGATTTAATATATGAAGTACAAATTTTCACCTTTCATCACCACTTCCCTAATAAAATGATAGTCCACTTCAATGTGTTTGTTCTTTCATAGTGCAGGTTCTTGGCAATGTGCCATAGCTGTGGTGTCACAAAACATTGAGGCTCGTTAGACTACGTGCAGTCTCATAACAGGTTCTTAATCTTCAGCTCACATGTAGTATGTGCCATACCTCAGTGCTGGCTTTTTGCACTTGATCTTGCGGCCATAGTTGTTTCTTACTCTCGATGTAAAACAGATTTCCTACAATAAACATGTGACGCTAGTGGGCCTTATATTCTTTGAGTACTGAATTTGCATCAGGCCTTAAACAGCAATGTCTAGTTTGCTCCTTATATATAAGACTCAAGGTATTAATCATTTGCTTCAAGTATCTCAACACTTGTCTCATCCAAAGTAAACATTGTTGTGGATCATGCATGTACTGATAATTTTCTTCATAAAATTATATGGTCTTATCAACATAAGATAGATTATGTGACACCTAAAATGAGAGATTACAGACAGCCCGACCAACTGCAGAAGCTTGTGGATGTCGGGTAACATTCCACACTATTATCAATTGCAGGACCCATAATTTAACAAAAATCGGACAGAATCTCCTTTGTACAGAGACTTACCAAAAATATATACACAACAGATAATATGGCCCATCGGGGCTAAATATCCTATCATGACCTCTCCCGGGTCCATCTAAAGTAAAAATGACCACTTGGGTTAAACATCCATACTCAAACACTTATTACCTGAGGCTATAATACCATAATACTTAAGGTTTAATTACAATATAAAAACATATATCAAAACAGTTTATTCTAATATATTTTACAAAGTAAGAACGAAGCCTGACTTTGGCTTTCTTCTGCAATGTTGTCTCAGTGACGTGGTCTCCTTGCACTCCTTGTACTGAAGGGGTCCACGACAGGTGGGCAATGCGGTAGAGTAACTTCTACAGAGGCTACTTCCCACCTAAGTGCACATGCAATGGTCATGTCACCAAAGGCACATTCGATCAAGATTACGAGCTTTGGAATGAATTCTAGATTGCATGAATGAGATCGACTCCCACATACTTGGGTTTGGCTCGTATCCATGCCTTAGAAGTTTCAGCCACTGGATTGAAATCCATGGCTTCTATCCCGGATTCTTGCTCGAAGTCCCACACATGGTTCTAACAATTGCTTCATAGCGGGGACATCCCATCATAAAGTGATTCATGACATCCGGTATCAAAGCCATGGTGAGAGGCGATGGTCTCCATATACCTCTCTAACGCTGGTAGAACTTCTCATTATCATTAGGTTGCAAATGTATAAATCACTTCAAGTTATTGATCTGTGTTGCACTAAAGAATTTCTTCAAAAAGTCGGTCTCTGATTCTGCAATTCATTAGTTCTTGGCCTTAGAAATTAAACCCCAAATCTTGGCCTTGTCTTTGAGGTTAAGGAAAGGCTTTCCAACTCAAAAGCTCCATATCGGTTGCACCCTCTTTGAAATTGTGCAAAACTTCATAAATCCGGATGTGTGTGTATGGATTTTCATTTTCCATACCATGAAAAGTTGGGACGGGGCACCTGGATAAGGCCTCGCACACACATCCTCAGTGAGGAGGAATAATGCATGAGAATTTTCACCCTTGGTTTGTGTATGTGAGTCCTCATTAGTCTAGGCATTGAGATCCTTTAGACCTGACCAGCTCTGCTGCTCCTCAGGTGGGAGGTTCCATTTGTTTCTACGGGTTTAGGCTCACCTCACCTGTTCAAGCATTTGGAGCCTTGACCCTTTCCAATATGTCACATATTTATATCCAGTGATTACTCAAATTTGCTAGGCAAGCAACACATCGAACAACAAATAGAAACTCAGACTACCCAAAAAATTTTATTAATGAAATAAAAATGAAAATTCTATGTATGGACGAGTATGAAATTAAAATCATCTTAGCAGGTGACTTCGGGGAAATAAAGTAAGAGCGAAAGAGATTGGGGAATTCATCGACACTTGTGATGGGGATCACAAGTTCAACAACTTCTCAGCACACTAAAGCGCAAATACCGATGCAAACCATTTGATTATGTCATAAGTAAGTGTCTGAAGGAATCAACTAAAGAATTTATATCCTAGGATTCTTCACGTGGTAACTAAACACTAAATTATAGTAGCTTTATCGAACTTAGGGGTTGGTTTTCTTCATATTCACGATGATTCTGGTTTTAGTGAGTGGTTTTTCCACTTTAGATTGGGTTTCTTATAAAAACGATTGGGGTTGTTGGCTTGAAAACCGTGGCCTTAGAGAAAATCTTGAGAAGGGAGAGAAAGTGAAGGAGAGAGAAGTTCAAGTGGGAAAATTTGAGAAGCTTTGGCGCCAAACTCCCTATGATAAAATGGATTAAATTCGTAGGGTTAGTTGACATATAGTGCTCAAGTCGAGTTTATAAATGTATGAAAGACCAACAATTACATTAAGGGCATTTTGGTAAAATCCACAAAAGCGGTCAAAAGTGGTGTAATACAAAGAAAACAGGAGAGTGCGGTACTTCAGATGTCGCGAAAATGGTGATGCGAAAATTTCATGCCGCAAAAATTCACGCTAGGCAAAAATTTCTCGCATGTCATGAAAATATCGCACGCGAAAATTTCGCAGCCTAAAAAATTTTATGCAATTTTCAATTTCCTCCGAATTTAGCTTCAATTGCTATCCGTTTGTCCATGCAAACTTCGAGCTGGGCCTGAGTTCTTTCGTGACGGAATTGGGCTTGGAAGAAAGTGTACACCGCTTGCAAAACTACAAAATATTCACAAAAAATATGATTATAGCATAGTCGGGACTCCTAGTGTGGTCAATTGTTATTTAGGTTGATTAGGTACATAAAAAGTGCTCAAAACCTGCAATAAACAGGCCTTTCAAAACAGCACTATTTGGGTACTAATAAAAAATCAACATCAAACGCAATGTTAATTTACAACCATGCAAACTGTGGAACTCTATTGGACGTCGTCTAAGGTACCGAGTCCACCACCCATTCATCAAGAATGGTGAATGATAACAACCATGCACACACACCCATTTCATGCGTAAAGGTTCCCGCATATGAAATGCAATTATGCCATTCCATGCTTATGCCATGTCACACACATATATATATGGATGCTATATGGACAATTTCATTCATGCATTACACCCATGCATCATTTGGACAATTATATCAATCAGCATACAATTTCCAAATAAATCACACAAATCATGTCAACATATTAATACACACATACATACTCTCCACATGTCAATACATTAGACACACATATTGACATCCAATCAATTAGTACCAAGCATGTCATTCAAACTCAAGCAAAGACAACCTCATCCTCAAGACCAATTGTGGCATAGAGATGCCCACAAAACCTTCCACACAATAATTCATAACATGCCACAAGATAGTTTTGAACTCGTTCAGAAAACTAGCCCCTTAACAGTCCCAAAATATGGACACAAACCATTAAACAACCCAAGCTGTAGTAGTCCCAAAAAATGGACCATAACTTTAGTTATAGAGGTCCGTGGGTGATTCAAAAGCCTAACATTAGATTCTTAGATAGAGCTACAATTTCCTTGAAGGATACTAGTCCAAATTCTCACTTTTTCCCAACCGAAAATCGGGCTCTTAAAATTTTGGATGCAGGGTTCAAATTTCCAAAATAAGGCAACTTATACAAATCTAGAAATGGACCATAACTTGCTATACAGTCCAATTTGGGTAATTCAAAAGCCTAACCTCAATTTCACAACTTCGGCTACAATTGTCATGCAGGACACTAGTCCAAATTACCTATTTTTCCCAACCGAAAATCAGTCCCAAAACTTGGACACACACGGTTAACAACCTAAGCTGTGACAATTCCAAAAATTAAATGGATCATAACTTGAGCTATGGAGGTCTAATGTGGGCAATTCAAAAGCCTAACCTCAAGTTGATAACTTCAACTACAATTGTCATGTAGGAAACTAGTCCAAATTACATCTTTTTCTCAACCGAAAATCAATCCCAAAACCTGGACATAAACAGTTAACAACCTAAGCTATGATAATTCCGGAAATTAAATAGACCATAACTTGAGCTATAGAGGTCCAATATGGGTGATTCAAAAGCCTAACCTCAAGTTCACAACTTTAGCTACAATTGTCATGCAGGACACTAGTCAAAATTACTTATTTTTCTCACCGAAAATCAGCCCCAAAAACTAGACATCATATAGGGTCAAAATAGGACACTATTCCCATAACCCATTATTTTTCCAAACAAACAACCCCTAGGGAAAATACAAACAGCCTTAGGGGCATACTTAAAACTAAACTAAACAGCTACCAGAATGGAAAAACAACTCAGCAGGAAGAATCCCTACTCTTGAGCTAAGACAAAGCTTTCAAGTCCCAAAGACCCGAAACCCACTACCTCCCGAACTCTTTGCTTCAATCTTCACAAATCCTTGTTTCAAAGACTCACGCCAGAATCTCCCTTACTAGGAAAAATGGGACTTTAGTTTTGGTCCACGAAAACCAGTAACCGAGTCAGAGATCGTAGAGAGAGCTGAGATTCTCTCTACTCTCTTCTCCTCTCTCACTTTTCACGATATGTAGGAAAATGGGCTTTCTTTGCCCTTATCCCTATTTTGCCTCTTGCTCTAACTCACTCTGTCGATGATGTGTCCTTGTCGCACACGTGTCCACGACCGTCCGGTTCAGTTTTATGCTCGGAAATAATTTATTTTCAAGCCTATGTTCAAGTTCAACTGGTTCTTAAATGAACTTAACTTAAGTTATTTCCTAACTCTTGAGATTCTACAAGAATCTCTGGCCCTTGGAGTCATTTGTACTTTACTCTCGAAATCGTGAGAAAATCCGACTGTCTTGGAATTCGACAAAAATTATTTGGGTAACTAGATTTAGCGAGACGAATCCAACGGTGAAGTCCGTTTCGTCATCTAAGATCTAGAAAATTTCCGTGCTCCAGCTCAATTTCTCGCAATTTTATCGCTTTTGCCATTTTAAAAAATTTAAAATTTTCTTTGGTTTTACATTCTTCCCTTAACAAAATTTCGCTTTCACCGAAATTCACACACGCAGTACACACACCACATGAATATGCTATAGAATAACAACAATACTTTGCCCATGTGCAAAAAAAAAGTAAAACATACCCCGAATAATCGATTCATCTACCAAATTTCGCATGAGGAGTAATGGCGAGGGACACCGGGTCCCCGGGGTCTTGGCTGTATCTTATACTCACCTTGACCAACATGCCCAGCCTCTCTCATTGCCTACAAAATAATTGCTTTCACGTCGTGACCCTCGACCGATACTAGTCTCTGGTCCATACTAGGGTGGAGAGACAACCCACCCGGCGGCACGTGTCCATCGATGATTGATCGAGGTGTCCCCATAACCCTCGGATCCTCGCTCGTGGAAATCCCGTCTCATGTTTCCATGCTGGTGGCAATGATAGCATGTCACGGCCCTGCCTCGGGGCTAGGATGCCCCGACTCTAGCCTTAGTCCCGTCCTGAAATCCTCAATGGGCGAGAAGTCCCTCTGGGCTTCTTCCCTAGCTAGAAGAAGACCTATTCTCCCTCTTCTTCTCACTAGCACCCGCATCACGGATGCTCTGTGCATCATCAATCTCTCTCTCTATGGCCATAGCTGTCTTGACCATAAAGTCCATATCTTGCCGTGAGAAATCCCCACACCCGCCCCTCATGGACATCTCTGTACCATCCTGAATTTCTCTCACCTCGCCATGCCGGCTACATAGTCAACAACAAACGGGCTAATTTGAATCCAGAATAATTTACTCTAACATTGTCATCAAGCTACTTTAGCTGTAAGAACTCCTGGGCCTTTGCATGTCTAGTAGTTGTTGGAAAATATTTACCCATGAAGAGCTCAAGAAACTTTCCCCATGTCATTGCCTCTAAGTCCCTCGAGGCCTTGACCCAATCCCACCATACGTGGGATTCACCCTCTAGCCGAATGTCGCAAATTTTTATCTTTTGTAAGGCATCGGAGGTGATCTACATGGCCTCCAATATTTTCTCAATCTATCGGAACCAATGGTCAACCACCATCGGATCCCCTCCTCCCATGAATGTCAGAGGATGGTGTGTCTAAAACCTCTGGAGGTTACTCGACCCTCCCCATTCCAACTGACCATATTGTGTGTGGGTGATGATCACGCCACAGCCTCTATAATGGTCTCGCCGTAAAAACAAGTGGTGGTTAGCTATTGCCCCGTGGACAACCTCTACGTCCTCGTCCTCGACTTTCCATCTACACATGTCAAATAGAAAATTGAGATCTCATTTTCTTATTTCGTTAGTGGTTCGCATAATGCCAAACACTAGCAAACATCAGTTCTCGAACCATCATGTTCCTTTATTTCCCGAACCCCTAAGGTTATGTCCTCTAACCTAGTGTTCACCTTTTCCCATATACATCATACCATGTATATATTTTTCACGTCATTTGTAACACACAATCATGCAATCATAATCATGCAACACACATCAGAGCATAACATGGAACACAAGAAGCATGCAGTGGTCTAAATCCGTCCCATAAACTCCTAAGTAATCATCTACCTAGACCCTGATACCAAGTTGTGACGCTGGCATCAGATAGTGAGCATTAGATAATCATAAACCTAAGCCCTAACACCAAGTTATACCAAGCTTTGATGCTTGTACTGAATAATGAGCTCCCGGTAATTCGCATACCTTAGCTCTGTACTACAACCGCATGTCCTAAACCTGCTTCCATCGAGAGCCCCAGGTACTGTGATACCTATACTCTTATACCGTTCATGAAGTCCCAAAACCCGGGGTTTGCTGGATCAACCTTAATTCGCCGGAAAACTCAGGGATGTCAAGTAACTCGACACACATTATCGTGGTCCCCCTTTATCAAGACCCATAATTTAACAAAAATTGGACAGAGTCTCCTTTGTACAGGGAGCTCTACCTAAAAATAAAACTTGTACAACAGATAGTAGCATGACCCATTCGGGAGGTTAAACACTGGCATCATAAATCCTCTCCTGGGTTCAAAAATTACCACATAAATCCATTTATCCATACTCAAACATGTTTTAAATAAGGTTATGGGTCACTCATAGTCCTTAAAAGTTTAATTACAATACTACACAAAAATATATATCAAAAACAAATTTGTTCTAATATATTTCCATGCAGTCCAAAGGCACAACCCGGCTTTCTTCATAAAGGCGGCCTCGAGTGAGCGCTATCTCCTTGTACACTTCCTGTACCTGAAAGGGGGTCCCACGATGGGGTGAGCAATCCCCCGCAGTAAACCCTAGAGGCTACTCCCCACCTAAGTGCAATGCAATGATCATGTCACCAAAAAAACACATTCTAATCAAGATTATGAAAACCTAGAATGGAATTCTAGATGCCATGAATGAGATGTGACTCACCATGTCCCATGTACTGAGTCCTCACCGACTCCATCAAACCCGAGTCCCAACCAACTACTATCACACAATGCCAAAACCCATGCGTGATAAAATCCATCATTCTTGGATTACATCTAATGATCATTTTACAAAACAAATTTCATTTGTTTTCAAACCAAAAGCTTTTTGAATGTTCACTTCAATGATCATTTGTTTTCAAAAACCCATGTGTCTTTTTGTAGGTATGCACTTCCAGTTTCACAAACCTTCGCAAACAATCCCAAAATTCGGACACAAATCATTAAACAACCTAAACTGTAGCAGTCCCTAAAAACGGACCATAACTTGAGTTATAGAGGTCCCTGGGCGATTCAAAAGCCTAACATCAAGTTCTTAGATAGAGGTACAATTTTCAAGGATACTAGTCCAAATTCTCACTTTTTTTCCCAACCGAAAATCGCCCCAAAATCCGACAAAGAGGGTTCAACCAAAATAGGGTAGCCGCTGGTAGTCCCTGAAAACGGACTATAACTCGGGGCTATAGAGGTCCACACTGGCATCCAAAAGCCTAACCTCAAGTTCACAACTTCAGCTACAATTGTCATGTGACACTAGTCCAAATGACCCTTTCAATCGAAAATCGCTCCAAAACCCGGACCCAAATGGGAAGAACAACCTAAGCCAATTCAAAAGTTCTCTTAACTTCAAGTTCACAACTTCAACTACAATTTTCATGCAAACTAGTCCAAATTACCTATTTTTCTAAACCAAAAATCAGTCCCAAAACCTGGACACAAATAGTTAACAGCCTAAGCTATGACAATTCCGAAAATTAAATGGACCATAACTTGAGTTATAGAGGTCCAATTTGGGTGATTCAAAAGCCTAACTTCAAGTTCACAACTTCAGCTACAATTTTCATGCAAGACACTAGTCCAAATTTCCTTTTTTCTCATAAAAAAATATCCCCAAAACTAGACATCATATAGGGTCAAAACAGGGCACTGTTCCCATAACCCATTATTTTTCCAAACAACCCCTTAGGGGCAAAAATGGCCAAACAACCCCTGTGGGCATTAAAACTCAACCAAATAGCCTCTAGAATGGAAAATAAACCAAAGTAGGAAGAATCACTACCTCTTGGAGCGAAGAAGAAGCTTTCGAAAGTCTTGGAGACCCAAAACCCATGATCTCCCGAACTCTTCACTTGAATCTTTGGCGAAATCCTTTGTTTCCAATACCCACACGTAGCTTTCATCACATAGATGGACTTTAGTTCTTGGCTCGACCAAAATCGAGCAACCGAGCTTCGTAGATCGTAGAGAGAAGTTGGAGCTTCTTTCTTTACTCTCTCATTCTTTCACGTATTCTGTAGGAAAATGGGCTTTCTTTTCCCTCATCCCCATTTTTCCCCTCTTTTGTTCTAACTCACTTAAGTTGCACATGTGGCCCATGTCGTGCCACTTGTCCACGACCCGTCTGGGTTTGTTTCTGCCCTGAAACAATTTATTTTCGTCTCGGTTAAAGTTCAATTTATTTTAAATGAACTTAACTTGAGTTATTTCCTAACTCCTAAGATTCTCATAAAAATATCGTCCCTGGGAGTCATTGGACGTCCGTTACCCTAAAAATCGTGAAAAAAACCCAATTGCCTTGAAACTTGACGAAAATTTTCTGGGTAACTAGATTTTGCAACACGAATCCAACAATGAAGTCCGTTTCATCATCCGAGATCTAGAAAAAATTTCATGCTTCCCTGAACCATTTCAGCAATTTTAATGTTTTTGCCATTTTTCAGAAAAATTAAATTTCTCTTGGGTTTTATAGATCAGTTTTCCAATCAAGCTCCTATACCTCTTAGTGTCTTCAAACTTAGGACTCGGAGTATCATCTAAAACAATATTTTGATCCATAAGTGACCCATTAGGTTTAGCTCCCAACATACCTATTATAGTTAATAGATCCTAAATGTAATTCCGTTGAGATAATACTTCTCCTTACTTGCTTCTAGCCACTTCAATCCCTAAACCCCAAATCCTTCATTTGAAATTGCCTTTTCATGTACTCCTTTACTCTCTTCAATTCTTGCTAGATCACTTCTAGAAACAATTATATCATCCACATAAATCACAAGTACAATAATACCTCTAGTAGTTGATTTCACAAGGACTGAATAATTTGAATGACATTGGAAAAACCCAACCTCCATCAAGACTCCACTCAACTTATCAAACCAAGATCGAGGGGATTGCTTCAGTCAGTTATTTCTTCATGTAAATAACTGTATAGAAAGGCATTCTTTACATCATGTTGAAACAATGGCCAATAAAAAAAATACAAGAAGGAAGATAAAAATAGGAGAGAGTCTAAAGAAGTCAACACAAAGGGTTTGAGTATATCCCTTAGCCACTGGTGAGCTTTAAGTCTTTCAATAGAACCATTAGATAGATGTTTGATGGTAAAGACCTAATGACAACCCACAAGATACTTGCTAGTAGGTAGGGTGGTAAAGTCCTAAGTATTGTGCTTGTGAGGAGCATGAATCTCCTTGTCTATAGCAACATGCCAACCGGGATGAGCCATAGCCCTTCACGCGAAGGAGGAATGGACACATAAGACAAAGAAGCAAAAAAGCATGATAGGATAGAGGCAAGTAAGGACGAGAAATTATGATCTATAGGGTATCTGGTAATGGGTACAGAAATGTGAGCACTTGAAAAAGGGGTGGGTTAGGCACCCCTTCAAATAGATCAAAATGCATAGAAGTAGAGGTATCCACACCATGGGAGACATGAAATTCATCCGAGGCAGGAGGTGGAAAAGGTGATTTGGGAGAGGGGAGCTTCAAGAAAAGACTCATCAAGAGAGGTACCATGAGGTGAAAAATAGGGAGTAGACTCAAAGAATGTTGCATTTTCACTCACATAAAATTTGTGAGCAAGTGATGAAAACATGTATAACCTTTTTTAGTTTTGGAATAGCTAACAAAAACAAATTTCAAAGCTTATAGGGACAATTTATTTTCAAGGCGGTGCACATGAACAAAACACACGCATCCAAAATCTAGCATAATCATTGAAAATAACTCTTTACTTGGATATAGGGCAGAATAAGGAGGTTTAAATTTAAGGACTAATGAAGGGAGACAATTAATAAGATATCATGTAGTTAAAACAACTTCACCCCTAAAAATGAGATTAATTTTCATATGGAAAATAATAGAATGAGCAACATCAAGCAAGTGCCTGTTTTCTCTCTCAGCAACCCCATTTTGATGGGGTGTAACAACACAAGATGTTTGATGAATTATACCAAGGGAAACATAAAACTCATTAACAATAGATGAACAATACTCAAGGCCATTATCAGATTGAAACACTTTAATAGAAAAAAACCAAATTGTGTTTTTATTTTATGATAAAAGGTATTTAGTACATATGGAAATTCAAATCTCCCTTTCCAATAAATATAACCAAGTCATACGAGAGTGATCATCAATAAAAGTGAAAATATACTAAAATCCCAAAACACTACGAACTTGCATAGGATCCCAAATATTCGAATGAACAAGAGTAAAAAGATGGCTGCTAACATTATTGATCCTAGCTAGAAAGGAGACCCGATGATGCTTCCCCAACTAAAAGGACTCACATTATAGAGGACGAGAGAAAACTGATGGAAAACCAAGATGTCGAAACAAAGAAGTCGGAGCATGATTGGGGTGACAGTTGTTGGGTTACAGGATGAATATCCAATCTGATTGGAACATAAATGCAGCGGAATTTAAAAAATTTTATCCCTTAACCCACCAAAGATCACATGCGTTTCATAAAAAACGAAGGAAGGGTAAACGAAACTTACCTCTTGTAGATCGATTTGTCAAACCTTCAAAGTTTGCGTCTTGGTTTGTTCGGATCTTCAAAGGTGCTGCCTTTCGAAAAATTGCAATTTCACCCTACAAGTATCCACACACGAACAAATAATAAACAATTTCGAATGCTAGTTCAGTTTGTCTTCAAAACGAATAAATTAGGTTTTTCTTTTCTCTCTCGTTTTAGGTTGGTTCACTCTTTTCAAAGTCCACTATAGTACACCCAAATATATATGTCTCACATATATTTATATAAGTCTTCTGTGTGGTTTCAATAAACTTGAATTTATTATATATCATTTAAAACGCTTTAAATAATAATAATTTAAATTCAAATCCTTATCCGATACAAGGAAACTAATTAAATATTTAACCATAATCGTAACTCATAACCGTTATAATAAACTAATTCTATTACGTAAAATCATAACTGCTTATGTAATAAATGAATTTATTACAGAAAACCATAACCGTTATGTAATAAACGAATTTATTACAGAAGACCATAACCGTTATGTAATAAACGAATTTATTACAGAAGACCATAACCGTTATGTAATAAATGAATTTATTATAGAGAGTGAAACCATAACCAAGTATTATTTGTTCTTAATGTAACCTCTATAGGTTCAATTAACATCAAGCAAAGAGGGCCCAGATCACATTTTTTGATCCTATAAGTCAGCAAGTGGCTCTAGCAAGACATTATGACTACCTAAATGAAAAGCTCATGATCCGAGACAACCTTAATATAGCTAATGACATAACTTTTGTCTCATGATATCTTGACAAATATAAAGGCATTGACAAAGTCAACCTTATATCGTTTCTATCTTTGATTACTGGAACCCAATTAGACCGACTAAACAAAATGACATTGATCTCCATCAATTCATTCGAGCACGGCCAGCATTTCTCGCCTCAATTGTCGAGGGACCCAGAGATATCTCTCTTATAATAAAGAGGGACAAATTCCATCTTAATCGCTCATATCTCACTACATAATTCTTATTATGTTCAAGTATAACTCTTTATAGTCATCCGATCAAAGACAACGCTTGATTATATCAAAAACACAACATTCCTTATGTTGAGAACTATAGCGATCTCAAAGTTAAAGGATCTAATGACACAACTATTAGAGATTAACTTATGACTTTGATCCATTATTAATCTCAAGACTGTCCGTCTAATATTTGTTCTCAACAAAATATTATAAATTTGATTTGTATCTCGCACACAGCATATTCATCCCATGAATATCAATCAAACTTTATACTATCTTAATTCATTGTTATTCTAGCTAACAATAACCGATTAGGGACATTTAGAATACCAAGCATCACTATTATTCAAGGACATTATATATATAATAAACAAGCAAATCATCATAATAATAAATTTCATAAATAGGCAAAATATCATGTCCATTCAATATGCCTAGAGCACTATTACTAATCTCCCACTTGCGCTAGCCCATTCATCAATGTATCTAATACCTAAGGAACTCAGCATGACAATCATAAGCTGGCTTGTGGTAGAGGCTTAGTCAATGGATCAACAACATTGTTAATCGCAAAGAGTTGCTTTGCTTTGAACTTTCCAGCCTAATCGCACTCACTTTCATTTAAACAAAAATACATATCCCGATCGCGATCGAAATCATCTTTGTCGATCGAAGCTTGCATCTCGTGTCCATTTACAAACCAGATCATCTCCAATCCACCATACACCAAGAACATATCTTGCATCTTCCTGCATACTTAAGAATGTTCTCGATACCGCCCATGACTCTCACCGATCCGACCGGTATTCACTCGCTATGCTAAAGCCACAAGATACATCTGGTCTAGTGCACAACATGGCATACATGATAGAACCTATTGTCGATGAGATAAGGAATTTTATCTATCCGCTTCGCTCATCCAGAGGTGTTGGGACACCGAGATTTGCTAAGAGTAATGTCATGAGACATGGGCAAGTATCTCTTTGAATCTTGCATACTCCAACCAAGCTTTCAAGACTTTGTTCATGGGCACTTTGACTTAGGACCAACTCACCCTTAGATCTATCTCTATAGATTCTATCCCTAGGATAGGCGCTTCACAGAAGTCTTCACTGAGCAGCCACCTCCCAACCAAGACTCGACACTCGCTGGAAGGTAGGATATCATTCCCAATGAGTAAAATATCATCAACATATAAGACCGTAATACAATTGCGCTCCCACTAATTTTCTTATAAACACAAGGCGCATCTTCATTTTTGAAAAATCCAAACCCTTTGATTGATTCATCAAAACGAAGATTCCAACTCCGAGAGGCCTGCTTCAAACCATAAATGGATCTTTGAAGCTTGCATACTTTACTGCACTTTAGGCTTGTACAAAACCCTCGTTGTGTCATACACATCCTCAAGTAAGTTTCCATTAAGAAACGCGCTTTAACATCCATTTTCCAAATCTCATAAATCATGATATGTTAATGGCAAATAAGAATCTTACACTTGGGTTAAAGCATGTGAAAAGTTTCATCATATAGTCTATACCATGAGTTTGTTTGAAACCTTTGCAACTAGCCTTGCTTTGTAAGTACACTTGCCATCCATGTCGGGCTTTTCTTTAAAAACCCATTTTGCACCCAATGGTTTTGCATCTTCAAAGCGGTCACCATGTCCATACTGATTATCATACATGGACCGACTCACTTCATGGCCTCTAACCATTGGAGTTCCAGATTCAATATAGCCTCTGATAGGTAGTGGGTTCCACTGATCCACTAACAATACATCATAGTTATCAAATACAAGAAATCCATATCTTCGCTCAAGGATTTATCCTATCGTATCTACGTAAATTTTGTGCTATAGAGGTGTGTCAACAATAGTTTGTTGACTAAGTGAGTATCCATAGCGTGTACCTAATGTTATCTTGTGGTTCTCGAACTTTCGAAGCTGTATCTTACTCCCACTGTTCCTTTAGAAATAAATTCCTTCTAAAGACACCATTCCGAGCAACAAACACTTTGTTCTCTATGGATCAGAAGTAATATCCCTTAGCCCCCTTGGTGGATACCCTTACAAAAAGACATTTATCGTAATTCGGGCCCAAATTTTATATTTGAAACTTGACGCTTTACATAAGCTCACAACCCCCAAATTCAAGAAAAGACAACCGGGCCTTTTTACCATTCCACATCTCATATATAAGGGGTCTTTTCAACCGCTCGACGGAACCCGATGAGTGTGGAATGCAAATGCTTCGCTTACAACCCTAAAGGTAAATGGAAGATCCGTTGACTCCATCATAGATCAACCATATCTACTAAAGTTCGATTCCTCCTCTCGCACACACCATTCCACTCGTGGTGTTCCAGGGGAGTTACACCAGAAACATTCCACAAGTTCTAAGATTTGGTCATCAAATTCCTTCGCTCAAATATTCGCCACCTCGATCAGATCAAGTGCCTTGATTGTCTTGCCAAGTTGATTTTGTAATTTCATTTTGAAAAGATTTGAACATTTCAAATGATTCATTTATGTCTCATCAAGTAGACATATCCATATCTCGTCGAAGTCACGCAATGTAATGAAGTACTTGTAACCTCCTAAAGGTCTCCGAACTTAACGGTCCATACATCTCGTATGTATGAGATCCACACCATAGGCCCTTCACCGTGTCCAAGAAGGGATCCTTTGTCATCTTACCCAATAGACAAGATTTATGTATCATATGATTCAAATCAAATGAATTCAAAAGTCCAACTCACAGTTTCAGATGCGCTTTCTCATTTATACGGCCAAGGCGACAATGCCAAAGATAGGTTGAATTTAAATCATTGGACTTAAATTTTAGTAGTTATGTTATAGATACATGAGAATTGTTGGAATTTTGAAGGTTCATAACATAAAGACCATCCTGTAAATAGGCATTTGCATAGAACATGTCTTTATGAAAAATGGAGCAATTATTATTCTTAATAATAAAAGAAAAACCATCATTATCCAAACAAGAAACTGAAATAACATTCCTACATTACTGCAGGAACATAATAGCAATTGTCCAAAACTAACAAAGCCCATCAAAAAGTTCATAACTTCCTACAAAATTAAAGTAGCAACTTTTTCTCTCCATTGCCTACTCGTAGATCAACTTCACCCTTCGCCGTTTACCTCAGTCCCTAAGATATTTTGTGGCCAAATGTGGATCCACATCCAAGATCTAATACCTGTGAACTAGAAGGAGAAAATTAATCAGATAACATAAATACTCGAAGAACTAGTCTAACCATTTCTTTCTTTTTCTTTAGATCCTCTAAATACAAACTTATGAAGCCCTTCCAATGACCGTGTTCATCAGAAAAGAAACAAACACCCTTTCGTGGCTTTAGCCTTCGCTGGAGGTTTGTGTTCTGGGTTGAGCATTTGACTTTCCGCCTTGCCCTCTTGCCCTTGTCCTTGAATCCCTTTCTATTTTGAACCATCGCACATGGCCGTGCTTGATTTAATATTTTGCTCGCTGGTTTTAAGCAAATATATGTACCAGAGATAGATTTGTCCATTTCACTCATGTTATAGTTCATGACAAACTGGCCATAACTACCAGGAAGTGAATTCAGGACCAAATCAGTTGCCAACTCTTGGCTCAATGGAAATCCAAGCCTATCAAGGTGCTCAATATAGCCTTTCATTTTGTGAACATATACTAACTAAGTACCTCACCATCTTACAAGAATGCAAGTACCTTAAAGAAGCCTCATACCTTTCTTGCCTTGTTTGTTGCCGAATGATTTCAAGATTGAGATCATATCGCTGCTCCATATTTTCCGTGATCCTTCGAAGTTCGAACTCATGGTAGCTTAGCATCAAGCATGCAACATCACTGAAATATTA
Source organism: Tetrastigma voinierianum (assembly GCA_016808115.1). Taxonomy (NCBI): domain Eukaryota; kingdom Viridiplantae; phylum Streptophyta; class Magnoliopsida; order Vitales; family Vitaceae; genus Tetrastigma; species Tetrastigma voinierianum. The sequence goes on along the minus strand of JAEQBH010003244.1, from coordinate 140,794 downwards.
CGATGCTTCGTAAGCATTCTTTTCACTTAGAACATTCTCGGTTCTCTTCGTGGAGAGGTTCATCCAAGACATAAAGCTTCCTTTCTTGTTTGAGAACAATTCTCAAATTTGAAACCAGTCAAGGAAGTTAGTCCTTAAGAAGTTTATCCTTCTCAAGGACCCACCGCAGTTGACATAGTAGAATTGTCATGGGTTATTGCTTGGCCATCTACAATGAATACAAAGTTCGATAAATATTTTGATTATGAAAGATTTCACTAAATTAACAACCCTCAAGAATAATCATATTAATTTAGCAGGGGAGCTAAGATCCATATTTTACTAACTTTAAGTCACTTTGCATGACACTTAAAATTAAGTTATTTAGGTAGGTAACTCTTACTAATTACATCTCATGCAACTTTAGATATTTATGATTTTTGACATCATATGTCCCGACATGTTTAAATCCCATCTTATGCCTTTTAGGCCCAAAACTGCTTTGATAACCTATCAAAGTTAAACCATTTTTAAACATATGAGTAGCACCATTACTCATCTTGTCTCCTCTAATGTAACCTAATGTACTTTCTACTTTGGTAGAACCCACATTAAGGTGATAAAAGGTTTGACAAGTGTTTAAATATGGATGGCATGTTAATCTTAAATTTTATGAGGGATCTTGATTGATTTTAATTTTCACCAATAGATCTCATCATACATCTAGTATCACATACTCATGTAACATCATACACATACATGCATATAATAAATGTGTCACAAAGATGGCCTTTATCTAGATTGATTCCATAAGCCAATATGAAGATCACCGCCATGCTCTAGGTTGTAATAAGTAGCTCCATGATGTCGATTTGACCACCAACTCGAGCATAGACACCTAGCCTCCTCCATCATCATGGTCGGATTTGCATGACTTCAAATGGCTTGCATTGTCTCGTTTTATTACAACAATTAAATAAATACTACTTAATAGTAAAATAAATTACACAAAACAAACGGCATGCAAGCCGTATTTAATAATTACAACCCTTGTAAAATAATAATAATAATAACTCGCCAAACACATTGGTCTAAAAGGCCATACTGCACCATGTGAAGCAACATAATGATGCAAAATATATTATGTTATCATATAGCATAAACAATTTGTATTAAAAGAAATAAATTATAATAGGCGCATGTTTAAACCAATTAAATTTTATAAGGTGCTACACTGAATGTTACTTACGATTCCGCACGGCTAGTGGATGGATCGCAAGTAAAGGCTCCCTTGAAATTTTTTTTTTCTTTAAGAAACATTAGAGTTTCTGCCTCAAAATTTACGATAATCCTTAAAAATTCTCATCAATACCCTTGAATAAGCCGGTGCCATCAAAATCACATTAAAACAACATATTGTAAAAATTTTCATTGATCTCATCAATAAATTTTTGAAATAAGTCAAAGCTAATAAAATCACATTAAAAACAAAGATATTATGTAATCTCATTACTACATACGGTTTATTTTTCGTACCACCATAAACAATCATTGATAAATCGACTGATATATGAATTCACCCATAATAATCCATTAAGACAAAGCTAGAATCATATAACACTTTAATGGCAATATCCCATTCCGATTCTTAATCATATTAACTAATCCTTTAGGTTTCTGGATTCAATCAATTAATACCTTAACAAAGCTCGTTAACTATGTCGCTCGCATAAAACCACATAATATCACATATATTAAAAAAACGCAAAACATGCCATAATCATATACATCACATACATATGATCAAATATGGCATTATCGATTTTTATGAAAACACAAGTGGCTCTGATACCACTGTTGGGTTACAGGATGAATATCCAATCTGATTGGAACATAAATGCAGCGGAATTTAAAAAATTTTATCCCTTAACCCACCAAAGATCACATGCTTCATAAAAACGATGAAGGGTAAATCGAAACTCACTTCAGATCGCATTTGTCAAACCTTCAAAGTCATACTTTGGTTTGTTCTGATCTTCAAAGGTGTCGCTTCTTCCGAAAAACACCACCTCTACAAGTATCCACACGAACAAATAATAAATCGATTTTTGAATGCTAGTTCGTGTCTTCGCCTTCTCAAACGAAATTAGGGTTTTTCTTTCTCCCTGTTTTAGGTTGGTTCACCTTTTTTCAAAGTCCACTACACCCCCAAATATATATGTCTCACATATATATTTATATAAGTCTTCTAGGGTTTCAGTCAAACTTGAATTTTATTATATATTTAAACGCTTAAATAATAATAATTTAAATTCAAATCCTTATCCGATAAGGAAACTAATTAAATATTTAACCATAACCATAACCATAACCATATGTAATAAACGACTTATTACGTTAAAAATCATAACCAAGTATGTAATAAAATGAATTTATTACGTAAAACCATAACTCTATGTAATAAACGAATTTATTACGTAAGACCATAATCGTTATGTAATAAACGAATTTATTGGCGTAAAACCATAATCGTTAGTGTAATAAATGAATTTATTATAGAGAGTGAAAAACCATAACCGTTCATTATTTGTTCTTAATGTGCGACCCTATAGGTTCACTTCAACATTATGTAGTCTAGATCACATTTTGATCCTGCTATAAGTGGCCCCAGCAAGCACACATTATGACTACCTGCCGAATGAAAAGCTCATGATCCGAGACAACCTTTAATATAGCTAATGACATAATCCTTTTGTCTCATGATATCTTGACAGAATATAAGGCATGTATAATAAAATAATGCACAAAGTCAACCTTATATCGTTTCTATTCGATTACCGAAACCCAATTAGATCGACTAAACAAATGACATTGATCTCCATCAATTCATTCGAGTAACGGCCATGCATTTCTCAGCTCAATCAATGAGGGGACCCGTAGATATCTCTCTTATAATAAGAGGACAAATTCCATCTTAATCGCTCATATCTCACTACATAATTTTTATTATGTTCAAGTATAACCTTTATAGTCATCCGATCAAAGACAACGTTTGATTATATCAAAACACAACATTCCTTATGTTGAGAACTATAGCAATCTCGTGTCAGCGATTCAATGACACAAATCTATTAGAGGATTAACTTTTATGACTTTGATCCATGTATTAATCTCAAGATCGGTCTGTCCAATATTTGTTTTCAAATAAATAGATATAAATTTGATTTGTGATCTCATACACATATTCATCCCATGAATATCAATCAAACTTATACTATCTTAATCTATCATATTCCCATAACAATAACCGATTAGGACATTTAGAATAATTAATAATATTATTCAAGGACATTATATATAATAAACAAGCAAATCATCATAATAATAAATTTCTCATAAATAGGCAAAATATCATGTCCATTCAATATGCCTGTATTAATTATTACTAACAATGTTAAGCACGGGGTTGGCCACACTACAACAAAAAGATTATAGGCAGATGAACTCGGTGATCGTGTGAACACATAGACTCCTTCAACTTCATTACCTCGACAAATCATCTTCCCAGATGCCAAATCCTGAAATAAACAATAAGTTGAGAAAATTTTACTTAACAATTAAGTTGTTTTGTAACTTGACTAACTGATAATAAATTTATTGGGAATTCAAGAATATAGAAAGTAAAGGAAACATAACAATTAAGATTCAAGTACTGATGAGTCTTAAACTCATCTATTTTTAATCTATTTTTTTGACATGTTTTTAATAGTTTCAGATATATTTTTATGCCAAATTATGGAATATTCACCAACTTTGTGTTTTGTAGGTGTTAATTGAAACATGAGATAATTCTAGCATAAAAGAAGCAAAAAAAGTGGAAATTGCAGAAGTCTTTGTCACCACATAGTTTTTATATGTCGCAACAAAGATTCCAGCAGATCAGAGAACTGTGTCGCAGCCAACAGCTATATGTCGCAACAAAACCTAGGCAGAACTCAAGGCTGAAAGAGCATTTTTTCGCGATAAAGAGTTTTTTTGTCACAACATTGCTAAAGAGGATTGCGCGCGTAAGACCGTCACAACACCCCTTAACCTACGCACAATGTGATCAAGGCAAATGGCAAAGAAAATTGAGCGTGACAATCCTTCCTCCTCGTCGCAAACAGCGTCAAGGCCGGGCGATTAACGTATGAATTCCTGGCTGAGAAAAAGATAGCTCAGTCACGATAGAAAATGGCAAGAATACAACACCAGTCAGCTGAGACAAGTGTTTTTATATACATAGTTTCTTCAAGATGGAACCAGCTCTCATGAAGAAATGTCTCATAGACAAAGAAACCTCTAGCGACACAACATTTAGAGTTCACAATAAGAGCAATGTAATTCCATATGATAAAGATTATTTTCCTGTCACTCATACAAAAACGCGAGGTTAAGGTGAATTTATCATGAAAAGGAATTCTTTATCACGACATAGAAGTTAAAGAGCAATACAAGAGGAATGACGACAAAGAAATTCCTATTGCGACATAGTGAATTATTGAAGGCAAAATCTCTATCGCAATAAAGAAGTTTTCTGTCATGACAATAGTTCGTGAATGATAGAATTCCTCGTCACAATAAGAAAACTCGATCGCTGACAGACGGAAAAAGAACCGAGATTGAAGCTGTCAGGTTTGTTGCAACAAAGATCTTTATGTCGCAACAAACATCTCGGGCCCGTGATAAAGACTTCGTAGGAAGAAATCTTGTCGCTACATTGACAACTCGCATGGCTGCAGTTTATTAAAGAATCGACAAATCTCGCTACGACATGGAAAAATCGGCCATGACAAGGAAACCTGGCGCGGCTCAGAAAATTATGTCGAGATAGTTTCCAGAGGCAAGAGTGTAAAAAGAACTGAGTGAAACAAATTTGGTGTCGCGACATAAGATATTCCCGTTGCGCCAAGAACAAGATGGCTGTATCAAAATTTTTCGCGACATTATCAAAGTATGTCGCAACATAATCCAAGAACAAGCCCAGAGAATAGGTCGCGATAGAAAACTGCATGCTATAATAGAGGCCAACGACAAAGATCGAAAAACTCGCCGCGAATGTAACTTTCTATGTCATGACCGATTCGCGGCTACAAGCAGGTGATCCTAATCAACAAAATTATACTCTGTTCTTGCACGTCAGTCAAGCTACCGGCAAAGATGGGTCTAGGTCAAACACGGGATGGGTTTTCATCCTATGAACGACTCAGACGTTGCTGAAAACGGTGAGGCTTTAATTGGATTTTCTGATTGCTTCAAAACAAAGGGAAGTCGTTTTGGATGTCGATTAATTGTAAAAACCGAAAAGGGGAGTGTGGAAAAGGTAACTTTGAAGATTTAGGTCACTAACTTGATAACATCACAGGGCAAACAAGGTCCTCGGGTTTTATCCCCGCATTATGACAAGCAACCCATAGTCCAAGCCATAACCTATCTTTGTTTAACTAGCAAACCTAACCCCTAGAATCACTCCTACTGGTCAACACAGTAACGTGCATCTACAAATTTCTCGCCTTGAAACCCCAATATTCAACATCATTTCAGTGGCTCGTAAAGGCCATCTAAAGAACAACAATACATCTAGGAATAAGTATGCACTGTATCCTAAAGCATGGTAAGTATTGGCCAAGGTAATGACATTAAATGATATTCAACCCTAGTTTGAGAAGATGGGGGCCATAAATACAGTACCTGTAGCATTTAACACATGAGGATTGAACTCCTCGCAACTCCGCCTCACAAACTGCTTTTCTAGCTACTCTATTCAAAGAAAAGCATGAATACATCCTTGAGTTGTCAGTCCTCAAGAGAGGGTGTTTAAGAGCCTTAAAAATAAGTAAGAGGGAGAGAGGAAGAGAGAAAAACTGCCAAACCCTAAATGAAAGTCAAAGGGGGCTTTTATTCAAAATGCAAAAATTACTTCAAGTGTGCTCCCCCCAAGTTGCTTAGGGTTACAAAAACTATGGGGGTTTATATAGGCCACCCAATGTATGAAAATACAATAAAGCCTAACATTTTGGCTAAAACAAGGGACAAAGAAGTAATACACCAAAATGAGGTCTGTTTGCATTAATTACACAAAGATGACAAGGCAGGAGATTTCGCTAGGCAGAACAATTTCGCTAGGTAGTAAAAATTCCCGCTAGGGTAGCCAAATCTGCACGAGATAGCGAACAAAGAATTTCGCTATGCACCGCCACTTCGCTTAGCTAGCGAAATTTCTCGCTTAGCCTAGCGAAATTTTGTAGATAGCGAAACTGTATATTTTCGCTAGGCACAGTGATTAGCGAAATTTTGAAGCCTAGCGAAATTTCTCAATTTCGCTAGGATTGCAATCCCAGCGAAATTTTTGCAATCATAGCGAAATTTCCGGGTTTCAGATATTCTTCATCACACGCACACGCATCCTCTATCGCATCATTTCTTCTCACTTTTGCCTTCATTCCTTCATTGAATTTTGAAATGTTTGAAGGTCGAGCAAATGGGTTCAATCTTCATGGTTCAAAGACATATTTCAATATTGAATCCTCAAGGCATGCAAAAACCGTAAAATAAACTCGTTGCCACAAAATACCCTCTAAACGGCATAAGTGATATTAAGAAGACCCTAACATCAATTGGCATTATTGACACATGATTAGTGCAAAGCACTCAAAACTCATTCGTAACAATAAAATAGCACTTTGGGTACTAATCACACCCCCAACCGAAACGCTGCTAGTCCCTTAGCAATGCAAAACAAAAAGGAGATGCATGCAAATGATTTTCAAAAAGTTTATGATTCAAAAGGTGTATATACAAATAAACATTACCTTTAAATCGAAAATCAGTGACACCAAGTTTGAAAACCGACATGAAAGAGCTAAACTATACAAGAACAATTTTTAGGTCAATATCGGTTCCATGATTCTCAACTTGAATTTCCACCATAAAGTCTACTGGTTCTTTATGTAACCGCATCGAGCCAATAAATCGCAAAATTGTCCCCCGCCCCCAACCCAGCACCTGCATGGCCTTAAGTTGTCGAACAACCTAGATGTGGGATAGTTACATCCCTTCCTTTCTTTATTCAACTACATTGTAGGGTGCAATGCTTTCTAAAATCCGACTTCACCAAAGTCCGTAACGGGGGGTCCACCCCGATGACTCCCAACCAATTAAGGCTTAAGGTACTCAAGCCAAAAGGATCGACCACAAACTCTACAAAGCTTCAATTCTCGACTAATGACTTCAAAATCAAGCACCTACAATTCGTTAAACTCTACCTATCCACCCATGTAATCGAACACTAAATCGATGACTCCCAACCAATAAGGCTAGGCATCGGGCTTCAAAGCCGCCATATACCCCTGACCGTGCTCGGTTTCAAGGCAAAGTGTCACCACTTTTATTTTTCTTTTCTCTTTTCCTTTCTTTTGCTTTTATTTTCTTTTTCCTTTTGGAAGACTACATTGGTCTTCAAATGTGGGAAACACTAACCTATCCTAGGTTGCCAACATGCCTAAGGCTGGCTATGCAAAGTGAAAGGAGGTATACAATTTCACAATTCTCATTGAAACAAACTGCAAAAAGTGTGTGAATTAGCTAAGTGGAGAAATGTTCAAGTCAGAGCATGCCGGAACTTCAACTGACCAAAAATTATTTCAAACATGGAATTTGTTCTAACATAAAGGTAACCTGCAATGATTCAATTTTCCAACAAAAGGCAATTCAATTGTCCAATTAAAAGCAATTCAATTGTCCAATTGAAGACAAAAACGATTACATAAATTGGAGGCACAAAAAGTAATGTGCAAAAGTGTAGAAAACTAAATATATATATATATATATATATATATATATATATATATATATATATATTGTATAGTTTTGATATACCAAATGGCTAGTACATGGCTATCAAAGCTAAGAATACAAAGTACCACGCTACTATGGCTAACACATAAATCCTAATCAAAATTAGTAGGCGCTGATAAAGCCGGGTAAACTATACAAAAACATAAAAGAAACCTAACCACCTCACCGCCGCGGTGCCGTGGGTCCTGCAAATCGCCGCAAACATCCAAAGAGGTCATTGCATAATTCTCCCTTTGATCCGGAATACGCTGGAAGACCTGTGTGAGTCATAATCACGCAAAGATGGAGTGACACCGGCCAACTCGATCCTGCGGCCGCTCGGGTAGTCGCTAATGAACACATAGCATCCATCACACCGCGATCTCTCTCGAGCCGGCGGAACGCATTCTCGTGAATGGCCGCGGGGTGCAGTAAGACGGCCAGTGTACGCCGCGTCGGGATGTAGAATGTGGAGGAGGAGACTGAGGGGGACACATGGAGTCGACTCCTCTCTACCTCGTGCCTGGGGGCATGTATATCATCTCAGTGGAATCTCGCCACTCCGATCCGATACCTCCTCCCGGGGTCCCCGTCGCTGGAAGAGGAAAGATACGGGCACACCATCACTACCCAACCACAGACTGGGAGGGCACTGATCCTCCCTCTCTCATCCTGGCTCCTCCGAAAAACCTAAATGCTCAAGGACCTGCATAAGAGTCTCAGATCAGCAAATGGAAGACTCGTCGAACCAGCCCTTCCTGCGGGACCTTTCTTCGAATGCATCAGCGGAGGTCATCACCACCGTAGGGACTAAACCGCATCCCTCCTCGAGATCCAGAAAGAGCTCTAGGACGCCCTCCGTCGTACATAATGCTGCACGGAATGTCGGGGTCCCGAATAGGATGGCTAATCAACAAAGATCCGAGGCTGAGCCGCCTTAAGAGCACCGCCCAAATTCAGGGTGTCTCTAGCCGCATAATGAACCACATCTCCCCGCGAGGTGGGTGGGCCCAAGCTCGATAACCATCTGAATTGGCCGGCGGTATATGCAGCCTAACACCGTTGAGATGCTCGCGCCGGCACTTCATGATCGCTCATGGTGAACCTGGAGTTCCGCTTTAATCGATGCTCCCCGATGTCATCGAATCTGCAGAACCGCAGACCACCCGGGGTACACACCGCCCTGGTCACGGGCGGAAAGAAGAGTGCGTTTCATCAACCCCATCGAATCCCCGACCGATCAGCCATCAATGCAAGGACATCGTAGTATGACTCATGATGAAAGTCCTCGAGTGTAAGGCGAAGACTTCCGAATAAGCCCGATAAACAACGCCTCCCGATCCCTTGAGGCAGCGGCAACCGAGGCGATGATGTCGCCTCATCGTAGGATGGTCAAGGCAATGGCCGAGGCACCTGGACGAGGATGACTCACCCGGCCTCGACGCTGGCTCGCCGGAGGGCCGAATCCTTGTGATCTCCGCCGAGGTACAGTGATTTGCCCGGTCCTATCCGAAGTTCGATATTGTTCAATCTCGAGGCTCCTCGGACTCCGCTCGTGACCGAGATGGTACTAGGCTTCTGGACTCGCTTTCCGTGTACTAAATCGACCGCGCACAAGGCGGACTCCACTGCGCGAATCCATACCATCTAAATAAGACACCGGAAGGGGGCTCCGCCGATGAAATGAAACCAAGGCAGTAATCAGAAAAGTCGGACCGGGGTTCACCGCCGACGCATCGAAGCCGCACCGGCGTGCACGAACCGTGGCTCACCGGTGGGTGACTGGCACCGATGCGTGCGCGCAGTAAGAGGCGGCGCTACCGGGTGTGGCTTAGGGGATCGTGTGCGCGTTCGTAAAATGGCGCGGGTTGCGGACGGGGACTCGCAGCGACAAGCTCTCGCGCGGGCACACTTCATCGGAGGCCGCTCAGCCGTGGAATAAGACGCCAGGCGAATAGGTCGCGGGCAAACAAGGTGCATGTATAAAAGGGCGGAATAACGGTCGCTGAGCAACGGCGGCAAAGACCTGTGTGGCTCGGTCGTGGTGCGCTACACATCGGGTGTGGCGCGGAGGCCCTGGGTGACTCAGTATTTCGCTAAGGGGAGGTGGGAGAATATGAAAGGACTAAATCCACACTCTCCCCCCTTTTTATAGGCCTCGCAGGCAGCCTCGAAGAGTCCACTTCCACCAATTTTCGCTATTATAGCAAATTTGGGCCAACTCGCTTCACCACCGCGACCGACTTCCAAATGTTAATTATTAATAATGTAAGAAAATAAAAGATTATTATAATAAAAATTATTATATAAAACTATAATTAAAAATTTAATATAAAATACTATAATATATAAACAGTTACAACATGGAAAGTCACTAAGTTAAGAAACTTTCTAAAAATAACCTAAATTATTAAATTTGACTAAATTAAAACAAAAAATTGTCGAACTCCGCACTGGGTTTTGGGAAACACCGAAATCCGCCTCACTTCAAAAATTTACTTAAGGAGGGTCAAGGAGAATGATCTCCTCAACCCCGGCAGTGGCCTGAGCTGACTCCATGGTGTTGGACTTCCCATTGGTGACTCGGGTTCCCACCTGATTGAATTCGAACCGAGTAATCGCCTCATGCTGCCATCGATGGCACACACAACACCCGTTTCACCGGGCTGGCTAGTATCCGCTACCTCGTCATCTGGGCCCCGCATCCTGACACACTGAGCACACATCATTAGTCACTTGATTTTCATCTGCTACCAGCTTGTGCTTATTGTTCAAGTGAAATATGTTCAGCTCCAATGTCATGTTACCAAATGTAAGTTGCATGACTCCATTCCGGCAATTGATGATTGCATTAGCAGTGGCTAGAAATGGTCTTCCTAGGATAATTGGCACATGATTGGGTTCATTTGAAATTAGCTCGGTGTCAAGTACGACAAAATCTACTGGGTAGTAGAATTTGTCTATCTTTACTAAGACATCCTCAACTATCCCCTTAGGGATTTTCACCGATCTATCGGCCAATGATAGTGTGATGTTGATAGGTTTAAGTTCACCCAAAACCTAACCGCTTGTACACAGAAAGGGGGCGGCAAGAGGTCTACACCGGCTCCCAGATCAAGCAATGATTTGTCTACAAGTCCCACCAATGTTGGATCAAAATCGCTGGAGATCCCGATCCTCGTATTTGACCGGGTTTCTTTGCTTTGGATTATGGCACCGACTCTTTGCCCGGGCCAAAATTCCTTTTTCTCAATGCCTAACCCCTTCTTGATCGTACAAAGATCTTTCAAAAACTTTGCATAGGCAGGAACTTGTTTGATGATGTCCAAAAGAGGTATGTTGACCTTCACCTGCCTCAGGACTTCTAAGATACCTGCTTGTTGAGATGCTTTCTTCTTACCTCTAAGTGCTTGTGGAAATGGAGGTGGTATGGGTCAGATTTTTATGGAGTCCCCTTTAGGTGAATATGCCTCGTGACCGGGCAATTCTTCTCCCGTTTGAGTCTTCAATGTGGCTTCGTACTACCGATCAACTCCTTTCCACTTCTCGTGGTGATTATAGCCTTCACCTCATCCATTCCGAATTGCTAGATGAACCTACCTCATGTACCCTTTCCTGATTTGGCAGAATGTTTGGGAAGGGAACCTTCCTCTCTCCCGTACCTTAATTTTGTTGATCTTGTGATTGAATATCGTAAGTTGTCAATTTTCGGGGTTAAGATTGCTCCTCAAGCCCATCTGTTCATTCTCTTGTTCAAGCAGGTTTCTACAAGATTTAACTTTTCAGGCTGCTTGCACATTGATCCTTTTTGTTCTTCCATTGTAAAATTACCACCACCTTACTCAAATTTAAATGGCTTGTTCCACAGAGATGAGGATGGTGGTGGTTGTGGTCGATCGGGAACCAAACTGTGGCTCGCACCTAGGGTACATAAAAAGTGGGGATTAGGTTTCCAGGAGAGGTTGGGTGATTCCTCCCAATTGGAATTGTAGGTACTTCCACATGGGGGCATTAGGTTGGTGGCTTGTATTGACCTACCTGCTTGCGCATTCGACACATCAATCCTTCACCGAAGGCCATAGGATACCGTCCTTCTGTGCGGGCGTGGCTTGAAATCGGGTGCAGTGGATCGGGCTTGCAGATTTTCTGGCCACCGGCCGCACTTCATGGAGTCGCTTGCCTTCTAACTCCTCCACCTTCCTAGCTAAGGTTGAAATCCTAGCTTCTATTTCCATGTCCTCCGACAGTTGCTGTATATATTCTCCTGTGGTCGGGATCGATGGCCTCATTTTCTCCATTTCTCTGTGGTCTTCGTCTATCCCAACCCTTGGAAGTTTCAAACTACACTAAGAAATCCATGGCTTCATCAGGGTGCTTGCTCAGAAAATCTCCCCCACACATAGTTTCCAATAGCTGCTTCATGGCAGGAGACATACCACCATAAAAATGGTTCACCAGTATCCATGTATCAAACCCATGGTGTGGGCATGCACTGATAGTCTCCATAAATCTCTCCTAAAGATCAACAGAACTCCTCTCTCACCATCTCGAAATAGCAGAAGGTGTAAATTTGTCTCTTTCAAATTGTTGGTCTTATAGGAACCTACACTTTTAAGAATTTCGCCGGCAAATTTCAAAATTTGCTAATTTCTAATGGTTCGGGGCCTCGTGAGTTAAGCCAAATTCAGCTCATTCTTAGTGGTCATGGGAAATTCTTTTCGCCTTAAGCAAATCCATATCCATCATACCTTCCTTAAAGGTTGTGCATACTTCCTCAAAATCCCTAATATGAGTGTATGGGTTTTCATTTTCCATACCATGATATGTGGGGAGTAGGGGTACCAAATAGGGCCTCACTGCTACATCTTCAGCAGGAGGTATGATACAGGATGGGGCACTAACTCTAGGAGGGTGGATATGGTCCCTCATGGATCTGTAAGCTGTTGGATTCACTGGGGTACCCGGCTGACTCTGCTGTTCCTCAGGTAGAGGATCCATATTCTCTATTGGCACACTGATTTCACTGACTTGTTCAATTGGTGCTCTGATTCTTGCAATTCCACCTCGATGTCTCTTTCCCAAGCAGGCATAAACACCGTTAATAATAACCGAGATACAACAAAGACACAAACAAACTTGCAAAGTGCTGGCTACTGTTAGCCAAAATAAAAACTCCGACCGTATGAAAAACAAAAACAAGCAAGTGCTATCACTAAGTGATGAAAAACTGCGCTACAGAACTGAATTCAAAAAGGGCTGTAAGAAACAATTTCACTTGTGATGTCAGATCACAAGTACACCCTTCAATCCTATCATATGTGTAGTTCGCACCATCCCCAAGAACGGGCGCCCATTTGATTGCGCTACGTAGGGCGATCCGGAATCAACAAAATTTATACCTGTTCTCCTAACATTGTAAATAAGCTACCGCAGATAGTGGTCTAGGGTCGAAACGGGGATGGGTTTTCATCCCATGAATGATTCCGCATCGTTGTTGAAATTATGAGGCTTTTAATTTGATTTTTCAGATTGTTTCAAAACAGTGGAAGTTGTTTGATGCCGACACTGTAAAACTGAAAGTGGAGTGTGAAAAGGTAACTTTGAAGATTTAGGTCACTAACTTGATAACATAGGGCAAATATGTCCCTCGGGTTTTATCCCTCAGACATGACAAGCAACCTATAGTCCAAGCCATAACTGGATCTTTGTTTAACTAGCAAACCTAACCCTAGAATCACTTGAGTGAGCACAAAATCTTGCATCTATAGCCCTTTCACTTGAAACCCTAACACTAACATCATCTGGCTTGTAAAGGCCATCTAAAGAACAACAACACATCTAGCAATAAGCATGCACTGTATCCTAAAGCATGGTAAGTATTGGCCAAGGTAATGACATTAAATGATATTCAACCCTAGTTTGAGAAGATGGGGGGCCATAAATACAAGACTGTAGCATTTAAATACATGAGGACAACCAAGAATCCGCCCACAACCAAGCTTAGCTACCTTTCCTCTCTTCAAGAAAGGCTTAGTTCAAGCATCTCTTGAGTTGTCATCCTCAAGAGGGGTGTTTGGCGTCCTAGAAAATAAGGGAAAGAGGAGAGAGAAGAGAGAAAACCAAACCCTAAATGAAAGTCGCTGGCTTTTATTCAAAATGCCAAAATTACTCAAGTGTGCTCCCTGTTGCTTAGGTTATAAAAACTACGGGGTTTATATAGGGCCACCCAATGTATGAAAATAATAAAGCCTCTAACATTCACAAAACAAGGGACAAAGAAGTAATACACCAAAATGGGTCGGTTTGCATTAATTACACAAAGATGACAAGGCGTGAGATTTCCTCACAGGTGTATCACTCGCTAGGTAGCTTAAAATTTCGCTGTGTAGCGAATTGCACAGATAGCGAAATCGCACTCGCATGCACCCGCCACTCGCTAGCTAGCCTAAATTCCCGCTAGCTCAGCGAAATTTTTAGAGATAGCCGAACCGCACACTCGCCAGGGCAATGCTGGATTTAGCTAAATTTTGAGCCTAGCTAGCTCCTTTTCGCCATGATCGCGAAATTTCAATCCCAAATAAATTTTCGCAATCATAGCTAAATCTCCCCCGGGCTTGCATATTCTTTCACCGCCGCACACCGCATCCCTCTTATCGCATCATTCTTCTCACTTTGCCTTCATATTCCTTCATTGAATTTTGAAATGTTTGAAGGTCGATAAATGTGGGTTCACCTTCATGGTTCAACACATATTTCGATATTTAACCTCAAGGTATGCAAAACCCGTAAATAACCAAAATACCCTAAACGGCATATGATATTAAGAAGACCTCGAATTTAATTACATTATTGACATGATTAGTGCACAAGCACTCAAAACTCATCTAAAATGTGTGGCTCAAATAAGACTTCGGGTACTAATCAATGACAGCCACCAATTCCTCGTCCAGAATTCGTGATCCACAATGCATTTATTGAAGTGCAAACTTAACATTGAAAGTCTATAAATAGACGAGATTTAGGTAATCGTGCGTAGCTTCCAAGAAACTGGTATTTTAAAAGTAGTTAAATGACTTGTATATTTTTTTATTTTTTATTTTCTTTATTTTTTTAGTAGATTTGATTTAATAGTTTTTAGTTGGTTTTTCTTTTATTTGTATTTGAGTTGAGTAATGAAATGGGTGCGCTATAAGTTGGAATTCAAGTAAATTCTCCATTTCATTACCGTTTTGAATAAAAGGGAGTTTAGGTACTTGCATTTCATTTATTATGTCAAGCTTAAGCACTTCAAGAATTTTTCCTACTCATTAGTCACCGAAATGAAGGAACCAATTTTTAAAGAGTTGAGCTCCCTTCAGGCATGGATCGAGCAGATGACGCATTTTTCTCTCGCACAAAATGAAAGAACTCTAGCAAATTCTTGAATTTATTTGATTGGTATTATTTATGAACTCATTGTTTCTAGTAATTAGCACGTACCTAAGAAAAGTATCAGATCTTGATTCATTCCAAGAGGCCTTCACGGACATTAGATGGAGAATCCTGAGTATAGAGTTGTTCTTTGTGGGTATGGTAGATCAATATTGTGGAACTAATGAATCCTTGAGGTTATTTACAGACTCAACTCATCACAGTATATTAGTTGAATGAAGCATCCATTAATCACTGAAGAGCCCTTTATCTTCTGATGAACTAATCCCACCTCGTGTTAGCAAAGATTCAATCAAGGAGATGGAAAATTCTACATCAACTGAAGGATGAGGTGTCAATCAAATTGAGAAGGCTTGCAATATCCCTTGCCTATGGGGGCAAAATTTTTGCATCTGCAGACTGAAGTATAATCGAAATGAAAAATACTGAATCTTAGAGCAGGGTTTTATCTTATAAGTAGTCGATTTAAATCGCTGAATCATAAATGAGCATGAATATCTAATTAGTGAAAAGGTATGGTTATGGAGAAATCCAACTATACCGACAGTATCTTGACAATTTCGCTTTCGAACTTATGGTCGAGCTAAGGTTCAAAATGATGCGCAAATTGACAAATTATTCATCGGGATCTATGTTCGAGGTCAGTTCTCACTTAAAGTGAACTCTCAACTCTATTCTATTAATAGTTTATGTACACTAGTGAATTACTTTTGCATTTATTTATTTTAATATCTTATATTAGTCAATACAGATTCCTGAGTAATAGTGGCTGATTTTAAGGATTCATACTCAATCCCCATGGGAACGATATCTGGACTTGATGAAAATCCAATTTTATTACTTGTACGATCTGTGCACTTATAGTGATTATGATCAAACTTAAATTTTAATAAATCTAGTTTACAAACAAAAAAGGGACAAACATATATTTTTCATCTACTTTTTACTGGTCAACAAGTTTTTGGCACCGTTGCCGGGGAATAGATAATATTCTTTGGTATCAGCTTCACAACTTTGTTTATAGTTTACCGGGTCAACAAGCCAAGGCCATTACAGCAAAGGTTAATCACTTGGAAAAATTTGGTCTATACAAAAATCGATCAACAAGGACTCACTACCCTTTCCCACAATATGAGATTTAGACCTATAAGCTAAAGTAACAAAGGACTTTTTAGTTGGTTTCTGGTTTTATCCTCAATCAAAGTGGGATTAATTTGGAGCTCAATGAAACATAAAATTTAATAATATATAAAACCAACATCGGGTAGCCCACAACTATTTTAGGTATAGTGGCTATGGGGTCATTCTTTGGGATGGATTTTCCCCTCCCTAAAGTGTAATCTTAGGTTATTTTCTTGTTTATTTTCTTACTTTTAGAAGAGAAGAGAAGATAAGAGAAGAGGAGAGAAGAAAATAGTTTGATTTTTCTTTTGAAAAAGATTTTGATGAAATTGTGTTTGGTTGTTTGAAATCAATATAAAAAATATATCGGGGCTTTGGTTTCACTAAAAACACACCATGGAAGGGTTAAGATGGGACTTAGGTTTTCCGGTCATTTACTCAAAATACTTGGCTTATAACTGCCCTCCGAACTCCATGCTCCTCTTATTAGAGCATATAGATGAAGCATAGGTTCTAGGGTGTATAGTAATTAATAAAATGGTTTTTGGGAGGGGCCTGGAGAAGTCTCACCTAAAGCCTTTCGTGTTTCCTAAAGAACAAACAATCCCTTGGCATGTTAGGTCAAAGGTGTGCAACTAAGCACCCAACATATCACTCAAACCTTGTTAAGTACCTGGAATTCTAAGTTACCTAAGAGAGAGACTCCTTCAAGGTAGTTGGGGAAACTAGGACATCTACCATCTGATGAGTCTTAAACTCATCTATTTTTAATCAGTTTTTATGGCATGTTTTTAACAGTTTCAGATTTATTGTTATGCCAAATTAAGGAATATTCACCAACTTTGTGTTTTGCGTGCAAGAAGGTTGAAATGAGATAATTTAGTAGTAGAAAAGAAGCAAAAAGTGTGGAAATCGCAGAAGAGGTCTCTCGCCAGGATATAGTTTTTGTTTGTCGCGATAGAATTTCAAGTAGACCAAAAGAACTATGTCGCAGCCAACAACTATATGTCGCAACAAAGTCCAGGCTAAACTTCAGGTAGAAATAGAATCTCTATCAAGTACATGAGTTCTAAGGTCGCGATATCAAGTAAAGAAGAATGAAAAGAAGACTATCGCGATAACCTTAACTCTGTCGCGAGAATGATTAAGGCAAATGGCAAAGAAACTGTCTATACAATCACTATCTGGCCACATCGAGATGTATATGGAATCTGGCTTATTAGAATAAAGAAGCAACACAAGTCAGTTGAGACAAGTGTTTTTATGTTATGACAAAGTTTTAAGGATGGAACTAGCTCAAGGAAGAAAATTTTGTCGCGATAAAGAAAATCCTATCGCTACATAACATTTAGAGTTCATAACAAGGAGCAACAGAATCTCTGTCGCGACAAAGATTAATTCTGTCGTGACAAACAAAACATAAGGGAAGTGAATTCTCTGTTGCAATAGGAAGTTGAAGAGCAACACAAGAGGAATGGCGACAAAGAAATTCATAGTCATGGACATAGTAAAGAATCACAGCGTAATCTTTGTCATGACCAAAGCAAGTTTTTATGTCGATATCAGTGCCAGAGAATGATAGAATTCTGTCGTGACAAAAGAAAATTTGTCGCTACAGAAATTGTATGAGAACTAAGATGAGCCAAGTCAAGTCTGTCATAACAAAGATCTCTATGTCGCAACAAACAGCTCAGCTAGCAACAAGGGCAAGAAAAGAAAATTTTGTCAAGACAGAAATCATGAAGAAACCAAAGAAATTCTATCGCGACATAGAAAACTCAATCGTGACAGAGTAGACAAGTTGAAAAGAAATGTTTATCTTACGCTCAGAGGCAAGAGGTAAAGAACTCGGTTGTTAACAAATTCTCAGGTCGCAACATAAGACATTCCTGTTGTGACAAGAACAAGACGGCTGCATCAAAATTCTGTCACTACATTATCAAAGTCTGTCATGACAGAATCCAAGAAAGAGACTAGAGAATAGGTTGCGAAAGAAAACTACAAGGCCAGAGAGGCTGCAAGAACAAAGACTGAAACGCTGGCCGCGATGTAACTTTCTATGTCGATAGAGCGACCACCTGGGCTAGAATTTTGTGTGGATCCACAAATACAAATTATTGAAGCACTGTACTGTAATGGAAAGTTTATAAACAGATGCATTAGGCACTGTATTAAAGCTCAAGCAACCTCAGGACTTCTGGGCAACTGAAGACTCTTGTATATTTTTTTATTTATTTATTTCTGTTTTAGAAGATTTTGATTTTGCGTAGTTTTTAGTTAGTTTTCTTTTTCTTTTCTGGTGTTGAGTAATGAACTTAGCAGCTGAAATGGGAATTCTTGTTAAATTTCCTTTTTCATTACTGTTCTTGAATAAAATGGAGTTTGAAAATTTCGATTTCATTTATTTCACTGCTTATTAATTTTCGAACTTTCCTCGATCGGTTAGTCAACGATATGAGTGAACTCGCTTTTGAAGAGTTGAGTCCCTTCCGAATGGATCGATGATGATTGTCATTTTTATGCACAAAATGGAAGAATGCCTTAGTTAGAATTCTTAAATTTATTTGATTGGTATTATTTATGAACTTACTTGTTCCTAGTGCCAATATCAAAATTTAAGCAAAGTATCAGATCTTGCTCGATTTCTGTGTGGCCCTACGTGACATAGAGATGGAGAATCCTGAGAACATAGACAAGTTCTTTGTGGGTATGGTAGACTAATACTGGAACTAATGAAACTTTGAGTTCTGGTCACCCGACAGATCACCAACTTACTTCATGTGTGAGGATATTTGAATGAAGTTTTGGGCTTTAATTACTGGTTGTTCTTCCTCTTATATTTAACCTATTCGATCCCTGTTAAAGAAAGATCTAATCAAGGAGATGGAAATTTTCATCATAAATGAAGGATGAGGTGTCAATCAAATTGGAAAAGGCTTGCAATATCTTGTCTATGGGGGCAAGAATTCTCCAGTGCTAAGATCTAGGTATGAAGTACTAAAAATGAAAAATACTTAAATATTAGAAAGAGGGTTATATCTTACAAGTAGCTGATTCAATTCATGAATAAAAAATGAACATGAATCTCTAATTAGTGAAAGGTACGTATGGTTAAGGGAGAAATCCAAACTATACCACAATCATCTTTGACAAATTCAGCTTTATAGTTTATGGCTTAGCTAAGATTCAAAATGATGTATAAATTGACAAATTATTCATTTATCTATGTTCTAGTGTTGTATGACTCAGTGAACTCTCAACCTCTATTCCATAATATTTTATGTCCACTAAGAATTACTTTAGCATTATTTTATTCGCTTTTCTTAATCATCTTAATATTGAGTTTAAATAGTAATGATCTTGAGAAGTTGGGGTAGTTCAATTTATGATTCATACTCAAACATTAGGAACGATATGCGGACCCATTGAAAATCGCGCTTTTATTACTTGTACGATATGTGCAGTTGCAGTGATTATGAGCAAACTCAAATTTTAATGAATCAGTTTACAAACAAAAGGGGCAAACATATATTTTTTATCACATTTCAATCATATAGTTTTTTTGGCGTTGTTGCTGGGGATTTTAGTTAGTCTTTGGTAGCCGTGTTGGAAAATTGGTCGAGCATGTTATTGGTGCCGTTGGCAAGGACTAGATGATAATCCTTTGATGACAATGCCATAAATTTATATATATAATTTTGGTCTCAACAAGTTTTTGGCGTCGTTTCCAAGCACTTTTGTTAGTCTGCAGTAGCGGTCTTTAATCCTTGGAAAATTTGGTCTATAATCGGTCGACAACTTTTGGCGCGGATTGTCGAGGAATACCTGTATTCTTTGGTGGCTGAACCATAACAACTGATTTGATTGACAAGTTTTTTGAGCGCCATTGCGAAGAATCGGTGATGGTTAAGATCAATATTCTAACAAAAAAGAAAGTTACTAATTTGGACATTTTTCTTTCTTTTTCTTTCTTTTTCTTTATTTTATCATAAATTTCATAAAATGCAAAAGGATTTCAATGGCGGTAGCTTAAGAAGCTGCGAAATTTCTATGAGCTTAGAATTGAGATAAGCGTCTCTCCCCGCAGTTTCATTTTATCTCGGTGTGTTTTCTATTTCGGGATATGATAAATGCACATGAAATCGAAGCATATCGATGCCTCTGAACACTTGAAATTAAGAAGATATTGAAATTTGAGAAGATCACAGAGTGCAAAATCGGAGAGCATAAATCAAAGAGAAAGGCGCAAGCTATTCGAAGAAGAAGAAGCGAGAGGACTATGAGGAGGGCTGATCTTATGGCGGACTTTGGGGCACATTATTCGAGAGGTACTCTGGCGTGAGACAGCTTGCCATAAATCAACAATTTTGAAGCTGAATCCATCTTTGATTTACTATGGGACGGAAAGATGAAGATTGGATGTTATTAGGGAAGCTCACTTTCTCAAGCGAAATATGCGAGAGAAAAAAAGGCTACAAGAGTATTTCATTTCCCTCGCTTTGTCCTTAAAAAATAGTGCATAGTTGAAGTTTAAGGGGAATGTGGAAATTTTTATTCTTAAATTCTGTATCATTGTGTATGATGAATAAATATTGAGAGCAGATGAGATGGCTGTTCATGTGAATGGATGTGTGTAATCATTTTCTTGTATAGATAGTGAAGGGGCATTCTACAGTATCATTGATTCGTGCCACGATAGGGTGATCTGGAATCAACAAAATTTATATCCTATATTCCTCCTCTTTGCGGTAGTCAAGCTCTTTGTGATGTAGTGATCCTGAGGTCGAACACGAGGGATGGGTTTCTTACGTCTGAAATGACTAACGATTATTGGCGAAAATTGGTGAATTAAATTTGGATTTTTAAGGTGGGGGTAAAAACAGTGGGTTGGTGGTTTTGCAAAATGAAAATAAGGCGAAATAAAATGTAAATAGAACTCCTTGGAAGCATTGGTCCTTTGAGTTGGATTCCTATAGTAGCTGATGGTTCAGGGTGCATTTCCTCGCGTTGGGGAGGATGACATATAGTCATTTCCTCGAACCGGATCTTCATTTAACTTTTAAAAACTAAACCCTAATAATTTCCCTTTTGATAGAAAGCATTTATTTAGCATTTTATGGTTCCTACAGTGAAAATCTATCTTGACTCATCCTACAATGATTCGTAAAGGGTAACTAATGAGTCTCAATGGATGCAAAAATAAGAATCCAGACTAAAAAGATTACCAAGTATTGATCAAAGTGGATGCACTTGCAGTGAAAATCTAACCCCTTAACCTACCTCATTGACTCATAAATGGAAACTAATGGATATTAGTGTATCTAAAGCTAAGAATACACTAAACCCTAAAAGCTTGCCAAGTATTGGCCAAAGAAAGTACATCAAAAAGCTTTAAAACTAGAGTTGGAAATTAGGGAACCAGAATGTCAAAACCTGCTGCGTGAAAAAGCAGGGGAACCACAATGACAGCCAGATCCCTACCCCGAGCAACCTTCATTCCAAGGAGGAAAGGGTTTTAGCTAGCTCATCCTCCAGTTGTCATCCTTAGAGGGTGTTTAGCACCGAAAGTGAAAAGAAAGAGGAGAGAAGAGAAAGCGGAGCAATAAAAAGTTGTGTTGAAAGATTGAGATTAGGGTTACCAGCTTATAGGTGAAGCATATGGCCAACCCAAATGTGTGTGAAAATGACAAAAAATGCCTAAAATATTAGATTTACAATAGGGACAAAATGGTATTGAATAAGCGCGTGGTGGTTTGGAATCAAAAAATCAAAAACACGGGGCAGCCATTTTTATTTATCGCGAGGAAATTGCGCCATGAAAATTTCGCTAACCTAGCGAAATTTCGCTAGCCTAGCGAAATTCTACAGAGATAGCGAAAATGGGAAATTTCGCTATGAACAGTGAATTTCGCTAGCTAGCGAAATATTTGTGAGATAAGCGAGGTAGAGAATTCATTTAGGCATAGTAAAAAAATTTAAGCTGGCTAGCGAGAATTTCGCTAGCCTAGCGAAAATTGTTCGCTAAGTTGCGAAATTTTTTAAGCTATGGTGCGAGTACCGCAAGCCCGTGAGGTACCGCAATCATAGCAAAAATCCTGGGATTACTCATGCTTCCTGTTTTGCTCACTACATCCTCTCTTCTTCAAATCCACTTCACATTTCTTCATTTTTTATGGTTGAAAAAATTATGAATCCTCAGCATTCAGCACATATCTTGACATCAAACTTGAACTAATTGGGTACAGAGATTGCGCAAAAACTGTGATACGAAAACAAACTCGAAATGGAATCGGTGGTACTAAGTGGACACACACATCAGTGGCTTAGTGATATGATTAAGTGCGCAAAAGCACCAAAACCTAACTTGAATAGGGTTCGAAATAGCACTTTTCGAGCCTTAATCACACCCCCAGGCACGTTGCTGGTCACTGCTTGATCTTGGAAACAATAGTATGCATCTGCGGTGCTTTCCTGAAAAAGTGTGTGGTTCAAAAAGGGTATGTCTGAGATAAGGCTTTACCATTAAAATGAACAATTTACACAATTAGCTTGTCATGAAAAGAACAAAAACCATATAAAGAAATAGTTTTAGGTCAACGTGGATCCAAGGAAATCAACACAATTTCCACCAAAATCTAATTGTTCCTAAGGTAACCGGTTGATCGATAAATTGCAAAATTATTCCACCACACATTTAGCTATTGCCATGGCCTTAAGCGTTGAGCTGACCTAAATAGGACTAGCTATACTCTTATTTCTTTATTTGACTACATTGTAGGGTGCGTCTTAAAACTAGACTTCACCGTCCGGAGTGTAGCAGTCCGCAGAGAGCTTCCCTGACGGTGGGTTTGGGAGCATGAAGCGAAAGGATCAATTGACCACAAAATGCAGAGAGGCTTCTAGGACTCGGTGGCTTAGAAAAGTGGCTTTTTCTGACACGCTAACTCTGCAATCCACGTATAGCGAACACTAAGTCGATGACTCCCAATGATTAAGGTTTAGGGCATCGGGCTAAAGCTTTCGCCATATACCTCGGACGTGTTCGGGTTTCAGAAGCAGCGTCACGACTTTTATTTTTCTTTTTATTTTGCTTTTCACTGCCTTTTCCTTTTGGAAGACTACGGTCTTCATATATGGAGTAACACAAACCCATGGGTCATCAACGAGATCTAAGGCCGACTTTGCAAAGTGAAAAGGTGCATAGCTCCGCAAACCTATTGGTACAATCTAGTGTGCGATGTGAATTAGTTAAAGGGGAATGTTGAGGTTGAATATGTTGAAACTTGATTGACGAAACTAAATCATGCATGGAATTATCTATCATTAAGGTAATAAATAGGGTTTCAATTTTCCAATTAAAGCGAGTAGATACCTGAGAAATAAGAAGACACACAAAAGTGAATTTACAAAGTGGGGAGGCTTAGAAAGGCAGGTTCAGTGCTCCAAACTGAACATGTCAGACTTGACCAACATGCCATGCGATGTGGCTTGTTTGCCATTGTTTTTTGATGCTAGTGGCAAAGTTATGTATAAAGGCCTTAATCTATTGAATTTTGCATGGCGAAGCAGTGATGGAGTTGGACTTATGGGAAGCGAACTAGCTCTTGAGGTGTTGGAGTTTCTTTGTTGGCGGGGGTATACAGTGCAGAGAGATGGGTGTTTATTGGTGGCTTGGGTAGTGGGCTTTTGTGGCTCTTCCCTTGCTTCCTTTCCATTACTTTCCTCACTCAACAAGGGAAGAATTTGTTCTTCTTTTTTCCATGGCCAATATACTATACCAAATTGTGGGGCATCTGTAGTTCCTCGGAGAACCTACTTAGTCACACTTTCAATTCCTCAAGAATTTGCGGAGTTGAGCACGCTGCTGAAATTGTTTCGAGTCAAAGCACTCATCCTGCAGATTTTCTTCCCCTTGATGTGAAATGGATTGTTGCGGGATGTCGGAAATTCACGACCCTTCACTTTGGGGAAACCATCTAATTTTGTTCGGGGTTCTCCACGGTATGGATTTTTGGCTCAATTCAGTGGGTTTCTTTTGTTCTTCCACGGCATCACCCACCGGTTTGGTAGGTCTAGAATTGCTTGCTCGATTGGGAAGCGTTTGCGTAGTGGTTGAAAAACCCCGAGACGAGGCATATTGTGGATGTGGAGAGGTGCATAGTTAGGGTAGCTGCTGTAGGAGGTGTACCCGTCCATTGGTCTCTATATTCCCTCGTAGACATGTAATAACTCTGAGGTTTCTTTCCACGAATATTCTTGTATTGTTCTTCCCTAGGTGTTCATTTGATCACGATCCAATTTTGCACTTAACCTTAAATGAGCGCTTTGCCTTAAGAATTTTCAATCCACTTTGTAACTTGTTCTCTATGACATAAATATGACACGTAACTTAGTCTGCCTTTATTTTTTTTTAATGAAATGAAAAGAGCGACGAGTAAAAGATAAGGAATTCTGATACTTGTGATGAGGATCACAAGTGTTTCATAGTTCGTCAAATGCACAAAGGCACCATCCCCGGCAACAACGCCATTTGATTCATGCCACAGTAGGGTGATCCGGAATCAACAAAATTTATATCCTATATTCCTCTCTTCTTGAAGTAGTCAGTACTACGGTATAGTGGTGCAGAAGATTAGAACACGGGGATGGGTTTTCTTCGTACAAATGACTAGCAGGAGTGAAGGCAAGTGGTGAATTAAATTTAGACCCCCAAGGTGGGAGTAAAAGCGATTAGGTTGGTGGTTGCAAAATGAAAATAAGGCGAAATAAAATGTAAATAGAAGACTCCTTGAAGCGTTGAGTCCATGTTTGGATTCCTATAGTAGCCCGATGGTTCCAAAGGTCTCTATTTCCTCGCGTTGGGGAGGATGACATATAATTTCCTGACAGGATCTTCATTTAACTTTTAAACTAAACCTAATAATTTCCCTTTTTTGATGAAAGCATTTATTTAGCATTTATACGTTCCTCTGATGAAAATCTATCTTGACTCATCCTACGATGGTCGTAAAGGGTAACTAATGAGTCTCGATGGATCTAAAAATAAGAATCCACGAACCACACAAAAGATTGCAAGTATTGATCAAAGTGGATGCACTTGCAGTGAAAATCTACCCCCTTAACCTACCTCAGACTAACATCAGTAAACTAATGGATATTAGTGTGTCTAAAGCTAAGAATACACTAAACCTAAAAGCTTGCCAAGTATTGTGACTAAAAGAGTACATCAACTTTTAAACCTAGGTTGAAATTAGAGGAACGAATGTCAAATCTGCTGCGTGAAAACGAGGAACCACCGCGACCTTCGGATCCCACCTGAAATGACCTTGAGCTGAGAGGAAGGGTTTTGTAGCTCATCCTCGAGTTGTCATCCTTGGAGGGTGTTTGTAGCACACCCAAGAAAGTGAGAGAAAGAGGAGAAAGAAAAGTGGAGCGAAATAAAGGCTGCGTCTTGAAAGATTAAGGATTAGGATTCTGAGCTTATAAGATTTAAACTATATAGCCAACCCCGAATGAAATATGAAAATGCCTAAAATATTAGATTACAGCGGGTTAAAATGGTAATTGATCAAAGCATTGGTCGTTTGGGATCAAAAATATCAAAAACAGGCAACCATTTTTATTTATCTGCGGGAAATTTGCTAGCATAGTGAAAATTTAAGCTAACTTTAGCAAGAAATTTAAACAACTTTAGCGAAATTTAAGCTAACTATCAATTCTAACGAAGATAGCGAAAATGGGAAATTTATTTATCTTGTGATGAATTTATTCAACTAGCGAATATTTGTGAATAAGCGAAATTGGGGGCTTCGTAGAGCATAGTAAATTTCGCTAGCTAAGCGAAATTCGCTAACTTTATGAAAATTAATTTAAGCTAGGATTCTTGAAAATTTTAAGCTATGAGTGCGAGTACCATGAAGCCGGCGAAATTTCATGATGTAGAAAAATCTGGGATTGCTCATGGTGGTGACGTAGCAGTGTAACGTCTTCGACAGTAATGAATCAACGATGTGGGTAGCGGTTGAGATGTGGAATCTGAGCGTGACATCATGACGTCAGATGGACAGTGGTGGGCGATGACACTGTGAAATTGCCAAAAACAAACTGAAATGGAATCGGTGTACTAAGTAGACTCGCACATCAATTGGCTTAATTGATATGATTGAGCACGCAAAAGCACCCCAGAAACTATCTTGAATAGGGTTGAAAATAGCACTTTTCGGGCACTGTCCAGTCATACGGGTTGATGATTCGTGCAGCCATAGGGTGTCCCTGAATCATGAAATTATACCTATTTCCTCCCTCTTTATTAGTAACATGGCTATTGCGATTATAATACAAGATTAGAACACAAGGATGAGTTTTCTTCGCACAGTGACTTCAGTGAGTTGAAAATGGTGAATTTGTTTTGGATTTTAGGTTTGATAAAAACAATGGGGTGAGATTCCTACTAGGGCAAGCGAGGGTCTCGAGGTCCTTCACTTTGCGTTAGGGGAGGATGACCTATAGTTATCTCAAAGCAGGATCTCATTTAGCTAATCACCTAACCCTTATACTTATCCTTTGAAAAATGGTATTCACTGAGCATCAGTGGTTTCCGACAGTAGAAAACAAGTCTCCTTGACTCACCTTCCAATGGCTCATAGATGATAACTAATGAATCTTAGTGAATCTAGCAATAAGCATCCACTGAACCCTAAATGCTTACCTAATAATAACCATTCAAGGTGACTCGAAGGGATCAAAACCTAAAGTTAGAAAGGGAGAACAGTCATAACAGTGAATACTTGCTTGAAAACCATGAACCCCTCAGCTTGCCTTAGATCCGTTCCACGGCTGACCTCTGCTTGAGAAGGAAAGGGTTAGCCACTAAATCCTTTGAGTTGTCATCCTCATAAATTTGTTTGGCTAGTGAAAGTGAGAAAATGAAAGAGTGGGGCTTAATTTGAGAAAGCTTGGTGCGAATTTGCCTGAAGTAAAGTCTCCTTACAATGTCTTGTTTGGGCTTTTTATAGCGAAACCCCATTCTAGTGCCAAAAACCAAAAGCAAACACTAATACGGGGACAAATTGGAAGAAATCAGGTGACAAAAATCAAAAGGTCAAAGGCTGGGGACAAGTGAGCGGTGTCGCGGTGCTGCGGGTCGCGACCCTGTAGAAAATTCAGCGAGGGGTTAAAAATTTTGAAATTTTGCAGGGGTTGCGAAATAAACCCTTGAGAAATTGCCAGGGTGCTCTGATTCATTTTGTTGTTGCTGTTGTTCTTCCTGTTTTTGATTTGTAGCTATGAGTTGAACTTGGATTCTCCATGGTTGAGTTGAATCCCTATCTATGGTACAAATAGCCTGCAAAAACAACAAAACTTGCCACAAAATTTGATTAGTAGCCTTTCTAGGTCCTTAACACGCCAATTGGGTTAATTAGGGCGGATACTACACAAAAAGTGCTCAAAACCTGTATTAATAAGGGTGCAAAATAGCACTTTTTGGGTAGTAATCACTCCCCCCTCGGCCCCCTCCCAATGAGCACATTGCTAGTCCCTTACTTGATGAAGAAAAGCAATCAAGAAAGATGAACTATATACATCAAAATGAAGTGTTTCAAAAATGAAGTAATGCCCAACCTTCATGAGGGATTACAAAACTACGACCAATAACTATCTGAGGAAGAGTGTGTGTTATGCAAAATCAAGTATCAAAACAGTGTCTACTCTTAGAGAACCAACCTGACACCTTCCACAAAAACCTAAGTGTTTGATTTGATTAGGCTTCAAAAATAAACCATCAAACTGTTCTCTCCCCCCAACCTACCTCTTATCTAAACCTAGCAGACTAACCAACCTCAATAGATCAGGACCCACTTTTATTATAACTTCTTTTTCGGTAGAGTGCGATCTTGAGGGTATTGAACTCCACAGTGTCCATGTAGCGAGGGTCCACTAATGACTCTGACCAATTAAGGTTTGGGGCATTTAAGTCATAAGGATCTTTTGACCACTAACTCTTGAGTTTTCACCCAGGACTCTTAATGAGTTCAAACTCCGGCACACACACAATTTGCTAAACTCTACCCATCGCCCCGTATACTTGAGCACAAAGTCGGTGACTCAACGATTGTTTTGAGACAGGAGCTTCAAGACTTGCATTATATACCTGGGTTATTTGCTGGGTTTGAGCTGCTGTCCTGGTTTTTCTTTTTTGAAAGACTCATTGGTATTTTTATTGGTGGAGTCGTAATCTATTAAAGGTGGTTAAAAAGACTAAGTGAACTTTTGCGGGCTTAGAAAGTGCAAGAACCAGTTTTAGCCTATAAATGAAATCTAATGTGCACAGTGTGTGGTTAGTTCAATGTGGAAGAAAAATAGTTGAATTCAATAAGAATTTCAACGGGTTATCAACTCAACTAAGCATAACACCATTCTAACATCAACAACATTGGAAAAAATTTCAATTTCTTATACTGTAAGTCGGGCATTACAAAAAAAGTTTTCTGAAAATGAGAAATTGAAAGCATGAACTAGGAACTAAAAACATGAATTATATTGTAAAAAAAAAAAACTAACTAGCAAGCCATTCAACTTAACAAAATAGACTTGCTAAAAACATAAATCAACACTTCCTTCCTCAACTCTTATTAGGGTACATTTGGCTCCTCGATGTGAACATGGAATGAAAATTTAAGAGAGGAAGTGATACCTCCTTGGAGAAATGCAGCCAGTTGCGGAGAAGAGGAACCACCTGAAACAAAAAACAAAAGAAAGGAAAAGTGTTAAATAAAAATATTAACAGTGCAAAATATGATTATGTTACACGAATGGAAATAAAAAAGATAAAATGTGCTTCCCAAAGAGGCCTTATTCATCCCATTTAGGCTTCAAATGATCAAGTTGGAAGAAGAAAAGAGAGGTTAAAAGGGACCAATTGGAGCATTTTGAAAATTACACCATTATCATAATCTCAAAAAAGTTTTTTTTTTTGGGCCATATTTAGATTCTATACTCTCTAATCTTTCCAACGATACCAAAATTACCCAAAACGGTGGTCGAATGAAAAAGTTATGGCCAAAAGAAAATAGGGGTGCATAAATTTGGAAATTGAAGGGTCGTAGGGTTGAAATATTTTTATATATATATATTTTATATATATATATATATACTCATATATATATATACGGTGGTTGTGCACTTTCTATGTACGGTCGGGTTGTGGTGCTCTGTCTGCAAAGCCTGAATTTCTCAACCCTTGTGAAATTTACTGCGGAACTCCCCTACTACAATCTAAAGAAAAGCAGAAATCGCCAATATAAAATAAATAAAACCAAAAAATCCAAACAAAAGTGGGAGATTGAGTCACTGACTGGTTTCGAGCCTTTGAAGAGATTGTTGGGTAGTGGAGTATTTGGTGTATTCAAAAATTATCTGACCATCATTTGTGCCTTGCAATATGAGCAGCTGCTAATGTCTGTGATGTAGTGGAGAAAGTTTAAACAGAGGCCACTAACTTCCTAAATGTACTTTATGCGCACAAATGGGATAGCCTTAACTGATGGAGGTGTTTCGGTGTTGAATGTGTTGTGGAAGTGCTGGCTGGGATGTGCTTGGGTTAGGAGGTCTTTGCTAAGCGGGGTTGTTGGTGGCAGGCGGTGGCACTAGGATTTAATTTTGTGGGAAGTGGTTTAAGAATAGGCTTTGGGGCTCTTCCCTTTGCTTAGCTCACGCTGCCTCTCCCGGTCGGCAATAGGGAGATTTGCTTCGTGCGTGGTTTCTGATGCTCTCCCTTTGTGGTGTCAATCAGGCACTCTTCCTTTGGATTATCTCCCTCTTTGTGAACATTCTGCTGATTGGTGAGCCTTGAAATGGAGTACTGTAAGTTGTCAAATTTCTAATCAATTTCGCTCTAAAGCACATCTAATCTTTTGTTCAGAGAGCTCTCCACAGTATCAATTCTTTGAGTTGCTTTGCGTGTCGTCTTCTACTCCCTCACAAAGTCACCCACGAACTTGCTAAGGTTTAAGATTGCTTACTCCACTGGAGAAGTTAGTGGTGGTGGTTGTGGTGGCTGAGGAGTTGGAGCATAATGTGGAGGAGCAAGAGGTGCATACTATGGAGGTATTGGTTTCCATGAGAAATGTAACACCCCGAAATATACCCTAGCAGTTTTCGGACTTGTTTAGGGTATTTTGTAAGTATAATTTGATTGTTTCGTGAGTTAAATGCGAACCACGGAAACGAGAGACCCGGAAAGTTACAAAACTTAAGGACAAGTGAATTTGTCAGGGGGCAGACATGGATTAAGAAGATTTGAGGCAAGAAATGAAATAAAAACTTGAAATACAAATGGTTAAGATTGGGAGGACCCTTTTTACAAATAATGAAACTTAACGAATGGGTTTTTGGAGGAGCTGAACATGGCCTTAGCAAACATGGGTTTTAAGGCCAAAAGTTAGTCTCATTTGAAGGAGAAAAATCGTGTAGGAGGAGGAGAAGAAGGAAGAGGAGCAAGAAAGAATGTGAGCCCAGGCTCGAAAGGTATGGAACTAACCTTGGATATGAATTCTAGTATGGAACTTTGGATTTTGTGTGGATCACATGGAATTTTAAGGCTTTGTATGGTGAATATATTATCTCGAAAATTTGAGGTTTTGAAATAAAATTATCAGGCAAGCGGATTCTTGAAAATAGGGTTGATAAAACCCCGTATAGTGCAAGATAATCATAGAATCCTCTCTTTTAGGATGGATTCATGGTTAGTCGAAGTCTTTGAGTTGGGTTAGAATAAACCCTAACTAAACTTATCCATGTTTGGTTTGTGTATGGGTCTAACCCATATTAGAATGGTTTTAGTGATTCATGAAAGAATTTGGAAGAAGATATCCATTGAAGGAATTGAGTATGATAGAGATTATAAGATGAATTTGGAATGATTTTGATGTGTGTGGGAAGTATAAAGTGATCCATGAGATGAAGGGCATGAAAAGGGGAGAAAAGACTTACATTACAGGCATTCTCGAATTTGATGTGTGCTAGGTACACTTTGAACATCAATACCGGTACACTTTGTGTTCTGGTCATTTTTGGCGATGTGTCTGGAGTACACATTAGAAGTGTCTTGGGTGCCTGTTCTGGTTTTCCAATTTTGACCAGTTTTCGTAGTTTGGCCATAACTTTCTCATTTCTTATCCGATTTGAGTGATTCAAGTGGCCAATTAAAATAGACTTCAAGGAGAACCAAACATAAAGAAATAGAAATCATTAAATTCTGGCTCTAAGTGGCCCAAATTCACTCAAAGTGGGGCCATGTGCAAGCCAAATTCTGGTTTCAGTTTTGATCATAAAGTAGTCCGGGTTGTTTCGGACGTAACTTGAAGTTTCGATGCTCAGGTGGGTGATTCAAGTTGAGAATGACCTTACACGTAGATTTAAATGAGTACAAAGACCTAGAGTAAAAAATGAAGTTAATACCCTGGAAAAATGAGTAATACGAAGAACTGTCCTAGTATAATACGTAAATTGATGGTTGGCATTAAAAATGCCATAACTTTATTTTGGATGATCCAAGTGGAATAATTCCAATTTCTAATTAAAATAGATTCATTGAGGGACAAGAATATGTGAATGAGTATTTATGAATGAGTATACATGAATGAGTATACATGAATGAGTATACGTGAATGATATGTGAGATAGTATTTAGGTGGGAGTATACGTAGATAAGAGTATACGTGAATGAATACGTGAATGAGTATTGATGAATGAGTATACATAAATGACTATACGTGAATGAATATGTGAATAAGTATATGAAATGAGCACATGAATGAGTATGTGAATGAATATATGAATGAGCATATGATGATCGTGAATGAGTTTATGGAATAAGTACATAGATTGAGTATATCTTTGAAAAGATAATACGAAAATGATTGTGGAATTGAAATGTGATATTTAAAAACCGAATGAAGGTGAACGTTAATAAGGACGGGATTCAACAAACGGAATCCGTCAAAAATGTGAATACGAGAGTGAATATGAAATAGAAATGTGATATTCGAAAACCGAATGAATGTGAATAATAATAAAGCGAGTTCATAAATGAATCGAATTCGTAAATGTGAAATTGAATGATATGAAGAATGAACCGCTGACGGGATGCACTATGTCGGCATCGCGTCATGAAAGAGCTTCCAGAAATTTTCCAATGTCCCACTTGTGGGATGCCAATCGGCATCGTCATGATGGCGTATGGCATTGAAGAAATGTCCCACTTGGCGGGATGCGTCGGCATCAGATCTTGATGGCGTATGACATTTAATTGATACCACGTGTCGAGGATGCACCAAACGGCATCCGTCATGATGGGAGACCGAATAAGTGATACCACGTGTCGGGATGCACCAAACGGCATCTGTCATGATGGGAGAACCGAATAAGTGATACCACGTGTCGGGGATGCATAAACGACATCGATCATGATGGAGACCGATGATGGGAGGCAAGAATAAGTAATACCACGTAATCAGTGCACTAAACAGCATCCCGTCATGATGGAGACCGAATTGTAAATGTGTGAGCACATTACCGGATGATAATAAGGGCGGGATTCATTAAACGGAATCCGTTAGAAATGTGAATTAAATAATCAAAGTGAAATAACCAACAATGACGAGTGTAAATGGGATTTTTATGTGTATGCTTAAATCTCATAAATTGAATTGTGAATTGAATTATTGCATTGAAAATGCATGTTATGATATGATAAATGATGTGTAAAATGAAAGCATGCGAAAATTTATAGCATGAGTTTATGTGGATAAAATGGCTTTATTTTGTAAATGCATGTTATTAAGTGTAAATGTTATGGGTCTTTTGAATTTGTAATTGATCATGGGATTTCCCGAAAAGAAGTGCTTTCTCTTAATTAAAAAGGTCTAAAAGAGAACAACATGTTTTGGAAAGATAAATGAAAATGTCGAGATGCTTGGGGCTTCGGCTTGGATCATGTGGTCGAAGTCGGGGATTAATGTTGTAGACACTTTTAAAAATAAAAATTTAATAAAACGAAATAAATGTTTTGATTGAAAGCGTCGAGATGTAGGGCTCGGCTTGGATCAGCCCGATCGGGTCAGTGGGGATTCGGGTCGCCGCACTTTTGAAAATGAAAATTTAATAAAGCGAAAACTAAAAAGTTTGCGGGCATCGGATCATGAAATGTAATTTCTAAAGGGAGTTGATTAATGGCCGTGTGATAATGATAAGGTAATGTAGTGGTATTAGTTTGGTTGACTACGCATGAATTTAATATGACAGTGCATTACAGATCGCCATTGCATACATTATATAAGTTTACTTTGAATATGATTTGATCTATCGTACATGTAGTAGATATAGGTCACAACTGTAAAAGACATGACACGAGGGAAGTAATATGAACAAGATAATGATAAAGGAATGCGAAAAGAATAAAATCTACATGTATAATGAGATGTGAGTTAGAAGTCACATAAGAATAGGCTTCGTTATATGCATAAGTAAAATGATGTAAAAAAGATAGTGGCGACTATTTTTTGTTGTTAATTAGATTCTTGTACATATGTTCCCACTTAGTGTAAAGCTTATACGGTGTTCAATCAGGTCATGATCTTGAAAGAGGAGATAAAGAGGACAGGACATTCCACACCAACGGTACGGGCCATCTCAGAGATAGGTGCTCACCAGCACTGTTTGGAAACTGAAAATAAAACAAGTTAAAATGTAAAATAGAACTCCTTAAAGTGTTAGGTCGTTGGGGTTTTGGATTCTGGGACGGCGAGGTCTCTAGGGTCCTTTCACTCGCGTTAGGAGGATGACTTATAGTCATCTCTGAATGGATCTCCAAGTTTAGCTATAAACCTAACCCTTAATAACTATCCTTTGAAAAATGAGCATTCTCACTTGAGCATTAGTGGTCTCCGGCTTGATGGAAAGCAGTATAACTTGACTCACGCTGATGGCTCATAGATGATGCTTGTGAATCTCAGTGCGGATCTAATAACTCAACATCACCGAACCTAAAAACACCAAATAATAACCATTCAAGGTGACTTGAAGGGATAAAAACCTAAAGTTAGAAAGGGAGAACAATCATAACAGTGAATACCTGCGTGAAAATCATGAAACCCCTCAGCTTGCCTTAGATCCGTTGTCCAACAGCCTCCTACTTCAAGAAGGAAAGGGCTCTAGCCACTCATCCTCTGAGTTGTCATCCTCAGAGGCTGTTTGGCTAGCGAGAAGTGAGAGAAAAGAAGAGAAAATGAAAAAGAGCGGGAGCAGCTGAAAGCTTGGTGCCCAAAAATCTGTACAAAATAAAGTTTCCTTACAATGTCTTGTTTAGGGGCTTTTATAGCCAAACCCCATTGCAAATTACCAAGAAAACCAAAACAAACACTAATATAGGGGGACAAATTGGGAAGAAATCCAAAAAGTGACAAAAAATCAAAAAGGTTAAAAGCTGCAGAACAAGTGAACAATGTTGCAGGCTGTGAAAATTCGCAGGGTTGCGAAAATTCGCAACCCTTGCAAAAATGCCAGGCTGCTTTGATTCATTCTGCTACTATTGTTCTTCTTCCTGTTTTTGATTTGCAGCTATGAGTTGAACTTGGATTCTCCATGGTTGAGTTGAATCCCTATCTATGGTACAAATAGCATGCAAAAACAAAAAAACTTGCCACAAAATTTAATTAGTAGCCTTGCTAGGTCCTTAACATGCCAATTGGGTTAATTAGGGCGAATACTACACAAAAAGTGCTCAAAACTTGCATTAATAAGGATGAAAAATAGCACTTTTTGGGTAGTAATCAGTTGAAGGGTTGAAAATATGAAAATATGCAAAATTTTATGAGGTAGGGGATAGGAATTACAATACGTGAAAAAAGTTTGCCAGCGACATTTTTTGAAATTTTATTTTGGCATTAACTTTGCCATGACGAATAAAATATAAAACCTCGCTCAAAGTGGCGGGGAATGCATGTCACAACATGTTTTCTTCTATGCGACGGCATCACATATGAACCTCGAAAAAAAAAATTGTCACGACATGATTTCACTATGCCACGACAAAAATCAACTGGAGCATAGACATTTATGTAGCGACCATTTTTTTGCTCAGTCGCGACAAAGACTTATACAATCCCGAAATTAAGTGAAAAATATATGTTCAGCGACATCATTTCTCTATGTCGTGACACCAAATTAAAGGGGCATATGACTTTCGTCAAATTTGGTGTGTGATTAATGAAGCATAACAACTCTTGGCCTATAAATAGAAATGTTTGAAGACTGAAGAGTCACCTTTGTAACATTCGAACCATTCGGAGTCTCACTTGAAATCTCTCTCTCACTCGTTCGAAACCCTAGATCCCTATATAACTTTCTCACTATGTCTGAGCCCGTAAACCTTGTTCCAAACCTCAACAAAATCATGGAAGAATATACTGAGTTGGAGAATGAAATAGTTCAAGCCACTCAGGCAGTAGCAGGGTAAGGTGAAAAAAGGGTTGAGGTAAACGAAGAACTTGAGCAGACAATGGAAGAATCTAGAAAGAGGAAAAGAGGAAATGAAGCGAAACGACCAGACAAAAAGCTAGTGATTGGGTCCTAGGATTTTGGCTTTGTATCAAATGGAAGGGATAAGCTATGATACAAAGACTTCATTGGGGAAGAGGTTTGACAAATTGGATTTCTCCATTCAGAGCTGGTCGAAAGCAAGGGATGGCATATGTTCTGCAAGCACAAAGCTCCGGGATTCGTAGATGTGGTGAAGGAATTCATCACGAATGGGTGGGAAGAAGGATAAAAGCAGTCTAGTTGAGGAGATGGATATCCTTTAGCAGAGAGCAAATAGATCACATCTACAATCTTCAAGAGAGGAAGAATGGGTCAAAATTCAAAAGACTGGTGGAAGCACCTAACTTCCAAAAGATTGTAGACCTACTGATTGATGGCAAGGGAAAGTGGAACACTACTAGGAAAAACCCACATGAGTCCATCGCTAGAGGAGCACTGATTGAACCAGCAAAGGTGTGGTTTTATTTTTTATATTCAGTCATTCTACCTTCCAAGCACCTATGCATAGAGGCGATATTGTTATATGCCATCCTCAAGGGGTATAAATTCAATGTGGGCAAGATAATAGAAAACTCAATTCTGAGTTATTACAGAGGAAGATACAAGGGGTTGATTCCACACCCAATGCTAATCTCGAGGCTTTGTATCTTGGGTGGTGTCTAAGGAAATTGGGAAGAAGAGAAGGCGCCCCAGGAACCTCGCCCTAAAACTAAGGAATCACAGGGGCACAAAAGCGAGAGGCAAGGAAAAGCGGGTGGAAAATTTGTAAGAAGAAGAACCGGCGATACAGCGGCCACGGCCGGCGGAAGCTCCGGGCTCCAACGGCGAGTGTGAGCCCGATTATAACCTTTTCCCTTGAGGTGAGACAAGTCCACCAAGAGCATGTTGAAAGCTTAGAACCTCTAGATAACAATACTGTAGTCCTAGAAATGCTTAAATCCATGAGGCAAGAAATGGAAGAAAGAGACAACCAACTGAAACTTCAACTGCAACTCAGGGATGAGTATATGGATGCTGAGTTGAAGAAGAGGGACCAAAATTTGAACGAAGCCCTACAGCAGAGAGATGAGGAGTGGAAGAGTAGATGGGAACTAAGAGAACAAGAGCTAAGTGAAGAACTGAGAGCAAGAAAAGATGCTTTTCTCTCATATCAGCTCAGGAGAGATAGTGAGCTACTCAAGATCATCAAAGAAATGGAGGAATCCATGGAGAAGAACTTGTTGCAGAGGCGGATGCTAGAGTAATAAATACCCAGAGACATAAGAGGAAATAAGAACCTCGATAAGATAAAGACTGCCTTAAACTATAGGGAAAATCTTTGGACTAAAAGCTTGGACATGATCAACAAACATTTGGTGAAAATGTACTCTGCCCAGGGAGAATTTGAAGGAACCACGAGATTCTATTGATGAGATAAAATGAATTGTCCAGCAATTTAACCATAACCATGGAGTGGTTTGTGCTAAGCAGAAGTGGAGAAGGTAATGAGTGCAGGCCCTGAAGTCGGATCAAAGTTCTCCCTTGTGTATTGAGTACAAATTAGATCTAGTTAACCTACCTTCCTCCCATAGGCATGAAGAAAAAGAAAATGGCTCACTTACTGCTCTTCCATATCTTTTCCTTTCTACATACTGATATCGATCCTTGACATCTTTTGAATGAAATAGAAAATTCTTGGCAAGCTTAGTGTTCACTTTTATTTTATTTTATTTTTTTCATTTTTTGTTTGTTTTGTTTAAATTCTCTTTCCTTTATGTTTAATAATTTGAAATTGTTGACTTGTGGTAAATAGCTTAGTTAAATAAATGAGAAACCAAATTTCCTAGTTGGAATTGCTAAATAAGCTGTGGATTGTTTGGTGGAGTACAGATTATTGATGGGAGTGAGTTGTTGTTGTTACATTTATCTGAGACTGAATTGTTGATCTAATTGGACATTCTATTTGTTAAATAACCGACAACACATCCTAGCAAACAAACATCTGATAGATGCATTGGGGTAGGATGAGATGAAATGAAAGGGAAAGTTGTAAGGTTATGAATAAATGTGTTAAACTTCAAGAATAAGGAAGACTTTAATAAATTGATGGAACAGATAAGACATATAATGTTTTTGTAAACAATTTGGTTATAAAAAAATACGATAAGCTTTGCATAATTCAGCCAGTAACCTACGGGGAAACAAGTGCGAGGTGGAACATCTTCTGGGATCCATCCATGATAATCTCTCTAATGTCCTAGACCTTGTTGGATTATTAGTCAAGGTGAATTCCTAGGCAATACCACTAACGAAATGATTTAGGCCATCCAGCAGAGTTGGGCCTTTGAAGCTGCCCTATAAACTAGTTCCTTATTTGAGCCTATAGCTGATCTCATCATCAACTTGGCTGATAGAAACGATTTCCTTCCCTTAAACATAATCTGAATAAAGAACCATTATTTTCCCAGTTACAAGACAAAATACATCACATTGACAGAAAGAACTGAGTTTGGGAATATTATTTTTAAGTTGTAGGAGGATAAGAAATTTGAAAGTTCATTGAGATAAGAAGAGATGGAAGAATTAGAAAGAAGAATTTGTGAAAAGAAAACAGCGAGGAGGAATGAGTTGGTCTTGTAGCCTTCCCTCCCTTGAACAATTAAAGTTCTTAGGTGTTCAACACCTAGTACCCTAATACCAAGCGGTATGGGAGTTACTAACCCAAAGTTGTTAAGGGTGGTAGAAAACTAAAGACGACATTGCACCATTCCATAAAACTTGGTGAGAGATGAAAAGTGAAAAAACTTCTAAAATAAGGAAGAAAAGTTATCTTCTGTGTATGGACAATGAAAAGAGAAAAAGATACCATAATGAAGAATATGCAGAAAGATGCACAAAGAGCACGATAGGGAGGTAGAAACTTAAAATCAAGAAATCAAGGATGCATGATGGCGAGTGTAAGTTGTCGATAGAAATGCAGGTCGAATCAGGAGCACAAAAGTGTCCAATTATCTACCAAATTGCCCAAGCCACACATTACAAGCCCAAAAGACCTCTTTGATCTTGAAGGTGGTTTATACCTACATTAGTGGAGATTAATAGGATAAACAAGCATATGAACTTTTTAAAATGAAAAGAAGCTATGCAGCGAGTATTATCGGAAGATTAACTAACAGACCAAGGAAAAAGAAGGAAGACCAGCACACACTCAAAAATTAGGGTTTAATGATTTAATTGTTTACACCATATGAATTATTTGTTGGTTCAGTGAACTTAATTGAAAATTTTCCTGATTCTAGATTGAAAACATGTTTAGAAATAATTTTACAATTGACTTATGTTTCACCTTGATTGAGCTTTAAACGAGAAAATGTCATAAAAATAAAAAGCGCTAAATTGTTTAAGGATAAACAAAATTTTCTTTTCTTTGTAGGGACAAGCAAAACTTTAGGATTTGAGAATTTGATGAGTCTTAAACTCATCATTTTTAATCCATTATTTTGGCATGTTTTTAACAGTTTGAGATCTATTTTTATACAAATTTATGGAATATTCACTAACTTTTTGTTTTGCAGGTGTTAATTAAAAAAGGAGATAATTCTAGCAGAAAATAAGCAAAAAAGTGGAAATTATAGCAGTCTCTGTCGCGACATAGTTTTGTGCAATCGCGACAGTTTCAAAACGAGACTATAAGAACTTTGTCGCGGTAAATGAGCTATATGTCTATGAGAGTCTAGAAATTTAAACTTGGTAGAAATAGAATCTCTGTTACGACAAAGAGTTCTATGTCGCGACATTGCTAAAGAAGAATGAAAAGAAGACTGTCGCGAAACCCTTAACTCTATCGCGACAATGATTAAGCTAAATGAAAAAGGAACTTTGTCGCGACAATCCTTCCTCTGTCATGACATAAAAATTTGAAGATTAATAGATAGAGCATAATCGTGACAAAGACAACTACGTAAGCGATAGAAAATGCTTAAAGAATACAATATGAGTCGATTGAGACAAGTGTTTATGTTGCGAACAAAGTTTCGACATGGGCAGACCGAGGAAGAAAAGTATGTCACGTGAAAGAAAATCTGTCAGCGACAATAACATTAGATTCACAACAAGGGAACGAGAATCTGCAATAGCGAACAAAAATTATTTTGTCACGACAAACAAAACATAAAGTGAATTCCATGTCATTATTAATTTGAAGCTTGACACAAAGAGGAATGGCGACAAAGAAATTCATCTTTGCAACATAGTAAAGAAATTGAAGCGAGAATCTTTGTCGCGACAAAAGTTTTATGTCGCGACGATAAAAGCTAGAGAATGATAGAGATACGTCATGAAAGAAAATTACGTCACGGCGGAAATTGAAGTGAGATGAGCTTGATCAAGTATGTCGTAACAAAGATCTCTATGTCGCAATAAATAGCTCAACTAGTAACAAGGGCCAGAAAAAAAATCCTGTTGCGACATAAATCATGAAGAAACCAAAGAAATCCTATCATGACATAGAAAACTCTGTGGCGACAGAGTAGACAAGCTAAAAAGAAAAATGCTTGTCGCGACAATTTCAAAGCGTGGTGTAAAAGAGCTAGGTTGCAACAAATTTCTTTGTTGCGGCATAAGACATTCTGTTGAAACGAAACTGGTTGCATCAAAATTCTTTCATGACATTATCAAAGTCTGTAGTGATAAAATCGAAGAGTCCCAGAGAGCAGTCGCGCGATGGCGCATGCGATGGCAGGCGGTGACAGTGAAAACTCTGTCGCCAGGAGCTTTCTATGTTGTGATAGAGTGACGATTTGGGCCATAATTTGGGGATCCGCAGCCTTGATAGTGAAGTGCGGCTCAGCATTGGAAAGTCTATAAATAGGCGATCTAGAGCCTTTGTCTTGTGGCTTCCACAAATCAGGGATACAGGCGGTGAGAAGGCTCTTGTATATTTTTATTTTTTTCTTTTATTTTTCGTTTTAGTAGATTTTGATTTAGCATAGTTTTTAGTTAGTTTTTTTTTATTTTCCGGAGTTGAGTAATGAATTGTAGTGCAACTTCAAGATGGAATTTCTTGTTAAATTTTCTCTTTCATTACCGTTCTTGAATAAAATGGAGTTTGGAAAATTTCTGGATTTCATTTATTTCAGTTTGTTTACACTTTCAATTTTCCTAATCAGTTAGTCACTGATATGAGTGAACCAGTTTTGAAGAGTTGAGCTCCCTTTGGGAATGGATCGATGATGATTGTCATTTTTCTGCACAAAATGGAAGAATGCCTTAGTTAGAATTCTTGAATTTATTTGATTGGTATTATTTCTAAAAAACACTTGTTCCAGTACTAGTCTTGTGTAGCGATCAAAGTATTGTATCTTGCTCACGATTACGGGAGCGCTACGTGTGACACGGAGATGGAGAATCTGAGAGTATGAAACATTCTTTGTGGGTATGGTACAATACTACTAAAGACTATTGAACTTTGATGGGTTACTCAGATAGATCACCAACTTACTCGCGTTGAGGATGGTGAATGAGTTTCAGTTTAATTACTCGAAGGTTCTTCCTGCTTTTCTGATGGGCGATTTTGATCCGTGTTAGCGAGAATCGATCGGGAGATGGAAATTTTCATCGGAAATGAAGGATGAGGTGTCAATCGAATTGGAGAAGGCTTCTGATATCTGTCTGTGAGGCGAGAATTCTCCCGGTGCTAGATCTAGGTATGAAGTACTGAAAATGAAAAATACTTAAATCTTAGAAAAAGGGTTATATCTTACAAGTAGCTTATTAAATTCATGAATCAGAAATGAATAATATCTCTAATTAGTGAAAGGTTTGGTTAAGGGAGAAATCCAAACTATACCACAATGCATCTTCGACAAATTCAACTTTCCAATTTATGGCTTAGCTAAGATTCAAAATGATGCGGTGACAAATTATTCATTAGTCTGTTCTAGTGTTGTCACTCAATGAACTCTCAACTCTATTCTTATTAGTATTTTATGTACATTAGTGAAATTACTTTAACATTATTTTATTCATTTTTCACATTATTTTATTCATTTTTCTTAATCATCTTAATATTGGAGTTCAAATAGTAATGATCTTGAGTAGTTGGGGTAGTTGATTTTATGATTCATACTCAATCCATGTGGGAACGATATATGAACTTAATGAAAATCCACTTTTATTACTTGAACGATCTGTGCACTTGTAGTGATTATGACCAAACTCAAATTTTAATGAATCAGTTTAAAAACAAAAAGGGACAAACATATATTTTTCATCACAGTTCGTTCAACAAGTTTTTTTGGCGTTGTTGTTGGGGATTTTAGTTAGTCTTTTGTAGCCGTGTCGGAAAATTAGTCGAACATGTTTTTGGTCTGGGTTGCGGGGACTAGGCCAGTGAATCCTTTTATAACGATTACCATAAATTTATATATATAATTTTGGTCTCAACAAGTTTTTGGCGTCGTTACCGGGGACTTTAGTTAGTCTTTAGTAATTTGTGTTGAATACATGAAGAATTTTGGTCCTATACAAAATCGGGTGCAATTTTTGGCGTGGTAATCGAGAATAGATGTATTCTTTGGTGGCTGAGTCATAACTTCGTTTACAGATTTGGTCAACACCATCCCTACTGGATGTCCTCAACTGCTAGCATATGACCAAACATGCCCTTTAAACTAGAAATAACGAGTTACGTATGAAGTGCAAATCTCCCCTTTGAACACCATGGTGGGGTGGAATGGATCCACCTCACCTCGAGACTTGTGCTCTACTCATTCATGGTGGGTCTTGAACTCTCCATGGGTGCAAAAGAATACAAAAATTCAAGAAGAAAATCGGACTAAAAGCTTTATTAAACAAGAGGAGAAAATCTCCCAAAAAACTATTAAAAAAGTATCCCAAAGTTGTATATTCATTTGATATTCCAAACCCTTATTTAACGATGGATAAGTACATCATGAGGGCCTAACTAGAGAACAAATAGAATTCCAATTGGTTACATTCCATAGATAATCATTATTTCCTGATTTGGAGCTTAAGAACTTTCCTTTTCCCATTTCTCATAAATTTCACACCCATATGCTGAGTGACGAATTTCACACTCTTCCGTGACAACACTACGAAATTGGGAAATGAGCATGTGATTTAAGGCTCGGTGCAAAATTTCGCATTAGCAAAGAGGGCTAGTGTGAAAACTAGAGTGATGGGTGTGAAATGCTCCATAATTATCTTCAAGTCTCCATCTTCATGAGCAATCATCCTATGAAGGTTCTAACTTGTCCGAATTTCTTTTTAGAGCTTCTAAACTTTCATAAGAGATCTCGAGATGTCCCTTACGCCACCTCAGTGGATGCCAAGAAAAGCCTTAAAAGCACACTTAGACTCAATAATAAAATGATTATTAATTGGTTTAAAACTAACAACTTCTGTATTAATCGCTTAAGTAGAGTTTCCAACACAAAAAGGCTTTTAAAATGGAAAATTGAGTAGTTAAAATTCTTTGATCGCTTACTATTTCAAGATTACTACAAAGAGATTTACTATTGTCGGTGTGGGAAGTTTCCAAATCAATACACCAAACAGAATGAGAATGAGGTGAAAAAAAACAATTACCTAAATGAATAATAGAGGCTAGATGCTCTGGCACGGAAGATGAGTTATTTGGAGGATTTTATGCTAATACTTTCATGAGTGGATGTAGATGTAATGTGGAGGTCATTGCAAGTGTTCACAACTAACTCCGATAGGCTGAATTGCCAACCAAATTTCACCAAACATTTCTCTAGAAGGTGATTTCTCTTTTGACAATAGATAGTATCTATCTTTACCACGACCTCCCCCTGATCAATGACTTCTACCTCTTCTATGACCACTAGTTATAGAAGCAAAGGCTGTACTATCCAAGGACACTGGTGAAGGTTGAGAAAGCTTGATATCAACATTATGAATATGATAAAATGCTTCATTCACATAAGGAAGAGTAGATAGAGAGATGATTTGATTCCAAGAAGATTCATATGGAGGATTGAAACCAAACAAGAACTTCATTGTGCTCAACATATTTAGCTGATTTGTGAGCTCATTAATATCGGTGGTAAGTGGCTACAAGGTAATAAACTGACCCCACGATGAATCTAACTCGGAAAAGTAGTCGTGTAAGGAGCATCCATTTTTCCTTTAATCAAAGATTGTCTATATAGCTGACACAAACAAGAATTATTTTTAGCATGCCCATATATCAAATTCAAAGCATCCCAAAGACCTTTTGTAGAATCATAGTGCATAATTGTGCCTAACATGGTAGGCTCAATCGAATGCTAAATAAAACTTCTTGTTTGTACTTCTTCTTAGATCTATTTTGCATAATTGGCATTAGTAGAGGCTAGTGTAGTTTTAGTTAAA
The DNA here is from genome assembly GCA_016808115.1 of Tetrastigma voinierianum. Lineage (NCBI taxonomy): Eukaryota > Viridiplantae > Streptophyta > Magnoliopsida > Vitales > Vitaceae > Tetrastigma > Tetrastigma voinierianum. The sequence continues at coordinate 96,412 of JAEQBH010003244.1, read as the reverse complement.
TATTTATGTTTTTTTTTGTCCAATTAAATTAGTGTGCACTCTATTAGAACACATTAAATAAATATCATCATTCAATTTTATATATGTGATAGATCCGATAGTAGCATTTGTATTTTCCATATTCACCCTAACAACACACAACAAACTCACCAACAAAGCAAATTTATACTCAAAGTCTCAAATTCAAAAATGGCTTTTGGAATTTAGATCATGTTACTGATTCATCGATTGTGGATCAGGTTCAGAATGGACAAAAATTTATAATACCTAATTCCACCTTAAATGAGTAGCCAGGGCTACTTGTAGGTATGATGGCTTTTAGGGTTGTCCTCTAGGATGGGTCTTTTACTGAGTTTGGGTAATCTAGATGTCTCACTTGTAAAAAAGTTTATCTTTTTCTTGAAATGTTTAGATTTTTATGGGTCGGTTGATTGTTTTGTTGTGAAGTCAGAATTTAAAGGAATCCCTAGGCTTTGTTTCCTCAAGCATTCACACATGATGGGTTCGAAGGTTGCTTAGGGTGTCCTCTTAATAGATATTTAATTAAGAAAACATTCTAGGCATAGGAGAATAGTGTTACCCAGTGTGGCATCGGGTAGGCTTTTACCTTGTTTCTTTCACAATCCGGACAAGAGACAATCTCGATCAAGCATACTAGATGAACAATCTTCTCAACAACTATCCAATATTAACAGTTGGACTTGCTAAGTATCAAGAAAGGCAATGCCCTATAGTGATGAAAACTCTTTCGTCGAATACATCTAAGGGTCATATAACGAGTTGTGTGTCACCCACAACCCCTAGAGAGCTCCCGAAACTTTACCTATACTTCCTAGGCGACGCGTAAACTGGTTTCAATATCTTCCTTAGGATTTTAGTGCATACTCCCCTCAGGATCCATCATGGTGGAACTTGGATCCACCCAACCCCGAGATTAGGGCAACTACTCACTCATGGCTTGAGAAAAGGCAACCATTGTGATTATTCTAACCTAATTTCATGCAAAATAAAGAGAAAAATAGAGTATGAAAGAAAAACTAATTTTATTGAATAAAAATTGCTAAAATCCAAGACCCCTTGTTTTTTATTAGCTATCATGTATATAGGATGTTTTTACACATTTGGGGTCTTATTTAAGTACAATCCTATTCCCATTGGAATATCACATACAGAGGCTTGTGGGATTGAAAAAGGAATGAAACCGTATAAAAAATAACGAGCTGTGAGGATTTAGCACTGTTAGAGATGAGGGTACGAAATTTCACACCCTCGGGCTAAAGGTGTGAAAATTCGCACCCTTAAGCTAAGGGCGACAAAACCTTAAAAACATGTTCGCCCTATCATTTTAAGGATGCGAAATTTGAGATATATTAGCTAACGGTGCGAACACCTTAAAACATGTTTGCTCTTTCCCTTTAATGGTGTGAAAAAATGAGATCTCTTAGCTAACGGTGCGAACTCCCTAAAACATGTTTGCTCATTCCCTCCAATGGTGCAAAAATTGAGATCATTAAGGTTGAGGGTGCGAACTCTCCAAATTTTGTGATTTTTGCCCCATCGTCGTCCAATCACAAGCCCGAAGGTCTCGATCTTCATCAAATCTCGCCTGAGCTTCAAAGTTTGAACTTGAGATCCCAAAGCCATTGTCGTCCCCATGCAATCCAAGAGCCGTAAATATACCTAAAAGGCTTGAAAACACACATGTACTCAAGGAAAACATCAGTTTCAAGGTTTAGGACTTGACAACTCGCAAAATCAGGTGATTATGGATAATTAGCATCCAAAGTGTTTTGAAGGCAAAGGTTTTAGATAGGAAAAATGTCGACTTTTGAGCTGTTATCACAACCCCCCGACCAGATTATTGCTAATCCCTTAGGAATAGATTAAGTGAATACTAGATAATTGATCAAAACAATTTAAAAATAAAATACTAAATTGAAATAACAAACTGAAAGAAAATAAATAAACAAACGAAAATAAAATAAGGATAGCAGAGAGTTAAGAAGGCGCTTGAGATTACCAAGAGAAAACATTGAAAAATTTCTAAGTATAAAATCAATTTAGTCAGGGTTCTTATGCATTTATAATTTCTAAGACAAGGTATCAAGTGTCATGTTGAATAAAGCAATTCTGCCCTTAAGTTCTCAATTAATATTTCCTCAAGGAACTCGGTGAAAGTGTTGTTTTTAGATCTCAAATATAAACATCGGTCCCAAGACTCCCCTAACCAAAGGCTACTCAATTCTTTGATATAAAGAGACTAGAACAGGTTGAGAATGCCCTCGTTATTTATTTATTCTTACATACTATTTTTTTGTAGGATGCAATGCTAAGTATTCTGTGCAACACCCCCTTTGAATGGTAAGATTCATCGATGGCCTCCATTCGTTAAGGGCATTGTATTCCCGTCGACTTCACTCCAAGCTAACCACCTAAATAACAAGGCACCTACATTTTTGGAATGAACCCATCTTTTGTCCCATGTAACGAGTAGTGAAGTCAATGACTCCCAACCAGTGTGCTTAGGGAACTAGGCATTCAATTCCCCTAGGATTGTGCTCGGGATTTCGATTGGATCAACACATTTTATTTATTTATTTATTTTATTCTTGACCTCTCTTTTGAAGGTGTCCCATCACTATAGAAGTCAAAATATATCTTAGAGAAAGAATTATTTGAGATGAAGGGGCTAGTTCTAATATAAATACAAGAGATCTATTGTGTGTGTGCATTTCAACCAAAAAGAAATAATTGTTTGAAAGACAAAGGGAGCTATCAAGCCAAGTCTCCCACAAACACTAGACTTTCTCAAGATTTAGGTCAAACAAATGCAAAGGTTACCCAATTTCAACCAATTTTAATTTAAGAAAAATCCCAATGCATCTCAAGATAATTTTCAGCAGCTCCTCTACTCAACAGAAAACAAGCATGCAAAAGAAAAACAATAACTAAAGATTTAAAATATGGTTTAAGTTCTCCTTTTCAAACATTTGTCCCCCAACCAAGATAGAACATACCTCTAATGAAGCACATGAAAATAGAAAGTTAGGATGCATTACCTCAATCAAGAAGGGGTACTCTTATTCGGGTTTACCTCAAAGCACAAAATAGAAAGTAGGGGCTCCATAAGAGTGGCTAGCCACTATGAGCCATGTGCTTTTTGTATTGATAAACCTAAAAGCTTAGAAAAGAAACAAAATTTTCTCCAAAAATTAAATATGAAAACTAAGACATAATTTAAATTAAGGAAATAAACTAAACTAATCCTAAGTGCAGAAAATTAAATTTTTTTAGGCTAGTTAGTGTCAAGAGAGACTAAGCCCAGATAAGTAGTTGAGCTACTAATGCTCAACCGGGATCAAATATGGTGATTCCCTCATAGTCTAATTTGAGTGGACATCTCTCTTTGACCTCATTGTTCCACCTCATATGGTCCTCCTCCACAATGATGTCAAGAATGTAAATATCCCTCGGATCACTCTCTCTATGATTTGTCCATGTTACGGGACCAATCCTCTCTAAGTAAAAAATAGTCCATCCTATACCCTCTCTTTGCTTCCTTAGAACAACTAGTACCTTCTCCTCTTCTTGCTAAGATATGGAAGAAGGTATCACTATTGTCCATGTCATATTATCTCCAAGAAATGCATATTTTAGCTCACTTGGCAAAGGCTCAAAAATTAGTTTGGGAGGATCAGATGGTTTCTATAGGAATGGATCATCATTAAGTTGGTTCATTAATGCATCTTGCAGATCCTCATCCAAATACTTCTCTATTGGTGTCTTTATTGTGCTCACTTCCTTTGGTTCCCTATCTTCAAGTATAATTGGTTCCTTTTCTAATTCCATGGAAATTTCTACTATCCTCATCATCACAGGCTATCCCCTTTTCATTTTTCTCATAATTTTTAATATCTTCTTTCTCATATGATGGAGAGGGAGTGGCCTGGTTGGTTTGCTCATCATTCTCTAGTGTCATTATGGATTTCTCTTTAAGAATATTAGATGGATTTCCATATTGTACCTCTACTTCATGTATGTTTAAAGGGTTATGTTGAGGTTGATGATTAGTGCCCAAAAAGTGCTATTTTGAACCATATTTTTAATAGGTTTTGAGCACTTTTTGTGTACTAATGGTATAATTAACGATTGACATGTTATTAAAGTTCTATTACACTTCTAATTGCATTGAGGTTGTTTTATGGTTTTACTTGCGAGAATTCGAGAAGCGAATTATCGTAATCAATCCAATCATAACCAAAGTGGGTTGATTTCCATCAATTTCATATGGTCTTATATCAATTTCAACAAGCCGGGAATGAAGAATTTCAAAGCAGGAAGAAAATAGAGAAAAAAATAGCAAGGCTGCGGGATCACGAGATGCGAGGATGCGAGGAACGATGGCGATGGAGCAGTCATGCAAGAGAAACGATGAATTTCGCTATGGCATAGCGAAAATTTATAATCTGCGAAATTTTAAGCTATGCAAAACCTACGCTAAGCTAAGCGAAATTTCGCTAACGAGTGAAAGTACGATGCATGCTTGAAAACTTTTGCATTTAAGCTATGCCTTGTAATTTCGCACATTGTAATCTCTATTGTAATCTCATATTTTAGGCATTTTTGTCATTTCACACATTGGGGTTTACTATATAAGCTCCCCTACAACTTTTGTAACCCTAACTTTTAATCTTTCAGTACACACGCAGCTTTTCCCTTGAGGTTTACGATTTTCTCTCTTCTCTCTCCTCTTTCTCTCACTTTCTTGGTGCGAAACACCCTCCCGGGATAATGACTTGGAGGATGAGCGGCTCTAAAACCCTTTCCTCCTTGAGTAAAAGGCTCTTTGGTGGTAGGATCTTAAAGTCTTGGTGGTTCCCACGTGTTTCCATGATGAGTTTGACATTTGGTTCCCAAATTTGCTCTAGATTTAAAGCACCGTGTACTTTCTTTGGCCAATACTTGGCAAGCTTTTAGGGTTTAGTGTATTCTTAGCTTTAGATACACTAATATCCATTAGTTGCCATTTACGAGCCACTGAGGTAGTTTAAGGGGTTGTATTTTCACTTTTTGATGTATCCTCTTTGATCAATACTTGGTAATCTTTTAGGGTTCATTGGATGCTTATTATTAGATCCACTGAGATTCATTAGTTGCCCTTTACGAGTCATTGTAGGATGGATCAAGGTGATAGATTTTCTTTATTAGAACCATAAATGCTAAATAAATGTTTTCTATCAAAAGGAAAATTATTAGGGTTTAGTTTTTAAAAAGTTAAATGAGAAGATCCGGTTCGATGACTATATGGTCATCACCCCAGCGAGGGGAAATGGGCAGGGGACCTCTCGGTTAGCCTAGGACCTTAAGCCAGGTGGCTAATGTGAGGAGTTCTATTTTACATTTTATTTTATTTATTTTCAGTTTGCAAAACCCTGACCACTTGTTTTACGAACCTTAAAATCAAGAAACTTAATTCTGCATTTTGACTTCACTCAAATCATTTGTCTGAGAAAACCCATCAATAGTGTTCGAACCTTAGACCACTATCTTTGAGTAGGCTACGGCGTTAGGAGAATAGGATACAAATTTTGTTGATTCCGGATCACCTGCGTAGCGCGAATCAAATGGCGTGGTCGCGGGGATGGTGCCTTAGTGCATTTGACAAGCTGTGGAACACTTGTGATCCTCATCACAAGTTTTGGTGAATTTCTTTTATATTTCATTGTCATTTTTCATTTTATATAAAAAAAAAAAAAGTTGATGCAGGATTGTTTTGTGTTGTCTTGTGTTGCCTATTTTTGCTGCAAGATTGCATGTTCCAGTGGGCTTGAACTAGAATCAAATGGAACACCTAAGGGGAGAACAGTATAGTGAGTACCACTGGAGAGTAACCACTAGTGCATACATGACAATGAGGACCTACAGGGAACCTACCATGGCAATGGCAGCAACTTTGTGAGAAAGTCAAACTCACCTAGATACATGGGGAATATAGAGACCAATGGATGAGTGCACCCTCTACATGGTGCCTCCCACGATTATACCTCAACTCCTCTCAGCCACCTGATCACCTCAATTGATTTCTCCGGTTGAGCGAGGCCATTACGGACATACGAAACTAATGGGTGATCTTTGTTGTAGAACAAAAATTCAATGCCCAATTGACAAAAATCCATCTTTGTGGAGAACCCCCGTAAGCAAAAAATTAAGATGGGTTTCAAATTGAAATGGGTCGGCTTAATTTGGCGGCTACTTGATGTTCAATTTCAATGCTTGCCAATGGCGATCAAATAGGGAAGAAGAGTCGAGGAAGTGTGCTAAGTGGCACCATGGTGGAGAACCGTCAATACCAGCGACCTGAGAGGCACAGTGAAAATTTTTGAATCCCTCGGTTGAGTGTGCGTGCGCACGTGGGGAGAAGAAGGGAAGCAACCTCCCATTGTTGGCCCGGGGATGCTTGGTGGACGGAAGCTAAGGAAGGGACCTAGGAGCTTATCATTCAATCAAATTCCATGAAATTGAATCCAAGTGCCAGCCCGAAGCCACCAAATGCCTTTGCATTAGCCCCCTCCGGCGGTGAGTTTATATTACGCCTACACCTGCGGCTTTTGCTCCCCAAGTATGCCGAGTCCATCACTTCACATTGCAAAATTTCAAGAGATTAATTGGCCATTATGCAGACCTTTGCCCACTACATCAAAAGCGATGGCGGCCGCACATGCCATGGTTTGGGTGCGGGTTCGGGTTTAGACACTGGACACTAGCATTCCCACAAGCTCACCGGTTCATGACCTCGAGGCTGGCGGTTTTAGGGGGCTCTGACCTTCCCCTTTGGGTTTAATTTTTCGTGTTTTATTTTATTTTAATTAGATTTCTATAATTTTTCTCCTTAGATTTTCCATAATTTTAAGTTAATCTTTGTTCCGACTTGTTTTCCACTTTTACGCAATTTTTTCTTAATTTTTCTTGTTAATATTTTGCGGTTTTAGTGGGGTACGAAGGAGTGATTGAAGGGGTGCAGAGAAGCAGCGAAATGAAGATGGGAAATTTTCGCAACTATAGCGAAAATTTCTCAATCCTAACGAAATGAATTTTCGCTATATAGCGAAAATTTGGTGAAATTTTCGCTAAGCTAGCGAAATGGCATGGTTAGCAACAGTGATAGGAAAAGACAAAGCGATTGCACGTGTTTTCTTTTTATTTATTTATTTATTTTATATATTATTTTAATTTTCAAAAAAAAAATTATTTTTATTTTATTTTAAAATTTTATATCTATAAAAAAACTTTTAAAAAAAAAATTGTCTCTTAAAAAAAAATTTGTCTTTTAAAAAAATCGTTTTTTTTATATAAAAAAAAAATTTTATTTTTTTTATTTTATTATTATTTATTTTCTTTGATTTTTCAAAAAAAAAATCAATCTAAAAAATTCAAAAATTTTCGCTATTAGACATATCGAAAATTTGAACATGTGAAATTTTCGCTATGTCAGAAGTACTCGCACTAATTGTGAAATTTTTACACTTTATACTTACGAGTTTTGACTTTCCAATTTTGTTTCGCTCATAACTTTTCATCCGAACTCCGTTTTGGCGTTCTTGGTACCGTTGGAAATCTTAGAGTGTAGAGATCAAATATGTCCAAGAAAGAACATTTTTGAAGATTATTATGAAGTGTAATTTTAAAAATGCTCCAACTGGTCACTTTTTTCCTCTCTTTTCTTCTCCTAACTTGTTTATTTGAAGCCCAAATGGAGTGAATAAGGTGTCAATGAAAAGCTTGCGAAGTTTTCTATCCAGAAATGATCACATCTCATCAAGGAAGTAACACTTCCTTCTCTAATTTCAATCAGGAGCCGTTTCGGACACCGAGATGTTTGGGTTGGGGGGAGAGTTATCAAAGGAAGTGGATTTTGTATTTATTCTTTTGTACTATTTTGTGAAAGCCCATTTTGTGATGTTCAGTGGCTTGTTGGGTTCCCTTTCTATAAAGCTGTTATACTAAACAGCTTACTTTTTCAAAATTTGGACCCATTTTGCAACCAAAATTTTTGTCGTTTTGCCTAACCTGCAAGTTGGAAATTTTAAAATTTTTCCAATTCTATTGATGTTAGATTGGTTCCATGCTTGGTTGAGTGAATGATTAGTTGAATTCTTATTGATTTCGACCTTTTCTGTTTACAACAGCTAACCACACACAAGCACATTAGATTTCAATGATGGGGTGAAAACTGCATAGCCCGCTTTACTTTGCATAACCTACCTAGTTTCAATGATGCTTTAATAGGTTAAGGACCCCTGTGGAAAGAAGGCCAATGCGTCTTCGAAAAAAAAAAGAAATAAAAGGAAAAGAAAAAGAAAAAGAAAAAAATTGCAACGCTTTGCCTTGAAACAGAGAAACACGGTCAGGGTATAAAGCAGCCTTTAAAACCCGGTGCCCCTAAACCTTCGGTTGGGAGTCACCGACTTAGTGTTCGATTACATGGGTGGATGGGTGGAGTTTGGCAAGTTGTAGGTCTTGGAGTCGAAATCATTCGAGTCGGGGGTGAAGAGCACACAGCAGAGTTTGTGGTCGAAAGATCCTTATGACTTGGTGCCCTAAGCCTTAATTGGTTGGGAGTCATCGGTAGATCCCCGTTACATGGACTTTGGTGAGGTCGATTCCTTAGCATTGCACCCTCACGGTATAAAAGAATTGTGGAATAAGAGGTGGAGTCATATCTATTTAGGTTGGACAGCATGCTGATCATTAGTAGTAGCTAGGTTGGGAGAGAGAGTGCAGTTTAGCAGTTTATTGTTGAGAGCTAATAAAATAAACACTTAGATTTTGGTGGAAGTTTCTGGTTGATTCACCAAGAAGGAGGCTCTTTTGATACTCAATTTTGTATGGCATTCATTCTCTCATGATAGTTATTGGACACGGCATTGATGATTCTTACTTATGGTTAGGCATTACTCATTCACAACCTTTTTGAAATACCATTTTTGTGAACGTTATTTTGTTATAGTTTTATATGTATTTTATTACCTTCTTTCTTTCATTGCTAAGGGACTAGCAATGTAGGTTGGGGTGTGATTAGTGCCCCAGTGCTATTTTGAACCCTATTTTTAATAGGTTTTGGCGCTTTGTGTACTAATTGTTATAATTAACCCGATTGACATGTTCGGGTTCCTATTGCACTTCTAATTTTCCGAAGTATTTTTGTAGTTTTGCGGGAGATTGGAAGCCAAATTATCGTGTCAATCCAATCATAACCAAAAGTCGGGTTGATTTCCATCAATTTCATATGGTCTTATATCAATTTCGATAAGTAGGAATGAAGAATTTCAAACGAGGAAGAAAATAGAGAAAAAAATAGCAGGCTGGGATGCGGGATGTAGAATGCGAGAGCAGTGGCCAATGGAGCGATGGCCGCGAGAAGAGACGAGTGAACCGGCTTATGGCATAGCGAAAATTTAATCTAATGAAAATTTTCGCTATACCAAAATTTTAAACTAAGCTAGCGAGAGATTTCGCTGGCAGCGAAAATTGCGTGCATAGTAATTTTGCATTTCTCTATGCCTTGTAATTTCAGTATGATAGCGAAATTCCCTACATAGCGAAAATCTTGCCCCTGTGTTTTTGATGTTTTTAATTCCAAACGACCACATTTTGATTAATTACCATTTTGTCCCTATTGTAATCTCATATTTTAGGCATTTTTGTCATTTCACACATTGGGGTTTACTATATAAGCTCCCCTACAACTTTTGTAACCCTAACTTTTAATCTTTCAGTACACACGCATCTTTTCTCTTTAGGTTTACAGTTTTCTCTCTTCTCTCTCCTCTTTCTCTCACTTTCTTGGGTGCGAACACCTCGGGGATGTGACTTGGAGGATGAGCGAAGCAAACCACTTCACTCCTTGAAGTAAAGGGTGTGGTGGTAGGATCTTAAGAACTGGCTGGTGGTTCACAATGTTTCCGCCTTGACGAGGTTTTGACATTTTGGTTCCCAAACTTTTAGCTCTAGGTTTAAAGCTTTTTTGATGTACTTTCTTTGACGATGCGGCAAGCTTTTAGGGTTTAGTGTGTTCTTAGCTTTAGATACACTAATATCCGTGAATTGCCATTCTGAGCCCTTTGAGGTAGTTTAAGGGGTTGTATTTTCACTTTTTGATGCATCTCTTTGATCAATATGGTAATCTTTAGGGTTCATTGGATGCTTATTATTAGATCGAGATTCATTAGTTGCCGCTACGAGTCATTGTAGGATGGATTAGGGTGATAGATTTTCCTTTAATGGGGTTCATAAAAGCTAAATAAATGCTTTCTATCAAAAGGAAAATTATTAGGGTTTAGTTTTTAAAGTTAAATGAAGATCTGATTCGGGAAATGACTATATGTCATCCTCCCCTGACCCAGAGAAATGAACCGGGGACCTCTCGGTTAACTAGGACCTTAAACCCGGTGGCCCAATGCTTGAGGAGTTCTATTTTACATTTATTTTATTTATTTTCAGTTTGCAAACCCTGACCTGTTTTACCCAAACCTTAAAATCGAACTTAATTCACCATTTTTGACTACTTAAATAATTTGTGCGAAGAAAACCCATCCTGTGTTTAGGCCTGAACCACTATCTTGAAGTGCTTGACTACGGCAGTAGGAGGAATATAGGATATAAATTTTGTTGATTCCGGATCACCCTACTGTGGCACGAATCAGTTGAGACAGGAACTTACCTTCCTCTCGTGTAGCATAGGAACTAGGGAGTAGAGAGGGGAAGTATTGGTTGTCATCGGCTTTGTACACTAAGTCTTCGTTCATCTCCTCCATATAGTCTAGCCCTTGGTCATCTCTCTCAATGATGGAATTTTGTTCACCCGAAGATTCTCCCACTTTCTTGTAGTATGCTCTCACTTCAACCACATAATCGTCCACCCTTTTACCTAGGTTTTCAATGGCTTGCTCAAGTAAGGAACTTGGTGTTGGGGCTTGCACATTTTTATTTTGCTCTTGATGTTGCCCTAAAGAAAGGTCAGGAAGATTCCCCTAATTAGAACTATATGTGTTTCCACATGTGTTGGTGTTCTAAGGCTCATATTGATTTATACAGTTGGTGTGGTCTTCAAGTTCCTCTCTCATGGCTGATAAATAAGGGCAATAATCAATAAGATGCATGGCAACATGAAAAGCAATTAGAGAAATGAGTAGGATGCCACTTGGCTTCATGCATAGCCTTAACCTCTTGGATTCTTCAATTCTCAAGTTCTTCAATTTTTCTAGTTAGGAATTCCACTTGAGCCTCTATCTTATATTTCTCTTGTACATAATACGAATTTCCCCAAGAATAAGAATCGGGTCGAGGTGTGTTCAAATCTTGAAAATAAGGTTTTTCCCATCCTCTTTTGGGTTTACTTGTATGGTTGAAGTAAGCCATGGTCTTAGATTTTAATCTACAAAAAAAAAAGCTCCAAAAGAAAACAATAAAAAAAATATTAATAAGGTTAATCCTAAAAAGAAAAATTAAAGAAAAACTAAAAAATTTGAAAAAAGAAAGAAAAACAAGCAAAGCAAGAAAGTTTTGATTACCTAACCGTTTGACACCATCCCTAACAATGGTGCCATGTGATTCATTGCTTGTGGATCAAGTCCAAAATGCACAAAAATTTATAATACCTAATTCCACCTTAAACGAGTAGCCAGGGCTATGATATAATGCACTAAATGATGATCTAAAATCAAATACTCTACCCAAGTATAGTGCCTAAGAATATACTAAAATTATAAATCGTTATCTATTTAAATGTTGGGTTACATAGTTCAGTTGAGTTGTTTTGTTATGAAATCAGAATTTAATGGTAATCCCTAGGCTTGGTTTCCTCAAGCATTCACACATGATGGTTTCGAAGGTTGCTCAGGGTGTCCTCTTGATAAATATTTAATTAAGAACATATTATAGGAGTAGGAGAATAGTGTTACCTAGTGTGGCATCAGGTTGGCTTTCACCCTAGTTCTTTCATAGTCCGAACAAGAGATAATTTCAGTTAAGCATACTGGATGAAGGATCTTCTCAACAACTATCCAATATCAACGGTTGGACTTGCCAAGTATCAAGAAAGGCAGTGCTTCATAACGATGAAAAACTCCTTCGCCGAATACATCCAAGAGTCATCTAACGAGTTATGTGTCACCCACAACCCATAGAGAGCTCTCGAGACTTTACCCATGCTTCCTAAGTGATGCGCAAACTCGTTTCAATCTCCTCCTTAGGATTTCAGCGCACACACCCCTACGATCCATCATGGTGGAACTTGGATACACCTAAACTTGAGATTAGAGTGTCTACTCACTCATGGCTTGACAGAAGGCAGCCATGGTGATTATTCTAACCTGATTTCGTGCAAAATAAAGAGAAAAACATAGTATGAAAGAAAAATTAATTTTATTGAATAAATATTGCTAAAATCCAAGACCCCTTGTTTTTTATCAACACTATCTTGTATATATAGGATGTTTTTACACATTTATGGGCTTATTTAAGTAAATGCAATCGTATCCCAATCAGAATATCACATATAGAGGCGTGTAGGATCGAAAAATGAATGAAATAGCACAAAAAATAATGAACTACGAGGGTTTCACACCATTATAGCTGAGGGTACGAAATTTCGTACCGTCAGGCCAAGGGTGCGAAATTTTGTACCATCAAGCCAAGGGTGCGAAAACCATAATAACATGTTATCTTTGTCATTTTAAGGGTGCAAAATTTGAGATCCGTTAGATAATGGTGTGAACTCCTTAAAACATGTTTGCTTCTTTCCTCCATGATACCAAACCAGAAAACTAAATGCATTTAAACTAGTTTGACTACTAAAGATAAAGATATGACCAGTTTTCAATGTCTCTAATTAACTACATGGTTAATAGAAACATTAAAATAAATAGTAGGTTAGTCAAAAACTAAGTTTTTAGCCTTGAGTAATTCATGGACCATCAATCCACAATTAGACTCCATTGGTCTCTTGTTGTCTAAATTTACATTGGGCTTGGGTTGCACAAGTGCATCATTATCCCTTGGTTGTAAAGGACTTATCCTCAAGTCTATTAAAATAAATAGTAGGTTAGTCAAAAACAAAGTTTTTAGCCTTGAGTAATTCATGGACCATTAATCCACAATTAGACTCCATTAGGCTCTTGTTGGCTAAATTTACATTGGGCTTAGGTTGCTCAAGTGCATCATTATCCCTTGGTTGAAAAGGACTTATCCTTGAGTCTATTGGCTCATCATCTTCATATGGAGAAAGATCCGAGACATTGAAAGTTGGCTAAACTCCATAATCATCAGGAAGCTCTACCTTGTAAACATTCTCATTAATCTTCTAAATAATCTTAAAAGGTCCATCTGCTCAGGGCTGAATTTTGAAAAACCTTCTATTTGGAAACCTTTCTTTTCTCAAATGAATCCACACCAAATCTCCTTCTTTAAACACAACTTTCTTTCGATGCTTATTTTCTTTCTTGTGCTTTTCGGTTTGCTTCAAAATCTTGTCTCTCACTTGCTCATGAATTTTCTTGACAACTTTAGCTCTTTCATCAACTTCCCCACTAAAGTGATCACTAATATAAATAGGAGCAAGATCCAAAGGGTCAATAGGATTCATACCATAAATCGCTTCGAAAGGTGAACAACCAGTAGTTTGACTTGTAGAACGGTTGTAAGTAAACTCAACATGAGATAGGAAGCTCTCCCATTCTCTAATATTATTCTTTACTAAGCCTCTAAGCCTAAAAAACTAAAGACCTGTTAACAACTTCATTTTGTCAATACGTTTGTGGGTGATGAGATAAACTAAATTGAATCTTAGTTCCCAAATTCTTCTAAAGAGTTCTCCAAAAGTGACTTAAAATTTTGAATTCTGATTAGAAGTGATGGATTTTGGAATGCCATGAAGCTTAATGACCTCCTTGAAATATAGATCAACAACATGAGTAGCATCCGAAGTCTTATTGCAAGCAACAAAATGAGCCATTTCAGAAATTATCCCTTCTATAAGTAAATACCTCTTGGGTTCTGAAATCACAATAAATGCTCTGTCTTCCATCGATGTTGTTGGAATAGGAAGAGGAGTATATAATCCAGCATTGTCTCCATGTATCTTAGCTTTGTGACAAGTTAGACACCTACTTATAATATGCTCTACATGTTGCTTAGGCTAATATAATTTTTCTTGCATCAGAATCAATGTTTTATCTCTACCAAAGTGTCCACAAGCCTTCCACCATAAGCCTCCTGATTTATGGCTTCTTTAAGTAAGCAATCTAGAATACAGTTGTTTACCCCTAAAAAGATAACATCTTGAATAAAGAATTGGGTCTTTGGTCTACTTAAACAAGCTTTCCAAAGATTGCCAAAATCATAATCATTTTCATAAAGGGTTTTAACAATCTCAAAACCAACCACCATAGATTGCATAACATTTAACAAATCGTGCCTCCTACTCAATGCATCTGCTACCTTGTTCAATTGCCCATATTTATGTCTAAGAACAAATTGAAAAGTTTGAAGGAATTCTACCCATTTCGCATGTCGAGCACTTAGCTTGTGTTGAGTGCTAAAGTACTTGAATGCCCTATGATCTAAATAGAGCACAAACACCTTAGGTAACAAGTAGTGATTCCGATGACTGAGAGCTTGAATGATGGCATAGAACTCTTTGTCATATATCAAATAATTCCGCTTTGCATCATTCAACTTTTCACTTAAGAAAGCAATGGGTCTTCCTTCTTGGCTAAGAATAGTTCCAATTCCCACATTGGATGCATCACAATCCAATTCAAACACTTTACTGAAATCTGGAAGTGTTAGAATTGGGGCTATTGTCATATTCCTTTTGATAGCTTCAAAGATTTCTTGAGCCTCCTTGGTCCATTTAAAAACTCCCCATTTCATGCATTCAGTTATAGGAGAGACTAGTGTGTTGAAATGCTTGATGAACCTTCTATAGAAAGAGACCATTCCATGGAAGCTCCTTACAATATGAATGGATTTAGGAACTGGCCAACTCTCTATACCTTCTACCTTGCTAGGATCAATCTTAATACCTTTATTAGACACCACATAACCCAAGAAAACAAGGTTATCTGTAAAGAAGTGACACTTTTACAAGTTAGCAAACAACCTTTTCTCCCTCAAGGTTTGGAAAACACTCCTCAAATGCTCCACCATGCATAGATTTACTATAAACCAGAATGTCATCAAAATAAAAAACAAAAAAATTTCCCAAGAATGGAGTAAGAACATGTATCATAAGCCTCATGAAGTACTTTCAGTATTGAAAGTCTAAATGGCATCACAAGCCATTCATACAACCCTTTCCCTGTTTTGAAAGTTGTCTTACATTCATCTCATTCTCTCATTTTGATATGGTTGTAACCACTCCAAAGATCAATCTTTGAAAATACCTCAGCTCCATGAAGTTGGTTAAGTAAGTCATCCAACCTCGGAGTAGGATATACTTGATAGTGGTCTTGTTAATATCTACTATCAACACACATGCACCAAGTCCCATCTTTAAACTCCTCTAATAATGGCAGCAATAAATCATGAACGAGTGCTTGTTAAGGAATTGTATCATCCATAACTAAGATAGCATAAATCTCATCTTGATTAGCCAAAGCATGCTCTACTTGTGTGATGCCCCAAAACCCGAAATTAAGTTAACAACCGTCGACCCGCGAAGAAAGACTCATGGATGTTGGGTAACTCGACACCACCGTGTCCACTTTTCGAGGACCCATGATTGCGAAAATCGAGACTGAGTCTCCTTTATCTGGGGCTCCACCCAATACAATACATCTGAAAAACTTTGCAACATGGCCCAATATAATACAATGACCTCACTGGGTTTCAATTATGAGTGAAAGTGACCCAACCAAGCCCACTCATCCACACTACAAAATATACAGGACTAATTACCATAGTCCTCAATAGTTTAATTACAACACTCTTACAGATATTACAAATTAGAACAAGGTTGTTCCAAAGTATTTTTACAATTCTTTTTTTACACAAAATACAAGCTAGAACTAGTTTTGTTCTGCAAGAAGAATTGAAATTATGAAACCTGTTGAACTTTCATTGCCAAATGGAACCTCGATGAGTGTATCCTTTATATATTTTGAAAGGGGTTCTCTGAGGGATGACAGTGTTTTGGATGGGATGAAACTCTGTGACTATCCCATATAATTGTACAGTTTTAATAGATGACTCTACCAAAGACCTATCATTATCACTAAATTTTATTAAATATATGATTCATGATCAAACATTTCAAATAGATAGGTTCTAACTCATGGATGCCTGTATGGGAGTTACTCACATGTGCTTTAGTGTTGGAGTCTTCATGAACCATCACACATGTATTGTGTAATGTTCCTTTAATCAAATAAGCTTTTTGTTTTAAAATAAATGGATCTATGATCTTGGCTTTTTATTAAAGCATTGGACAATGATCTCAATAAACTAACTGTTTAAACATTGGGATGAATCCTGCTATGTCATGGTTTCATTAAGTGGGTAGATCTCCAGATAAATAGCACCATTCAAAGCATTGGGCGGAGGTCAGAATAAGCGCGTGCATTAAAAGCTGCAAGTACCATGGGGATATTGGACATAATCCAAATCGTGACTCTGCCATCATAGAATGGATGATGAATTATGATATGTACACTTTTGTTAATCATGAATATCCTTTTTAACGTTGCATATGAAATTCAATTATGCCATTCCATGCCTACACCATGCCATATATATGATGAGTGATATATGGACATTTTAAACCATGAATAATACCCATGCATCATTTGGACAATCATATCAATTAACATATAATTTCCAAATAAATCACACAATACACATCAACATATTATACACACATATATTGACATCTACAATTCATCACCAATCAAGCAATGACTTACATTATACTCTAGGCTTAGTTGTAACACCATGTCCACAAATAGCCTACAACCAAGTCATGCAATGGCCATGTTCATACATAAACACATCACAAGACAAACCATTAGAACACACAATTTGACTTCCACACAATTTCAACCAAGTATATCACTCAATTCAAACAATGATATACTACAATCATATACCAATTGTGGCAGAAATCTAGACACAAATCATTAAACAACCTAAGCTGTAGAAGTCCCAAAAAACAAACCATAACTTGAGTTATAGAGGTCTGATTTGGGTGATTCAAAATCCCAACATCAATTTCTCAGATAGAGTTACAATTTCCTTGAGGGATATTACTCCAAATTCTAATTTTTTCCCAACTGAAAATCAGTCCCAAAATCTAGATAGTAGGTTCGGCCAAAACAGGGCAGCTTGTGGCAGACTTGGAAAACGGACCATAACTTGAGCTATAGAGGTCCGATTTTGGTGATTCAAAAGCCTAACACCAAGTTCTCAGATAGAGCTACAATTTCCTTGAAGGATACAAGTCCAAATTCTCATTTTTTATAATAAAAAATCAGCATAAAACTAGACATCATATAGAAGTCAAAAGCAGGGGCCTTTGTTCCCATAACCCATTATTTTGCCAAACAGCCCCTTTAGGGCATTAAAACTCAACCAAACAGCCCCTATAATGGAAAATATCCAAAGTAGGAAGAATCCCTACCTCTTAGAGCGTAGAAAAAAGTCTAGAAAGTCTCGTAGACGCTTCCTAAACCCAAAGCCTTTGATTTCCCAAACTCCTCGCTTAAATCCTCGACGAAACCCTGTGTTTTTGGTACCCACACGTAGTCCTCGACGAGTAGATGAACTTTCATTTTTGGCCCAACGAATTTTGATAAATCGATCTCCGTAGATCGTAGAGAGAAGTTGGAGCTCTCTCCTCTCTCTCTAACGTTTTCTCTCTCCATCAGAAATTCTGCTCATTTTCTGCCCCAATCTCATTTTAACTTTTTGTTTAACTTAATTCTTAAGTTTGGAGACATGGTCCACATCGCGCCATGTGTCCATTACTCATTCGGGTCTATTTCTACCCCGAAACAATTTATTTCATCCCGATTTAAGTTAAAATTATTTTAAAATGAACTTTACTAATTCATTTTTCACTTTCGAGATTTTTTTTCTCAAAAATCCTATTTTTGGGGTCCCCCAAACACCCGATGCCCCGAAAATGGAAAAAATTCGACAGTCTTGGAATTCGACGAAAATTTTCTAGGTAGCTAGATTCCATGAGACAAATCCAACGGTGAAGTCCGTTTTGTCATCCGAGATCTAAAAAAAATTCCAAGCTTCCTTGAACCATTCCGGCAATTTTACTGTTTTTGCCATTTTTCAGAAAAATTAAAATTTTCTCAGGTTTTACAACTTGTGAACCTATAAGAAAAGAATTCCCAATCTTAGGAATTTTCAGTTCTAGTTTCATAGGTGCTAACACAATTCGAACACCAAATTTGATTAAAGAATGTGTATTCTTGAAACCATTATGAGAAACCTTTGATCATACGACCATGGTCTTCCTAGCAGCAAATGGCATGCATCCATTGGATCAACATCACACTAGACTTCATCCTTGTAGTTTTTACCAATGGAGAAGGAAAACAAACACTTCTTTGTAAATTTCAAACCATTGGCCTTCTGAAACTATTGAATCTTGTATGGTCTAGGGTGAGGCTCGGTCTTCAAATTCAACTTAGTCACCATCTCTTCAGTCACCACATTAGGGCAACTTCATCTATCAATGATCACATTACACACTTTTCCATGACTTGTGAATTTTTTTTGAAAATTTTATCTCCAAGCCACACCTCTTCATTCTCTTGAATCACATTGAGGCTCCTCCTAATCACCAAAGCTTTTCCTTCACCTACATATTCAGTAAATTCTTCAATTTCCCCATCTTCTTGGTTCACTTCTTCCTCTTCTTCTTCAATCACATTTGAGCATCAAATATTCAAATTCTCTTATATGCTCTTCCACGGATAGATTGTATTGCTTAAAATTATAGAATTTTTTTATAATTATCTTGTCTATAATTTTCAGAAAGATATCTCTTCTTTAACTTCCTCTTCATATTCTCCCAAGTCTAAATAGGTTTCCTTCCTTCTTTACTCCTTTCTCTATTTAGGTTCTTCCACCAAAGTGAAGCATAGCCCTTTAATCTAATAGTCACCAACTTCACCTTCCTTTCCTCAAAAAATTCATTCAACCATCAAATTCTAGAAGTTCAATCAACATATCACCATTGTGTCTCCTTGGCTGCCTTTTTTGCTATCGGTAGTCATGATCCTCATCATTAGAACCATTATCAACCCTAAATGGATTCTGATCTTCCTCCACCCTAAGTAGTTCATGTTGATTCCTTCTAGGTTAGGCATCATTTTGTTGTTGTTCCAATTGTCTTTGCAACAGCTCAACCGTCCTCCTCAAATCTACAATCTCCAAATCACGTTCATAGTCATTCATGTCTTGAACTTTTGGAGGAATAGGATTTCCACACCTTGCCATGATGAAACATAAGAACTTCAAGAGACAATTCAAGCAAAAACAAACACGAACCAAAGCTCTGATACTAAATGATACTAGACTAGAAAACTGATACGGTAGGATAGGAACAAATTCACCACTTTGAAGAAAAGCAACAACACTCTAAAGATAAGAATTTGGTTTAGCCCATGAATCAAGGACATTGATGAGTCCAAAACTCATCTATTTTTAAGTCCATTTTTCTTGCCTTTTTGAGAGTTTAATTTTCAATTTAATGAAGAATTATGGAATCTTCACTTAGATTTGTGTTTTGCAGGGTTTTAATGCAAAAGAACCAAAAATCAGTAAAAATGGATAAGGCGGGAATTTGTTGATTGTTGAGACAAATTTCACCTTTGTCGTGACAAAACTCAATGCACCAAGCTTAAAGAATGTTGCAACATTCCAAACCTATGTTGCGACACAATACTAGTTAGAAGGTAGAAGAGGTTTGTCGCGACATTTTGCAACTCTATCACAACAAAGAATAAGAAAAATGGTAGAAAAACATTGTCATAACAATGAAAAGATGTCGCAACAAATGATAAACAAGAATCATGAAAAAACATTTGACTTATGTCGCGACATACAGATTCTTTGTCGTGACACAACTAAGGGCAGAATTGAAAAGAGTTTGTCGCGACATACAAATTCCTTGTCATGACATAACAAAAGAGAGTTTGAACGAGGAATGTCACGATATTGAAAAGATTGTTGCAACATAAGCAGACTAGAGTTCACTGAAAGTTTTTTGTGACAACACATAAAGCGATCAGCAGCACAAGGCAAGTAAAGAATGTTGCGACATTTCAAAACTTTGTCACGACAATTATCAGATAGTATCAATTGAAGTTGGGCGCAACATATAAATTCTCTATCATGACACTAAACAAGGAGCAAGGCATGAAAGTTTGTCGTAATAATAAATATTTATGTCACGACAATCACTCAGCGAAATCTCACTGAATAAGGTTGCGGCAAAGTCACGACAAAGGGTCAAGACATAGAAGTTGCACACATGTCGCGAAATTTAAAAACTTTGTCGCGACAAATGACCTAAGGGCAATAAACTGAAAACATGTCAAGAATGTTGTGACAAACCCACAACAAAGCATGAAGACACATAAGTAAGTTGCAATGTCGCGACATAGACCAACTTTGTCGCGACAAAGACATCAACTGGGCCTGCATTGAAATCCACAATTTAAGTATAGAATTCTAGCCCAACATTTATTAGCCCTATAAATAGAAAGAGTTAGGGTAATAGAAAAACATCTTTGGATCGAAGTCTTTGGCCTTTCATCCCATCACTGGCTTTTGGGAGAATTGAAGTCTCTATTGTATATATTTTCTTTTTATTATTTTTTTTTTTTTGGATTAGAGTAATCGATTTGAGATGAAATGTGGAGCTGAAATCATTGTATATCGAGTTTCATTTCTATTGAATTTAATTGGCTTTTGGAAATTTTTCTGAAGTTCAATTATCAGTTTGATGACAATTTCAATGAATTTGTTTGATCAACTAGTCATTGTTAATTGTGATCTAGTTATGGAAGGTTAATCTACTTATGGGAATGAATTTTGGTATTTTGGTGATTGTTTGTGGTATTTAATGATGTTTTGGGTATGAAAAATGGATTGATTAAATTGGTATTGTTCTTGTAATGAGTTGTTTTGTATATCAGTGTTTTATACCTAGAAAGAGTTGTATCTTTTCTACGATTCCGGGATCCCTCGGTGACACGAATGGACTACTTGAGAAGCGGAGGCTTGGTGACTTGGGGGTAATTGCAATGATATCGATGAACTAATGAACTTTGAGTGTCATTCACAGTGCGTCACGGGTGAAGTTCACAACCTCGACTTCAAGGTTCCTTCTAGGTAATGTGAAGGTGTTCCTGAGGAATGAGAACTAATCCGCTACCCACATAAAGGCGCATGGATTTTGAATGTAAAATGATCATTGTGATGTATATCCATAAAGCTTTTGGTTTATAAACAAATGAAATTTTTTTTGAAAATGGTCATTGGATGTCAT
The DNA here is from genome assembly GCA_016808115.1 of Tetrastigma voinierianum. NCBI lineage: Eukaryota > Viridiplantae > Streptophyta > Magnoliopsida > Vitales > Vitaceae > Tetrastigma > Tetrastigma voinierianum. The sequence goes on along the minus strand of JAEQBH010003244.1, from coordinate 74,844 downwards.
CAAGAATGACAGTTTTTCATGCATGGGCTTAGGTGTTGTGTGAGGGAGTCGGTGAGGACTCGAGCGCATGGTACTACTAAGTGCATCGCGCCCCATTTCATGACATGGTACATGTAGGATTCATGAACTGCATGTTCTCGTTGAACGTGAATGTGAAATGTTGACTGAACATTGCATGTGCACTTAGGTGGGGAGTAGCCCTTATAGGAGGCATTCTCTACTGAGCGTAGCTCACCCTTTATAAGACACCGTTACTGGTGCAAAGAATACATCGACGGATGGCGCTTAGAAGAGGTCATGACTGTGAAGAAGGTCGACATGTGGCCTTCATAAATCCTTTTGTAAAGGTGCTTGGAACAAACTAGTTCTAGCACGTAATTTTGTATAAAATAATTGTAATTAAATTCTTTTGACAATTGATGTAAAACCCGAGAAAATTCAATTTTTCTGAAAAAAGGCAAAACGGTAATTTGTCGCTATAGTACAGGTGGAAAATCTCGAAATTTTCTAGATCTCGGATGATGAAACGGACTTCACTGTTAATTCGTCTCGCAAAATATAGTTACCTAGTTGAATTTCGTTGAATTCCGAGATGGTCGAAATTTCAAGTTTTTCGAGGCACAGGGTGTTAGGTGACACATGGGGTGGTGCCACATTGCATGACCAGGGTTTTGCCACTTCGCACCACATGAGTAAAAGACATTACGAGAGCCACGCGCGTAAGGTGCCACCCAAAGCATGTGTCCATGTGGACACATAGCACATGGCTCACATGAGACACATGGCACATGATGGATGGACCATGTGAAGACACATGGCTATTAGAGAGAGAAGAGAAAGAGGGAGGAAACTTCCTCAAGTCAAGCCAAATCAAAAAAAAAATCGGTGGGTAAGGGGAGAAAGAAAGGAAAGAAAAGAAAAAAAACAAAAAAATGAGGAGGAAGAGCTGTGTGTGGAGGAGAGGAGAAAGATAAAGAAAAAAAAAGGAAGGTAATTCCCTTCGCGATCTCCGGCTAACCGGTGGTCGAAACTCGTCAAAGCAAGAGGCAAAGTTGGTCTACGCGATAAGGGCTACGCGTGGGTACCGAAATCCGATTTTTTCGTCAAAGTTCCAAAAGGTAGGGGTTTCTCCTACACCGGGTTATTTCAGTGGCCATGGCAAGCCATTTCGTTCACTCTAATCTGTGGTCGTGGTTTATTAACTCAAGGACCTAATCCAAGATTCCGCACAAAAATTCGACCTTCGCTACCCGGTAGCTCTCGTTATGATCGCGGGCGTATCGGGCATCCAACCTACCCGACCGCCAGGGTTTGAGTCAAGCCGAGCGTCGGGCCGCGCGTAGCGTTCGGGTTTTCGGGTCCGAACAATTTTCGCACACCTGCGCGACCTGCTAGCCTTCAACTCGACGACTTAGCCGCTTCATCCAAACCCGATTGCGACATTCTTAGACTCTATGAAATTTCAGTATATAATTTAACCATTTGCTAATGAATGGCATTCGTGCCTTTACAATTTCGGGTGGTTCCCGCTTCTTTTCAAAGAGTTGGTGTGGATTGTCAGCGTGGTATCAGTTATGTCACAATTGGTAAATGGATACCGTTATGTTTATGTATATGATTGATGCTCGATGTGCATGTATGTTTAGTGCATGCAGTTAATGAATCAAATGTTGAAATATGTGTGATAAGCATATTGAATCGGAATGCATAAATTATATGTATTGTAGATTATCCATGATAATGGTATGAAGTATGATTTTTGAATTGTCGCATCGGCATTCATTGTGCATATAGCATGAGATGCATGAAATGGCATTGCATTGCATTTATGCACTGGACATCACATGACATGGGTGTGAGTTCATGGTAAAGATCGACACTGTGTTTAAGGTTCAACGCGGGCTCCAGAAATGACAAATCTAAAATGAGTCTCACTACTGTAAAAGAAAAGGAAATGAAAATATCGTAGGTTTGGGTATAGCAAGGAGGATAGATACCCCTCGGTGAAAACACTTGGTATTCTGGTTAGACATATGTATCCAAATGATGAAAGTTCACAGCGAAGTTGAAGGCATGCTAATTTCTGAATGACCCCGCGAAATTCGCTTACCCATAAAACACACGACTTGGTAAAACAAGTGAATATTGAGTTTATCCAATGGATTTTGATTTATAAACAAAGTTTCGTTTTGTCGGTCGATGGAACATAATGACTATTAATTTGAATGATGTGAGAGTCTGAGACTCGGATGGGGCCAGGTAAGTCACATTATCATCCATGGCAGGTAAACATTTGAGTATGAATGTGTATGTTTTTACTTGAATGTGTGAAATGGAATTTCATGTGCACTTAGGTGGAGAGTAGCCCTCAGAGGAATTATTTTGATCGTGGCATCACATACCCAAATGGGACCATATTCCAAGTGCAGTGTAGTACACCTGAGGATCTACATCTCTTCGAGTAATGTGGATTCTTGAAGGAAGCTAGGATGTGGCTTTGATAAATATTTTTGTAAACTATATTAGAACAAGATAGTCTTAATATATGCTCTATATAAGAGTATTGTAATAAACTCTTATGGACAATTGTGATATAGTTATATATTGTGGATATGGACAAATGGACCCTATGTGGTCATTACTACTTTTGTTGAGACCCTGGATGGGTCATGGATATATTGTTATACATGTTGTATATTGGGTAGAGCTCCTCGAACAAAGGAGACTCTGCCTAATTTTTTGTGAAAATATGGATCCCGATAAATGGGACACAACAGTGTGGTATCGGGTTACTCGAAATCCATGGGAATTATGCGGCTTAACGGATTGTCAACTGACCCTCGGGTTTTGGGGCGTCACAATTGACATTATAGTTGGGCATGTAATTATGGTAAGAGGGTCGTGATTGGACTCTTACGGACTATAATTAAGAGTAGTAGTCTCATATTTTAACTTAAATATGAATGAATTGATCCCGATGAAGGGACGTGTCGAGGTGGTGCCGAGTAACTCGACGTCCACGAGCAAATGGTACCGGTCCGGTACCAAGACTTAGGTGTGCGATGACCTAAGGTAGAAACTTTCACAGGTTCACGGCTAGTCAACGGGACCCCCGAAAATTAGGGCGTCACATAAATAAATTATTTTATAAGGAATTGAGATTAAGTAAATCTATACATATCCAAAATTTCAAATTAAATTAAATTTAAAACAGAAGATGTGAGGACTTGGGTAAAGTGTAACGATAGATTACCGCATAATACAAGCTATAGTTTTTCCAGGGAATTCTCATAGATCTCGACAACCATACCTTGACCACATCGCTGAGTTCGCTCTCATGAAATCTAGTCGCACGCCACCACGAATTTCAGGACATTTGGAATTTCATGTGTTTCGAGGCAAAGTAGACGAATGACACGACAACACATGGACCGAGGACTCGTGCCATGTGGCGCGAGGACTTTCGCCATGTGGCACCAAACGAGTGAACACTTGGCACATGGAAAGTCAGCATCACTGCTTACTGAAATGATGTGGGAAATTATGGCATGTGAAACACATGGCCTGGTGATTGCCATGTGTCAAGCTTGATTAAGAAAGGTGTAACGCCCAAAAAATACCTTAGAATTTTTATAATAATTCTATTATATATTCCGGGTATAAATAGAACCAAACTTGGGTTTTTCCAAGAATTTGTTAAATGTTATATGATTGTATGACTAAATGTCAATTGCAAATGATATATGATTGAATGTGATATACTAAGTGATTAAGTGATTGAACCCGGAAATAACCCAAGTGTAAAAAGGGCAAAAATGAAAATTTGTAAAATGAGGACCTAAGAGTCAAATGATAAGCTTAAATGCTAATGTGAAATAAACGATAAGTGAATGTGCAAATAAGGAGACTAGTAAGCTTTAAGTGAGAAAAATGGAAAATGGGATTTAATGAGCAAGCCAAACAAGGCTTACTGAAGGAAATGGGAAATAAGACCAAATGTGGTCTAAGAAGGGCTCATTTTGGGCAAAATTGTTTTTGGAGACAAGAGAGAGAGAGAAGAGCTAGGGTTGAGTAGAAATCAAGGCTTCTGTGAGATCATCCCTATTTATACTCTAAGCATCATGAGGAAAAAGGAAGTTGGGTAAAAAGTTTCAAGAGATTCAAGGTATGAACCTAAACCCTAGAAAGTCAGATGGATAATTGTTAGAAACCCTAATCCATCCATGGGTTTTGCCTATATTGGTTTAGATGATATTAGATGTTATCGGGAGGATTCCTATGTTTTGTTTTGGGATTTTGGGGTGATTTTGGAGAAAAATCGCAAAAGTGCAAAAACTAGAAAATATGGGCATTATCGGGCTCCTACGCCACAACGTAGGGAACCCACGCCGCAGCGTAGGGAACCCACGCCGCGACGTAGACCTATGCCAAGGCATGGGATACCTCGCGCAAGAGGTCAGGCAAATGGCACCACGGTACGCCATGCATAGCATTGATGTGCCACTCACAGAGTTATCAAGCCACAACAGCAAATTTTTTTGCTTTCAACACCTCGTATTTGTACACCGATATTTTAAGGACCCTAATAAATGATTAATGGGGGTTTAAATAAGGATGAAACTAAATGAAAAACATTCACCTCGACGATATTCATTAACTGTGAGTAGTGCTAGTTTACTAAATGTGATGTGTGTGATTTGCTAGGGGCCGGTGAGGATTACCTAACCTAGGACCGAGATTGAAGGCAAGGCAAAAAGAAAGAGATAGATTGGTTTGTTCTATCTTCTCCTATTCTCGTTTCAAGATTTGAAATATTTGTTCTATCTTCTCCTATTCTTGTTTCAAGATTTGAAATGTTTGTTCTAAATGTATAAGAAAAACATATTAATTTGTTTTAATTGATTTGAGGCAATTGCTTGTGAAATGTTTGCATATGAAAATTGCATTCGTATTGAAAATGAACTGTTTATACAAATGTACATATTGTATTGTATTTAGTTGTAAAGGATTTTAACACCCTTAATAGAATGTTAACCGTTTATTTCACATTAAGGATAGATTAGTATACCAATAAGGGTCAAATTAGCAGTACTGCGAACAAACGTATTGATGTGTCACTCCAAACAGCAGCCAACAATATCAGGTTCACGAATCCCATTTTTAATAACTAAATGTACACCAACTGACTAAATTGTATTTATAAACAACAGCGGATAATTACCAAATCTCTAATCTGACTGCGTTTAATTCCGATATATCCCGTATAACAAACAGGGTTAAATTCTAAGGGTAGAAATCCAAATTATTCTCGAGATTGTTGACATATTGGAACAAAAAGCATGATTGCAAATTGAAATGAAAGAGCATTGTGAAATGCATGATTTGGTTATAAATGATTTATCGTGACATGAAAGTGTATATTCGAATGATCAATGAACCATAAAATGATTGTATATGAAATAAGTATATGTATTGTATTGACATCGTCATCCAAAGTTTGAAAGTTTTGTTTAGTAAATTGTATGATTGATGAAATCGAAACTAAAGAATGAAATTGTGTAGAACCAAGAAGTATAAAATGTTCAACAGGTAATACCGCCTTGTTATATCGACGAACAAGAACGAAAGGCAAGATCGAGGAGCGTCGAGTCATAGAGAAAGATTTTCAGAGCATGCTCCGACATATGCATTCACTCCATTTTTTTTTAACATGGATATTTTGTAAAAACAATTTGAACTCTGAACATCTCTTTTGTAAATCATTTTGAAAAGGTCGATATAGCCTTGCGTAATCAGACTTTCAGATAAATGTAATGTTAATGGCCTACTCCTTAAAACAAGCCTATTTGAAAGGGCTTTTATGCCAATTGAAATGTAACGTTCTGGCGTGTTTTTGATAAAGTGATATAGTGTATCAGAGCATCCTGAATCCGGTAACCCGCTAATCGGGTCGGACCGAAAAGGGGTGCTACAAAAGGTGTCCTACACCTAGACCAAAAGGAGTTCGGTAGGGGAAGAATGAGGAAAGGGAGAGAAAAGATAGAAAGAAGAGAAAGAAAAGAGAGAAAAAGGGAGAGGAAAGGAGAGGTTCAAAGATCTACTGGGTCTCTAAGTGTTCGAACAAGCAAGATGTTTCCGACTAGTCAGAAGCGAGCCGGATCAAGGCCCAAGAGGTAGGGTTCTCTCATACTCTAATTAGTCCTTGTCTAAGGGCCATTCGATGGCCATAAGGTGTAGCCCTAATCTGGTCAGATTCAAGAACGCTTTTGATCAAACTACAGAATTCACGACTAATTTCTAGGTCTTTCTGCCTCAAACCGCAACAAGGTGTTGTACTTACCGAAAATACGGGCTTGAGTATGGTGGTTTTGTGGTGTGTCAGAGCTAGACATGGACTAACATGCTGAACTGTGTGTACTGTTTTGGGTCTGAACATGAAGATCCAGTTTTGTGTGTTGTTGCTTGATCGAATGACATAAAATGTGTGAAAAATCATGTGGGTATATGTTGGTATTTACATAGGTTGTATTATGGATGTAAATTGAATGCTATAGATATGATTATCCATGAATCATAAATGTTGCATGTAGCTCTCATCATGCATGTAACATTAAAGAACATGCAATATGATCAAGATCGATATGCACTGGGGCACGCGTGAAACTGTGTAAGTGCATGGCATGAAAGAACACCGTGTTTCTGGTGTTTAAATCTGTGGGCTCTGGTGGATGACGTCCTAGAGACGACCTAGCTTGAAATTATGTGTCGGGTAGTAACAAGAAGGCCACACTCCCTCGTGTGAAAGGCCTCGTATTCTGGTCGACACACATCTGCCTAGCTGAAAGTCCTGGCGAAAGTGTTCAAGGTGTACTGCACACGACGTGAAAACCCCTGAAAAGCTCAAGTACCACAAAAGACACATGGATTTTTAATAAAGCTACTGAGACTGCCTAAGGAGTTGAAATAAACAAAATCCTTTTATAGAGAGTCAAGAGGTTTGGGACATTAGTATTTGACATGAGAGCATTCATATAGAAATGCATATGTTTTGTTTAATGTGTTATGTAAATGTTAAATTACTAAGATTGCATGTGCACTTAGGGGCGGGAGAAGTTCCTTGATAGAGAATTCCTCTACCGGGCATGGCTCACCCCGTCGTGAGAAATTATTTCATGTGCTGGAGGCCCACCAGGAGATGGAACTCATCTGAGGCCTTAATGGTAAAGAAAGCCAGATTATGGCTTATTCTATATTTTGTAAAATTCTGGATAGTTATCTAGTTTTCTATTATGTAAAAGAGAAGAGTTGTAATGAAAGTCATTTTGTTTAATACAGTTTGACAGGTTTTTCCCAAATTTTTATGTTGCCTTTATTATGCTGAGGCCATTGTGATAACTTATAGTGTCTTGGGAAAGAGCTGGAGGTGCAGGAAATGGAAGAAAGCACATGTGCTCAGGGCAAGCTAGGTCATGACAGAAGCTCGGGTCTTCAGGTCGCGATGGTTCTGTAGTCAGCGCTGTTCGTCGCGACATAGTTTTTCCATGTCGCGACAATGCTTTGCTTCTCTGTCGTGATGATGTCATGATAAAGGTTTCCATGTCGGGATCGAGATGGCCACGACAAGAGGTCAAGTGTTGCACCCTTCATGTTGTAACAAGTTTGGCCTTGGCAAGGGTTTCTCTATCACGACAGAGCATTTCAAGTCGCGACAGAGGATGGTCAAGGCCAAGAGTTTCTATGCCGCGACAAAGTATTTTTATGTTGAGACAAAGTTTGACCTTGATGGGGCTTATGTCGCTGGCTAGGAGTTTGGCCTTAAACAGGATTTTAGGGTCATGATAGAGTGTTTTCTTGTCACGACCGAGTTTGGGGCAAAGGCCAAGAGAGTTTACGTCCCGATAGAGAATTTGATGTCACGACATAGTTACCTAAAATTGTGTCGCGATAGGTTATACCTTATGTCGTGACAGAGAGTTCTAGGAAATGAGGTCTTCCATGTCGCGACATAGTGTTCTATGTCGTGACAGTGAGGCAAGGCACTGCATCGCAATTAGGCTATGCGCGCACGACAGAGATGCTTTGTTGCGATAGTGTGGCATTGTGTTGCGTCACGACAGAGAAGGCCATGCGCGCACCGTAGACCAGGCCGGGCGCTCACGACAAGGCTGGTGCACCAAGGCTGGGCCCTCATGATAGAGGTATTCTGTCATGATAGAGATATCTTTATCGCGATGCACTTTATTACGCGGGTAAAAAGGATCCCCAGATCGGGGTGCCAACATGGCATCGTGAGCCTAGGCTTATAAATACCTAGAATCCTGTCGAATACTACAATCTGCAGCCCACATAGGAAATTAGGTGTACGGCCATCTAGACTTTACGGGCACGTTTAGATCATGCATCATTTGCGGAATTATGATGGAACATTATGTGCTATATACTACATGATATTGTGTTATATGATCTGTAAATTATATACTTGGTAAATAGTACATAGGAAATGTCGAAGACCAGGGTAAGAAAATAACCTTGTGGGTCTCTAGAAGTAAATAAACATGTGTTAGTCAGATTAGATGTATATTAGTAGTGGCATATGCACTACTAATTGAACAAGGAAAAATAAATCTCAATATGCTATTTAACATATGTAGATCGCAAGTCGAGGAAGTGGACGCAGAGGTCGCCCACGAGGCAATAGTCGACCACCACCTGTTTTTTACCAACATGCCTTTCTATGGGTGCAGCAGCTGCTACCATTGCAAAGGCTAGTGCAGTGGGGGGTCAAGGAGGAATGAGTAACCTCCAAAGGTTTATGGCACATCATCCTCCGACATTCACAGAGGGAGGGGATCTAGTGGTAGCTGACCATTGGTTCTGACATGTCGAAAGGGTTTTGGAGGCCATGGAGATTACCTCCGATGCCACGAGGATTAGGCTAGCTACGCTAGCTGGGGAGGCGAATCCTGTGTAAGGGCGGGATTCGATTAAAGTCTCAAGGGATCCAGAGCGATGACATGGAGAGAGTTCCAAGAGCTCTTCATGAGTAACAAGTTTTTCCCTAAGACCGCTAGGTATGCAAAGCTCAAGAATTCCTCGAAGTTGAAACAAGAAAGTAGGACTGCATTCAACGCTGTAGAGATAAGTTCATCGAATTCAACACGTTGAGGATGATTATGTGGCCACGCATACGGCCAAGGTGGGAGGAAGTTCGGAGGATGGTCCAAGTTGTCCATCCGCAAGATTGTGGGATCCTCCTAGGGGAAGACTTGACTATGGTCAAGACGGCTATGGCCATAGACAAAGAGAGAGAGAGATAAATGATGCACGAAGCATCCGAGATATGGGTGCTAGTGACAAAAGGAAGGAGGGTTAGCCTTCTTCTAGTTTGGTAAAGAAGCAAAAGGCTTATAGTTCAATAGGTTTTCAGGGATAAGGTCGCGGCTATCAGAGACAAGGTCGCGCTATCAGGGCCAAGGTAAGTTAAGGCTCCTATCCGGTTAGGACCGATGACATGTTACCATAGTCATCAATCCATACACATCGATAAAATCGCTTCACAAAGGTGGATCTCGCAGTTATGAGACGCCTACGCCCCGCCATCAAGGAGGCACACTTTGACATAGTTTGTTCTTTCTTACCCCAACACGAGCTAGAGGAACCAGTATCAGCCTCAGAGTGTGGCACAGACACCTACCATGTCACATGCAAGCTAGAGAGGCCAGAGTATGGGTCGAGGCTAAGGGCAGGGCTCACAGGACGAGACTTCGGGGACCTAAGGGCGTGTCTACGCCATTACACCGCAGACTGAGATTGCATATCAATCGGTTATACAGGGTATGTTTCTACCCTCGCACCTATGGGCAAGAGTATTGTTTGATTCTGGTGCATCTCATTCATTCATCTCTGCATCATGTGTGAAAGAATCAAGCCATGTGTTGAGACCTCGAAAGCTGTTACATGAGCCTCTCCCTAGGAATTAGGATGAGTGTTGATATGATATGTCAGGATTGTGAGTTAGAGATCTCCGGGATTCTACTCACTGTGGACCTGAGGGTCATGGACATGTCAGACTTTGATGTCATTCTTAGCGTGGATTGGTTGAAGGCACATTGAGTCATTATTGATTGTAATCGTAGGAGGATTACTGCCTACACACGGGATGGTGTGTGTGTTACTTTTCAGGGGGATAAGCATGATGTTTTTCCCCAGGCGGTGTACGACTCTAGATGGCATGGGTAGTTGATGGGTTGGTTGGCAAGCCTTACCTTAGGAGGATCTAGGCAAGATAGAGTCAGTTCATCTCGAGTAGTTTATGAATATGAGGATGTTTTTTCGGATGAACTATCGAGATTAACTCAGCAGAGGGGTGTAGACTTCACGATTGAGTTACACCCTGGTACGTCACCCATTTCTATAACTCCGCGTAGGATGGCATCGATTGAGTTGCAAGAACTCAAGGTCCAGATACAGGAATTGTTGGACAAGGGTTTTATTAGACCGAGCACTTCACCTTGGGGCGCTCCAGTTCTGTTTGCTAAGAAAAAGGACAAGACCCTTCAATTGTGCATTGACTACTGATAGTTGAACAGGGATACGATCAAGAATCGGTATCCCTTGCCGAGGATTGATGATTTATTTGATCAACTAAGAGGGGCACAGATCTACTCCAAGATAGATCTCAGTACCGATTATTACCAATTGAGAATTAAGGAAGTTGATATCCCTAAGACAGCACGAACGCTGGGCATGGGCATTTTGAGTCTGGCCATGACCCCTCGTCGACGAATGCGCCGCAGCAATCATGGATCTCATGCATATGGTATTCCAACCCTAGTTGGATCAATTTATTGTAGTCTTCATTGACGACATTTTGATTTACTCCAAGTTTGAGGAGGAGCATGAGGATCATTTGAGGATAGTTCTGCAAGTTTTGAGAGACCATTAATTGTATGCTAAGTTAAGAAAATGTGAATTTTGGCTTACTGAGGTGAAGATCTTGGGACACGTCGTGTCAGCTTTTGGTGTGTCAGTAGACCCTAAGAAGGTCGAGGCTGCTATGAGTTAAGAGAGGCCAAAATCAATCTTTGAGATACGTAGTTTCTTGGGATTGGACAAGGTACTACAAGTGGTTCATTAAGGATTTCTCCTGGCTAGCAGCACCTATTACCAGGTTGACCCGGAAGGAGGTCAAGTTCGAGTGGAATGACCTGTGTGAGAGGGCGTTTTAGGAATTGAAAAGGAGGCTTACTTCAGCTTCTATTCTGATAGTCTCGGAACGAGGATAGAGGTACACTGTGTATTTTGATGCCTCTAAGGAAGGACTGGGATGTGTCTTGATGCAGTCCGGGAGGGTTGTGGCGTTTGGTTCTAGACAACTAAAGAGTCATGAGCAGAATTACCCTACACAAGACATGGAGTTAGCGGTCATAGTCTTTGCCTTAAATATTTAGCGCCATTATTTGTATGGTGAGCAGTTTGAAGTGTTTTCAAACCACATGAGTCTAAAGTATATTTTTACACAACGCGACCTTAACATGAGGCAACGCAGATGGATGGATAACCTGGAGGATTATGACTTCACTTTACATTACCATCCTGGTAAGGCAAATATGGCTACGATGCACTCAAATAAGTCACAGGAGTACTAGCTAAGGTATTCTCAAGAGTGGCAGAGGCTCAAAATTATGGAACAAATGACTACAAGATAAATGATCACCATGGTGTTTTAGGAGTTAGGCTACGCCTTCCCATCGAAAGGCAGTGATCGAGTCTTGTGAGACAAGGATGCAGGATAGTAGCCATTAGGACGGTGGGTACAAGGTGTTCTAGTGATGAAGGCTAGGCTTATTCATGCGATGGCAGTCTTCTCAGACATGGGACTCCGCCCGTACCCCAATTGACGTGTTTGAGAGAGGAGATCCTTAGGGAGTTTCATTGCTCTCGTTTTGCAGTACATCCGGGTGGCACAAAGATGTACCGAGATCTTTGTTGCTAGTATTACTGGAGTCAGATGAAGAGGCACGTTGGTGACTTTGTTCGACAATGCCTCACATGTCAGTAGGCAAAGGTTGAGCATCAAAGGCCAGCAGAACTACTCCAACCATTGGAGATAATGAAAGGGAAGGGAACAAGTCACGATGGACTTCAGGACTCCACTCTGCCACGCATCACGAGGCATGATGCAATGTGTGATAGTGAACCCGTCACTAAGTCGGGCGCATTTTCTAGTAGTGAGGATTTAATTTCAAACTGGAGGAATTCTACAAATTATACATACGAGAGACTATCCACCACATGCGAGTGCTACACAATCGTGTCCATAATATCTGCGACAGGATCCCAGATTCTCACTATGACACTTTTGGAGGAGTTTCCAAAAGGCCATGGGGATGTAGTTGATGATGAGCACTGCGTTTCATCCGTAGACGGATGGTCAGTCAAAAAGGACCATACAAGTTTTAGAGGACATGCTACGAGCATGCGTCTTGGATCTTAAGGGTAGCTGGGAAGAGCATTTTCCCTTAGTTGAATTTGCCTACAACAACAATTATCAGACGAGTATACAAATGGCGCCTTACGAGGCATTATATGGGAGGCCATGGCAATCTCCGATTTATTGGACGGAGGTGGGAGAGAGATCTATCACGGGTTTGGATTTGATTAAAGACACCTCGGAGAACGTGGATTTAATTAAAGGCACCTCGGAGAAGGTGGATTTGATACGAAAACATCTTCTCACGGCTTAGAGCCGGTGGAAGAGTTACGCTGACCGGTGATGACGACCTCTAGAGTTTGAGGCAGGTGATCATGTCTTCTTGAGGGCGATGCCTAAGAGAGGAGTGGTCAAGTTTGACAAGCGAGGAAAGCTGTCGTCGAGGTATATCGGGTCCTTCGAGATACTCAAGAGAGTGGGCACTGTTGCATATCGGTTCGCATTATCGACAAGTTTATCCGGTGTCCACGAGGTATTCCATGTCTCCATGTCTAAAGTACACCTGCATCCGACTCATGGAGTGGATCAGCGCAGCTTTGCCGTTTTCACGCATATGGGACCTTTGAGGAGGGACCTGTGCGTATTTTGGATAGCCGAGACCAAGTCTTACGACATAAGACTGTGAGGCTAGTGAAGGTGTTGTGGCAACACCGAGGAGTAGAGGAGGCAACATAGGAACGCGAGGACACGATGCGCATTTCTAGTTATCCTTCCTAGCTGAGGATCTGAGAGACGTGGTTTAGCCAATGAATGTTAAATGACTATTGTATATGCATGTGATAGTATGTGTAGAATTTCTTGACGAAATTTTTAAGGGGGAAGGATGAGGACTCTGCAAAGTGTAATGATGACATCGCTATAAGACAGCCGCAAGTCGGGGAATTTTTCTAAATCTTAGATAACTATTATCGCATCATGTCACGCCTAGATCCCGGTCCGACCCGAATGGTGGATCCGAACAGAGTCCAGGGCATGAGACTAAATACTGGGACTCATTGGTCTGTTCTATATCAGAGTTGAACTTGTACCTGTGGGTATACAAACAATTTCTGTAATAACAAAAATCATTTACATATACAAAAGCACTACCTCCGAAGTGGTATCCATCAAAATCTATACACATATATTGTGTCCCATTTACTTATACAAACACTTATGCATATACATGTCTAATACAAACATCGAGATAGTGAAGCAAAGGCCGATGAGCACCTATCTCCCGAGATGACCCGCATCGCCATTTGTGGAATGTCCTGTCCTCTTACCTCCTTTTCAGTACCTACACGGATTAAACACCCATGCTAAGCTTTACGCTTTAGTGGGAACATAAGCATGGACAACCACCAATGGTATCATTACAAGCTTATACATATGCATTTCATATATCTATACATATTCATATAACTTTATTACTTCATCTTTACATTCCTATCAGATGTCAATATTCCTCAAGTATGTTCTATGTCTGTGGCATATCTTCTATCTGTACTTTTACTGTATTCCTGTTTCTATACTTTGCATATTCCATATTCATCCTATAACTTATTGCTTTTCATATCATATCATTACTTTTCAGATTATGTGAATTTTTTATCACATCTTCATATCGCCTTGTGAGGAAGAGTTTATACTTTACTAATATTATCATATAACTGGTCATAGGTTTTCACATATACTTTCATGTGCTTTCATAGACTATAGTTTTCTATATACCTTTCTTATATGATCTTGTATTGTCATATACTTTGGTATTTGTGTTTTTCACTCTAACTATGTAACTGCATTTCATATATTCGAGAGGGAACCTCATCCTGTTTGTCATTCAAAAGAGCACGTGATTTCGTATTTAATAAGATGATTCACTTCGACTATGTAATTGATCACTGATGCATTCGAGAGGAATCTCATCCTCGGTTTATCTCGTAGCAATGTACTACATTTAACTACATGATTCACTTCGACTATGGGATCGCATTCACGACGCATTCGAAGGAACCCGTCCTGCTTCGCTATCTCAAGAGCAATGTGATTTCTCATTTAATAGTATGATTCACTTTGACTATAGAATTGACATTCATGACAAATTCAAGAGGGAATCTCATCCTGTTTGTCATTCAGTAGCAATGTGATTTCACATTTTACGGTATGATTCACTTTGACTATAGAATTGGCATTCACGACATATTCGAGAGGGAATCTCGTCCTGTTTGTCATTCAGTAGCAATGTGATTTCATGTACTTGCATATTTTGTCATATACTTTCATCTATATTCTTGTACTTCTCTATATTTTCATCTTGAAATTTTCATATACTATACTTTCCTATGATTTTCATATATTGTACTTTCATATTCTTTTCATATACTTTATCTATCATATAAATTTCGTGTCATTGACACTTTACTTCTTGTACTTGTATACTTGTCATCACATAGCAATGCTATGCTTCTCATATTATGTCATATATTCTTTACATTTCATTTACATATACTTGTCATTTTCTTTTATGTTTCATGTCTGTAAATACCTTAGAAGTGGATACAGGAAACTATAAGGGCCCGAAGGCGCCGTACCACCGGTATTCAAATAAAGGGGTCTGGCAGGCCCGAAGGCGCCAAGTATTTGCAAGAAAATGACCATCTATAAGGGTTCGACGGCGCTATCAGCTGGTACGAGACAATGACTATCTATAAAGGCCCAAGGCGCCGTAATGACCCAAACAAAGGCTAACTGACAAGTGATAAGCTGCGTACTGTTTTCCCCTAATGTGCATGCCCATCTATCCCTCTACCAAGTTCTGCGTATTAATCCATGTGTATTTTATGTTCAGCACATATCTCCGCTTCTTCGAATAATTATGGTCATCCGAGACCATATGCTATATATACAATCATTTATTCGACCTTCAGATTTTTCATATCTCATATCTCACTTACACATTTGGCGTACATATATATAACATATCATATACTTATGTCACATTCTATACTTGTCATATACCTATGCTTATATATGTCTGCCACATAATTTGGTACGTGCATATGCAATCTTATACTTTCTTATCATATCATGGTTCATTTCAGTCATTTACATTTTTCTTCTTGCTCATATCAAATACGTATCATTAATATTTACATATCATCATATATAACAAACTTATATACATATTTGTATTTATATTAAAACTTATACTTGTTCCGATCTCTCGTAGGAGTTACAGAACTTATACCTATACGGAGGTACTTATACACGTACTTGTACTTGTATCTATCTTATACTATGCATGAATAACTATGATTATCTATCTGCTTACTTTTTTTCCTTATTTTTGAACCTAATATGAGTTCCACTTTTATCATACTATGTATGGATGGATTCTTGACTCAATGAGATTTCCATAGAGTCTAAGAACACCCGAAATGGAGTTTGGACAAATAAATTATGACCTTCCGAAGTCGGGAGGTCACGATAATCAAACCACCGAAATGACCGCTTACCGGAATGACTTTGACCTTATCCTCGAGCCTCATCTGACCTATCTAAGCTCACCTATTGTCCTCCATAGGAATATGAATGGCTTCTTGACTTAATGGTCTTTCCATAGAGTCTAATAACACCCGAAACAGAGTTCGGACGAAGAAGTTATGACCTTCCGAAGTCGATCACACATAGTCAAAACCCCAAAACAGAGCCGACCGCTGTCGAGCCGACTGACCTAGCCCAAATTTCAACTAACCCGTCTGAGCTACCTATTATCCTCCACAAGATATGAATGGCTCGACTCAACGGTATTTCCATAGAGTCCAAGACTACCCAAAACTGAGTTCCTGACGTAAGAAGTTATGACCTTCCGAAGTCGAGGTCACACATAGTCAAACCTTCGCCGAGCCGACCGCTGGGCCGAAATGACCGACCTAATGAGCACATATGACCTGTCCTATCTCACCTATTATCCTCCACACAGCATACTAATGCTTCTCGACTCAACCGCTTTCCATAGAGCTCCAATTAACACCCAAAACAGATTTCGACGAAGAGTTATGACTCCGGTCGGAGTCCCACGTATCGCCAATCTACTCTAGCTAACCCGACCGCCGAGCTGACCTGACCTGGTCGAGCTTGGTCTGATAGCTACTATCCTCCAAAGGCATATGAATGGATTCTTGACTCAATGGGCTTTCCATAGAGTCCAAGAACACCCGAAACGAAGTTTGGACGAAGAAGTTATGACTTTTCGAAGTTTGAGGTCACACATAGTTAAACCCAGCAGAGCCGACGATGGCCGTGAGCCACCTAGTCGAGCTTACTTAACTGATAAAGGACCATAACTTTGTCTAAATAGGTCCGAATTGAGAAATTCAAAATCCTAACATCAAGTTCATTGATGTGGCTACAATTTACCAGAAGGACTCATTTCCAAATTCCCTTTATTTCTTACCCAAAAACCATTCTAAGGTCCAGCTAATGCATATGACCAAAATAGGGAAATTTTCTTGGTTCAAATTGCAACTAGACCTTTCACGAAACACATATATAGAAGACCTTAGAGCTCTTCTCAACTCAACCCTAACAAGAAATGAGTTTGGGGTTCCAAGCCAAACCATACACACAAAATAGAGGTTCGAACCATGTATCTATACTTTCTATACCAAAACTAGACAAATACCATACTGTTCTATACTAGAATCCATACAAAAACACTAGACTTCCATACAGAACTTAACAAGTTCCATACTTTTCTATACAAAATCATAGCATTCCATACACCCATAGTTTCCATACAAATATTCATAGTTCCATACTTTGAATTCCCTACACAATTAGTAACATCAAGTACTTTTATCAAGTAGTAGCATTATACACCCATAGTTTCCATACAAATATTCATAGTTTCATACTTTTCTATACAAAATCATAGCATTCCATACCTGTGATCTTCTTTTTCCTTTCCTTCTTTCTTCTTTTCTTTTCTCTTCTTCTTCTTCTTCATTCTCTTCTCTTCTCTCTTATCCGTTTTTGCTCTCTCTTTCTCCAAGACCAAAGTAAGAGATATTTATTTTAGTCTTATCACTAAACAGTCTTATCCCACTTTTTATTTCCTTTTTCTCTCTTTTGGATCATCATGATATCGATCAAAGGAGGAAACTTCCTCCTCTTTCCTTGACCACTTGTCTCTTCACAATTTTCTTCCTTATTTGATTTTTGTAATATCTTTCTTTTATTACTCTTTGGTCCTCAAATTTCATTTTGTTCTCATTCAATTTATCAAAATCCTACTTTGGCATATGAACTTATTAAGTATAACCTTGGGTCCTGAATTAGTAAATTATTAATTTACCCTTAACTTTTGTATTAATTCCAAGTTCTTGCTTTTTTTCTTTTTATCTTTATTTTATTCCGAAAAAAAAATATACTTTTAGTTTTATTATACCCTAAACATGTTATAAAACCGTTAGGGTATAATTTGGGGTGCTACAGACCACACTATTGAGTTCATCTCATTAAATCTAGTTGCACGATCGAATTATGTTGAATTCAAGGACAGTCGGAATTTTACGTGTTTTGAGGCAAAGTGGACTAATGACATGACAACACATGACATGAGGACACATTCCATGTGGCACCAAACGAGTGAACACTTTGCACATGAAAAGCCAAGTGTCATCATGCATGAAATGAGTAGGGAAAAAGTGGCATTTAGGCTACATGGCTGGTGATTGCCATGTGTCAAGGCTGGATAAGAAAGGTGTCCTACACCTGACCAAAAGAATTCGGTGGGGGGAGAATGAGGAAAGAGAAAAGATAGAAAGAAGAGAAAGAAAAGAGAAAGAAAAAGGGAGAGGAAAGGAGGTCTAGCATCTACTGGTCTCTAGTGTTCAAACAAGCAAGATGTTCGACGGGTCAGGAAGCGAGCTAGATTGTGCTCCAAGAGGTAGGGGTTCTCTCCTACTTTGGTTAGTCCTTGTCTAAGGGCCATTCAATGGCCATGAGGTATAGCCTTAACGATGGGGTTGATTCAAGAACAGTTGTGATCAAACTATTGGTGAATTTAGATAGTTTAAGGTCCTTTACATTCTCATAAGCTGCGGTTACGAAGCAAGTTGTACTTGTTGGAAAATACGGGCGAGTATGGTGGTTTGTGGTGTGTCAGAGCTGGACATGGACTGACATGCTGAACTGTGTGTCTTGGTTTAGGTCCGAACATGAAGAAGATCCAGTTTTGTGTGTTGTTGCTTGATCGAATGACATAAAAGTGTGTGAAAAATCATGTGGGTATATGTTGGTATTTACATAGGTTGTATAATGGATGTAAATTGTATGTTGTAGATATGATTATCCATGAATCATAAATGTTGCATGTAGCTCTCATCATGCATGTAACATGAAAGAACATGCAATGGCATTCTACATTGCATATGCACGGGGGCATCGCGTGAAACGGGTGTGAGTGCATGGCATGAAAGAACACTATGTTTGGTGTTTAAATGGTGGGCTCTGAAAAAGGGACGACGTCCTAGAGTCTCACAGTTTGAAATTATGTGTCGAGTAGTAACAAGAAGGGATAAACACCCCCCTCATGTAAAAGGCTTGTATTCTTGGTCAGACACATGCATCATGCAGTGAAAGTCCGCGAAAGTGTCGGAAGGTGTACAACGCCTGCGGTGAAACCCTAGAAAGCTCGTTACGCCCAAAAGACGTGCCTTTGAATAAAGCGATTTTTCGGAGACTGTCCAAAGAGTTGAAATATAAAACAAAAATCTTTTGTTTTGGAAATTAAGGCTTTTCATACATGACGTGTGCATGTGTGAGGGAGTCAGTGAGGGCTCGGGACATTAGCATGGCATGAGAGCATTCATATAGAAATGCATATGTTTTGCTCAATGTGTTGATAAATGTTAAATTATGGCATTGCATGTGCACTGAGGTGGGGAGTTGCCCTTGTAGGAGAATTCCTCTACTGGGCATTGCTCACCCCGTCGTGGGAAATTATTTAAGGTGTCGGAGGCCCACCGGGAGATGAAACTCATTTGAGGCCTTAATGGTAAAGAAGGCCAGATTATGGCTTATTCTGTATTTTGTAAAATTCTAGACAGTTATCCAGTTTTCTATTATGTAAAAGAGAAGAGTTGTAATAAAACTCATTTTGAATTGTTTAATACAGTTTCATAGGTTTTTCCCATATTTTTATGTTGCCTTTATTATGCTAAGGCCATTGTGATAACTTATAGTGTCTTGGGAAAGAGTTGGAGGTGTAGGAAATGCCAGAAAGGTTAGGTTTGAGCAAGTTTTAGATCGCGGGGTTTCTTAGTCATGATAGAGTTTACGGTCAGTAATCGGCGATAGGGATCACATGTCAACATGGTTCTCAAGTTGGAGGCAATTGCTTAGTCACGACATAGTTTTTCCATGTCGCGACAGTGCTTTGCTTCTTTGTCGTGACAGAGGTTTCCATGTCGCGACCGAGAAGGCCACAACAAGAGGCCAGGTGTTGCACCCTTCGTGTTGCAATAGGTTTGGCCTTGGCAAGGTTTTCTCTGTCGCGACGGAGCATTTCAGGTCGCGACAGAGTTTGGTCAAGGCCAAGGGTTTCTATGTCACGACAAAGTATTTTTGTGTCTCAATAGAGTTTGACCTTGGATGGGGTTTTTATGTCTCGATAGAGTTCAAGTTACAACTCTCTTATATACAAAATATTACATGTAAAATCTAATTTTTACAAGGTTTCTGAATCCTGATTTGGCCTTCTTCACATGCGGTCTGAATGAGGTGACCACACAGCCACATAACCTACAAGCGAAAAGAGGTCGTAGCGAGGTGGGCGATGCCCGGTAAGGATAACTCTTACAAGGGCTGCCCTTCTTATAAGTGCACGTGTGCCATGCATAATAATACACACATCAACATTCCAATGAAGAATATGTCAATTCTACATAGAATCTTATATGCCATGAAATGAGATGAGACTCATCATGCCCCATGTCCTGAGTCTTCACCGACTCCCTCACACATGCTTATGCCAAGTGTGAAAACCGGTCATTCTGGATGACATCCAATGATCATTTTCAAAACAAATTTCATTTGTTTATAAACCAAAAGCTTTTTAGATGATAATGTGATGATCGTTGTATATTCAAATTAAATGCGCCTTTTTGTGGGTAGAAGATTTTTGGTGTCGTACCGCAAGCTCCGCAAACCTAGACACTTTTACGACCTTTCACCGCCAGGGACTATGTCTGACCATAGTGTTTGGGTTTTTCACCAGGGGATCTATCCCTTATTCTTGATATCAAACACATATTTTCTGTTTCATGCAATTTGCGACTCTGTTAGACGTTGTCCCATTTACCGAGCCACCTAATCAAATACCAAACTTAGTGTGTAGGTACGATCATGCACTTACCTAAATAGATGTTTTCTGTGCATATGCAATGCAAAATGCCATTGTATGTTATCTCATGTTACATGTGTAATGAACACTACATTGAACAATTTATAACCCGTACTTTATGTCAAGTACCATGGATAATTATATCGAAAGCATATAATTTACATCCATTCATGCTAATATAAATAACACCAATATATTAACATATTTACAACATATTCAGCATGTTATAAAATTTACAGCAATAACATACAAAAATAGTCCACACAAACTAGCCATTCCCAGCCTTGGAAAAATCTGGACTCAGTTCAAAAATTTCAACTTTTGTTTTATTTATTTATTTAAACAAATTTCAAGACTATCATTAACGACTATAAATTCAGTCATGAAGCAGTCCTCAAACTTCGGCACGAAAAGCGTCGAAAAAGCAGGCCCGACATTGAAAACTCGGTCCATGGTTGAAGTGAACCCTGACAAACACTGCGACCCTTAGATTAAGAGGAACCAATGTAGGAGAAAACGCTATCTCTTTTGTTTTTGGCATCTACTCGTAGCTTTCGTCGAGTAGACCGACTTTAATTCTTGGACTAACGACTTTCGACCGTCGGAACACCGGGAATATAAACCCTTTTCCTTTTATTTTTTCTTTCCCTCCACGCACGGTTTTCCCCCTCTCTTTTTTTTTTCCTCATTTTCTTTCCTTTCTTCATTTTCTTTTCTTTCTTCTCCTTTCATTTCTTTTTCTCCTTTCCTTTTTTTTTTTCTCTTTTCTTTTCTTTTCTTTTCCTTTTTCTCATTTTCTCCTTCTTTTCCTTTTCTTTCTTCCAGGGTGTTTCTTCTCCATGTCTCTTCACTTGGTTTGATCCCCTGAGGAAACTTCCTCTCACTTTCCTCACATTTTGACTTCATTCTCCATGTGCCATGTGTCACATGGACACATGCACTAGGTGGCAAATGCCACACCACATGGCTCTCATGCCATGTGCCCTCCTCTAAGCTTTCCATGTCGCATCCACATGGTCATGCCTTGTGGAACCACTCCCTGTGTCATTCGACACTCGTGCCTCGAAATATGTGAAATTTTGACTATCTGGGAATCCAACGGAATTTGATTGGGTAGCTAGATTTCATGAGACGATTCTAACAGTGAAGTCCGTTTTTTCATCCGAAATCTATGAAATTTCAAGTTTTCAACTTGTACTACAGGGGAAAATTACCGTTTTACCATTTTTCTTAGGTTTTACAAGGACGATAGACGTGGACAATCCACAATCATCAATGTTCTAAGAACAATGAAGCTTCCCATCCCTTCCACAAGAGATTCTAGACAATCACATCCATAAATAACCAAAATTCAAAGAGAGTTGAAGAGCAGTGAACCTAAGGAGGCAAAGCGATTTGTTGTGTCTTCACACAGTCAAATCCAATTCTTCAAGTGACTCACATCCTTCTATTGGGGAAATTTTAAAATAGAGTTGGGGAGTCTCTTGATGTTTTTATTGTTCCTTATGTCTAAATATCTTAGCATCTTGAGATGATTACAAATGAAATGTGGCAGTGCCTCGTAGCTCGAGTTTTGTAAGTCAATCACTCGTATGAATTTAAATCTTCTTAAGATGCAAGTAGTCACAAATGATTTGCTTCTTACCCCAACTTCAATAATGGGAATGAATCTTATATGATTGTTTATTTGTTTAGTTTCCCAAAATATCTTAAAGTTTTTTCTTCTTCCTTTAGCCAATCAGCTTCCAACATTGAAACATGTCGAACTCTTTATACAAATATTTTCACAAACAAAATTTAACATGTTGTATTCAAATCTTGCAGCCAATAATGCAAGATCAATCATGTACAAGATCATGCAATTTGAAGTTGGGAAGGAACCTCATAATATCGTACGCCTCAACATCTTGACAGAATAATATTTGTAATAATTCACCTATATATTGATTCCCAATATCTTCCAATTCTTCCTTTTGTTCAAATGGTTGAATCAAGTCTTACCCCATCCACATTTGAATCAATCAAATGTTATTGAATTGAAAATATTTTGGAAAAAGACAACATGATACATAACATTGTTTTACATCAAATGACAAGTTATCATAACTTAATTTCACTGCAGGCATAATATCATCTTTCTTCTACTCTAATTGCCAAATTTCGCTATCTCGCACCCTCATCCAATCATTTTCGTTCGTCTTTTAACAAAGCAAGCCCCCCAAAGTTCTTATTACTAAAGGAATGACTTTGCATTTTTTGACAATTTCCTTCCCAATTCCAACAAGTCTTGGATATCGTTTATCTTCACCACCCTTGAATGGAGATCTAATGAATACAGACAAACACTCCCCATCAAAAGACCCTTTAATTCATCCATCGGATGAGTACCAACAACATTAGCAACCAATTTATCATGGGTGGTGATTATTACTTTACTTCCCTTAACTTTTCATCTACTAAGAACTTTCAACTCAGCCATTTATGCGGTTTATATTCCACATGTCATCTAAGATAAGCAAGAATTTATTATCATTTAATTCACTTCTAAGGCGAAGTTGCAACTCCTCTGTTGGTAAACCATCACATCTATCATGGGTGGTAGAAATGATGATTTCTTTTATTAACCTTGCAACATCAAACTCATCCAACACACAAATCCACATTCTTTTCTCAAAATGTCTAACAACTCTCTCATCGTTTTACACTAATTTAGCGAGGATAGTCTGCGAGCCCCCGATTCCACCTGGGTGAGAAACAAAAACATTTCCTCCTCATTATGGCTTTATTGCATCAAAAGTTGTATTGTCTTTTTTTTTTTTTTATCAACATCACTTCTAATGAAATCGGAAGCATGCGCAAAGGAGTAGGTCATTTCCCTCTACCTACACAAAATAGGACAGACACGAGCACATACACACCTATGTTTTTGAAATTAAATTTATATGCATCAGCTACAATCTTATGGTTATTCATAAAGAATATATTTCAAATCCAAAAAAGAAAGAGATAACTAAATTTAGATTTATGTTATTATTAGATATATACCGTGATTACATTAATGATTTATCGCATTTTTTTTCTTAATTTCAAAATATAAAGCCTAGTTTAACAAGGGAAAATAAAAATAAGTAGTTAAATCCAACATTTTTTATTTAACATTTTAAACTATTTTAAAATATATAAGTTTCTAAGTGATTTTGTTTATCCTCTTAAAATTCTATGTGTTATGGACGTGGCATATCCATGTTATTCACATGGCATGCTTATGTTATGCAGCTAGCATGCCCATGTTATGCGCATGTCCATGTGAAGACATGATTAATGTGAAACCCCGAGAAAATCCAATTTTCTGAAAAATGGCGAAATGGTAATTTCGATCAAAATCCATAATTTTTCTAGATCTCGGATGTGGCTGGACTGCGGGTGGAATCGTCTCGAAATCTAGTGCCATATCGAATTTCGTCAAATTCGGAACGACCGGAACTTCATGTTTTTCGAGGCACGTGGGGAGTGAGACACTTGGCACTTTATGAGTGGCTCAAGAGGCGCCACGTGTCAAGCTGTGGGAAAGTCAAACATTGAGCTCAAGTGGGGCTCACATGTGACACATGGCATCATGCCATTGAGTGGGAATCTAAGTTAGATGGATAAGTGGATAGGGTAATCTAAGGTGTCCAATGAGGAATGGACACTTGGCATGAGAGGACAAGTCCTCTTGACCAAGTCTCCCAACTGGTTTGGGGAGAGGAAAAAAAGGAGGGAGAGAGAGGAACGGAAAGGGAGAGAGATCTTTTTAGAGAGAGAAGCTCTCACTTCTCTCTAAATTGCCAATCGGACCGTCGATTTACGGCGAGGAAGCGAAGCAAGATTTCTCCCCCACAGTGAGAGCACGTGGGTACCAGTTTTGGGGAGTTTCAACAAACTCCGAAAGGTAGGGGTTTTTCTCCTAGTTATTTTACTCTTTGTCTAAGGGTCATTTTAATGGGTGGGAGATTTGTTAAGGCCTGGATGGCTGTGGTTTTGGTTCCAAAAGATTTGGACCGAGTGAAGAAATCCTTGGTGTGGTTTTGGACAGTCCACGGACTGTCGTGTGGCTTGTGTGATGTTATGTTGCTTCCATGGGTGAATAACATCATGATTGTGGTTTTGTGGGCTGTTCCAAGATGAATGGCCGGATTGACTATTGGCCCATGTGAGCCAAATTTTGTGTTATTGCTATGAATGAATAACATGTGTAAGTTTTGGTTAATATATGCATGCTTAGTATATTAACATGGATTGTATAGCATGTGTTGAATGTTTGGTGTGCCATTGCATGAGCATTAGGTGGGGAGTAACCCAAGTAGGAAAATTCCACTAATGGGCATTGCTCACCCTGTCGAGGGAAAAACTATTCCAGGTACCGAAGACGCACTTGGGATGGGGCGCATCCGAGACCTTAGAGGCGAAGTAATGGCCATTTGTGGCCTTATTATGTATTTTTGTAAAAATATGGGCAAAAGACCCAGTTTTGGATAATTTGTATTCAAAACAAATTATAATTGAACTCTTTTTGTATAAAATATACATTTCGTGTTGTATGGATGAGTGGGTTCTATTGGGTCGTTTTACGCATGTATGGGTCTCATGACGTGAGACCGCGTGGAATTTCCGGGGTTGGCGATGGTCAGCGGACACGATTTTGGGCGTCCGCGACTTGGTATCGGTAAGGTAAATGATTACCTATGGAGCTCGGTGGGTGTAGAGTTAGGTATACGATATACATAGGACTTTATGGGAACGGGTTAGATCATGCATCCATTGTGCATTTTGATGAATTGATTGTGATGTGTGATTGAGTTGAGTATCGTATGTGTTGGGTGCTTTGTATGCTTGGTGAGTAGCACAGGAGAAATTGTTGAACCCTAGGGTTGAGAAAATAAAACCTTAGCGTGTTGAGGAATTTTTGGGCAGAATAACCCAGAAATAAAAGAAAAAAAATTCTGGACAGTTGCTCCAATTTTTTAACATGAACAGATTGGGTTTTATTGAATTCTAGAAATTTATTCTAGTTTTTGCACAAGGAAAAGATTTTGTAATTAAACTCTTGAAAATTTTAAAGTTGGTGAATTTCAGTGTTTAGGCTACTGCATCCTGGGAGGTGGCTGGAAAGCTACTGGATGAAGTTGAAAAAAAAAAATTGGTGCAAGGCAGAAGCTGGAATGGCTACTGCCAATTTCCAGCACTAAGTCACGACCTAGTTTTAAGGTCGTGACATGCAAAGGTTAGGATTAAATAGCCCTTGGTCGTGAGATGAATTTCACGTGTGACATCAGAATTTGGACAACTCAAGTCATTGACATCGATTTGAGGTCGCGACACAGTGGGACTAATGCAGGGTTGCGACAGATTTTTGGCGTCCACGACTTGGTTTGAAATTTGGGCTGGGTAGGACCTAGTTGGGTTGCGACCAGAAGAAAAGTAAGGACCAAGTGAGGTCGCGACATCGATTTGAGGTCGTGACCTGGTCGGATTTGCCAGGGGTTGCGACCAAATTTTTGGCGTCATTTGCTGGCTTGGTAGGTAGGACTTGGGCGAGTTCGACTAAAGAGTGGTTGTGAGTTAGGACCAATTGGGGATGACCTCGGTCGAAGTCATAACTGGTTGTGAGCTGCATGGGGTCGCGACCTAGTTTTGAGGTCACGACCTGGTTTGGTTGAGCATGAGGTTACGACCAGGAATTGAAGTCGTGACCTGGATGTGCTTAGCGACTTGAAATTTGAGGTCGCAGGGGGGACACTGGCCATTGGGGTCGCGACCCCATTTTGAGGTCGCGACCTGGCCTATTGGAAATTGGTGTCGCGACCCCATTTTGAGGTCGCGACATGGTTTGCTTTGGTTGAGAGAAAAGGGAGGTCGCGACATGGGGTTGTGTCAGCGATACAAACGAATCATCCGGGAGGTCATGACACGGAAATGGGAAGTCAGCGACACGGCACGAACTGATGGGAAAGCAAGTCGTGACGGCTTTGGTCATGACACAGATTGACCTTCTTGAAGTCCGCGACGACTTGAAATTCGTGACACAGCCCCTGCTCTGTCGACCATTTGGTGCCGCGACACAGGTTTTAGATTACATGAGTGACGCGGTACCGATGCGCTAGCGGCAGCGCCTGCGACCAAGCGGCGCATGCGCGCTAACCAACGCTGTTGTGCGCTCAGCGGTAGCGCCGCGACACGGGGCATTACCTGTAGCGGTGTCGCGCGCGACTGTTTCTGGGGTGGCGAGCCGCGTACGCACAACCTAGTTTGTGACGATCACCTTTGTTTAGGGTCCTTTGTTTGGACCTTTGTTCATGGACAACATTCGCGAGCAACATTCCCGCGAGTTTTAAAATGAGTGACTCGAGATGAAAACACATGGATATGGTTATCACCCAGACTTAGAGTTGGGTGATAGGAGTCGGGAATGACTCGAGATGAAAACAAACGAACATGGTTATCACGTAGACTTAGAGTTGAGTGATAGGAGTCGGGAGTGACTCGAGATTTGGATACCCATTGGAAACTTCATTGGGTGTTGGCGAGCCAGCAAGAGCTCGGTGTATGGATGTCATTCATGACATGGATTAGTTACATATGCACGTGGTTGGATGCGTATGTGTGTGGAATTTCAAGACGAAATTCTTTTAAGGGGGGAGAATGTGAAACCCCGAGAAAATCCAATTTTCTGAAAAATGGCGAAATGGTAATTTCGATCAAAATCCAGAATTTTTCTAGATCTCGGATGACAAAACAGACTTCACCGTTGGAATCGTCGAATTCTGAGACAGTCGGAACTTCATGTTTTTCGAGGCACGTAGAGGAGTGCGGGACACTTGGCACTTTATGAGTGGCTGAGGCGCCACGTGTCAAGTTGTGGGAAAGTCAAACATTGAGCTCAAGTGGGGCTCACATGTGACACATGGCATCATGCCATTGAGTGGGAATCTAAGTTAAGATGGATAAAGTGGATAGGGTAATCTAGGTGTGTGAGGAATGGACACTTGGCATGTCGGTCAGTCCTCTTGACCAAGTCTCAGTAGTTTGGGGAGAGGAAAAAAAAGTAGGAGAGGAGGCAGAAGGGAAGATCTTTTAGAGAGAGAAGCTCTCACTTCTCTCTAAAATTTTAGGCGATAGGACCGTCGGTTTCCGGCGAGGCGAAGCTCAAAGATTTCTCCCCAGCGGGGCACAAACGTGCTAGTTTTGGGAGTTTCGACAAATCCGGAAGGTAGAGGTTTTTCCTCTTGTTTCTCTTTGTCACAGGGTCATTTTAATGGGTGGGGATTTGTTAAAGCACGGATGGTCGTGGTTCCGGTTCTCAAAAAGATTTGGGTAGTGAAAAAATCCACAGTGTGGTTTAAGACGATCCACGGATTGTGGTGTAACTTGTGATGTTGTGTTGCTTAGCGGGTGAATAACATCGCGATTGTGGTTTTATTAGGTTGTTCCAAGATGAATGGCGGATTGACTATTGGCCCATGTAGACGGAATTTTATTAATTATTACTATAGATGAATAACATGTGTAAGTTTAGTTGCCATATGCATGCTTTAGTATATTAACATGGTTGTATAGCATATTAGATGTTTTGGTGTCTTAATTGCATGAGCATTAGGTGGGGGAGTAACTTGATGGAAAGATTATCTGGGCATTGCTCACCCTATCGAAGGAAAAACTATTTAGTGCAGAAGGCACACAGGGATGGGCGCATCAGGGACCTTGAAGTGATGGTCATTTGTGGCCTTATTATGTATTTTACAGCAAAATAGGCAAAAGGCCAGGTTGGATAAATTTGTATTCAAACAAGTTGTAATTGAACTCTTTTGTATAAAATATGCATTTCGTGTTGTATGTGGATGTGGGCCCTATTGGGTCGTTTCTACGCGCGTGTATGAATACCGTGGCGTGAAGACGTGCCAGATTCCGCGGGTTGACGGTGGTCAACGGACACCCCGGTTTTGGGGCGTCACAAGTGTAAATCTTAATCCAAAATAATCAATAGGGATTGGAGCTTTCCTATGAAGAATGAATATGCATCTTCATGACTTACATATGAATCGAAGAATATTATAATCTCTTTATCTTGTGAAATATTATTGTATTAAATTCAAATTTTTACGACAGGAAGATTAGCCCACATAAATCCTTCTATCTTGCAAGAAAGCCTCATATACACCCAATATATATATATATATATATATATAGACACACACACAAACAAAAATTATATAATGCGAAATGAGATAATGGGTATTAAGCTTTTTAAATACTCGATATTTGTTCATCAATTCTAATATTATTCCAACCCTAATAATTAGAAACGTTTCCATGTAGGAATAAAATTCTCAATCATTTGCTAATTTTATTCTCCGATCTTAAAAGGTAAAAACACAAACAATCATGCAATATCATGATTTTCCTTTCCAAAAAACTTCTTAATCGGGATACTTTTCTTTGCATGTAATTGCATTCCTTATTAAACATGTTTGTTTGATAATAATTTTTTTGAATTTTTTTTTAAAAGTAAAATTATAAAATCATAACATATTATTTCATAAAGATTTTATGCCTTTTTCTCCAAAGCAAAATAAATAAATAAATTTACATAGATTTTTAATTTTAAATATCTAACTTGATGTCTTTGTTAACAAATAATATTTTTAGTAAAACATTATTTCATTTATAAAGTTCCTGAGATATTAATTCCTTAAAAAAAAATAAAGAAAATTCTAAGCCTCATTATATAAAATGGAAAAGTGGGTATTCATTTTTTAATTAATTTTTAAAATCAGTGCATTTTAAATTATTACTTTATTTAAAATATTTTAAAATGCATGCTCTTTTAATTATTTATAATTTTACCGAAAAAGTCAATATATTATTTATTTTATCTAATTCATTTTCCTTGTTTTTACATTTTCTTTTCATTTATCGTTATTTTTATCCAAAAAAATACTTAAAATTTCTTACTATAATTATATTTATTAATTAAAAAAATTAAAGATAAGAAATAAATTCCCTTTATG
The DNA here is from genome assembly GCA_016808115.1 of Tetrastigma voinierianum. NCBI lineage: Eukaryota > Viridiplantae > Streptophyta > Magnoliopsida > Vitales > Vitaceae > Tetrastigma > Tetrastigma voinierianum. Next base: position 44,915 of record JAEQBH010003244.1, on the reverse strand, counting down.
TATATAAAATATTTTTAATTTTATTTAAAAGTTAATTTCTGAAATTTTGATAATTGTGATGAAAATATTTTGATAAAAGCAAATATAAAATATTTTTGGTATAAATAATATCCCCCCTCATGGATAACCGAAATATAGACATCTGGTATCGTGAATTCAATATTTAATTGGTATATAAGGAAAGGAAATATGATAGGAATAATAAAGTCATTAACATAAATAGCAAGGAATTCAAAATACATATTACATGATTTTAATCCATGAAGAATGAGGCAAATACTTCATGTCATAGAAATTATTTCTTGAAAAGTCATACCCATTGGAATGGTATCTCCTGGTGTTAAGGCTGTAGAATACAAGAGCTTTGTCATCATAGAGCAAGGGAAAATAAATTTTATTCTTCGAAATTATTCCTTTTTCCACCCATGATGAAGCATTGCTCAAGTATATCACTTTCTCATCAAGATCTTCTACCTTTATCCAATCAAACTTCAACTTATCTAGTTTGTAAACATAAACTCTTCCATCATTAGTAAGAAATATAGCTAATAACGCTTCATCACTTTCAACCATGAAATTACGGAAAGAATCCTGCGAGACCATGTGATGCGAGTGTAACTCGAGCAATTTTCAAGCGTTGATAACGTCCGCTGGATAAATATTCCCACTTTCCCATTTACATCCAAACAATAACAACATCCATCCATGAAAACTGGATTTGAAGATACATGATAACTATAACGTTCTTCCAAGGAAATTTCATCAACCTGCCAATTATCCATTCCAAATTTAAAGACACCGATTTTCACCCAAAGAAAAGCGAAATTATACTATAGTCGTTAAGAAGTTGGTAGGCGAGCTGAATTTGAGCTTGACAATAGGTTAAATCAGGAAGGTCAATTCGCATTTTCGTGAGAGGATTAAAGAAAAATATTTGTTTGTCTTCCATGTGTACTATTCCACTCTTAACCAATAACCGCATCCTTAGATATCTGATTTTTCCTCGGATAGTGCAGGAATTACTATAATATATTGATGAGAGGATGAAAGAAATTATATCTACTACCTTGTGAAGACATCAAAAGTGGAGATCTTAATCCAAAACGATCAATTGGGAATGGAGATTGTCTATGAAGAACGAATATGCATCTCCATGACTTACATATGAATCGAAGAATGTTATAATCCCTTTCTCTTGTGATATATGTTTGTATTAAACTCAAGATTTCCGAAGGAAGATTCGCCCATAAATCATACAACTCTTCGTCAAAAGCCTCCGCCATAGATCTGTAAAAATAAAAAAATAAAAGAAAAATTATCTATAGATTATATAAAAGCAAACATAAAATTTAATGCTATAGTAATAGTAACAAAGAAAAAACCTCTGTATCGGTTCTTACGTTTATTTCTTCGATCTTTAAATATTACGGGATATGAGCATAATAATGGGTATTAAGCTTTTTAAATACTCATGTTATCCTAATATTATTCTCTAATCTTAAAAAGTAAAACATTGACAATCCTCCAATATCATGATTTTCCTTTTCAAAAAACTACTTAATCAGGATACTTTTCTTTGCATGTAATTGCATTCCTTATTCAAACATATTTGGTTGATAATAAATTTTTAAATTTTTTTTAAAAGTAAATTTATAGACATCATAACATATTATTTCATACAGATTTTATGCATTTTTCTCCAAAGAAATATATATAAATTTACTTATATTTTTAATTTTAGAAAGATTTTGTATTTTAAGTAGAAAAGGATTCAAAAATATCTAACTTGATGTCTATGTTAACAAATAATATTTTTAGTAAAAAAACATTATTAATTTTTAAGATTACTTATCCTGCTTGTCAATCAACTATCATTTTTAAACCATTTAAAAAGTTCCTGAGATATTAATTCCTTAAAAAAAAGAAGAAAGAAAATAGCATAAATACTCATTATATAATAAAAAAACGAAAAGTGGGTATTTATTTTTGAATTCGAATTTTTTTTAAAGACAACTCGTTTTTTAAATTATTGCTTTATTTAAAATATTTTAAAATACATGTTCTTTTAATGCTTTATCTATACTACTCTACAAGTTACGCCTTTTAATTTACAAAGGATGATTCATCTATCATCCTTTCATTTTTACATAGAGTTTAACTCACATATTATCTTTATTACCTCTTCAATTATTTTGATTGAGATTTAATTCAGATTTTAGTCAATATCTCATTTATTTTTATCATAATTCACTTTCCTTGTTTTACACATTCTCATTTCCAAAATCGTTATTACTTTCTCTTTTAATTTTCAGAAAATCAATATATTATTTATTTTTATTATAATTCGCTTTCCTTGTTTCACACGTGTTCATTTCCAAAACCATCATTACTTTCGCTTTTAATTCTCGATATATTATTTATTTTTATCCTAATTCACTTTACTTGTTTTACACCTTTTCATTTCCAAAACCGTCATTACTTTCACTTTTAATTTTCAAAAAGAAATTTGATATCAAGTTTAACGGTTATTATATTTTTATCTCAATTATTGAATGTTAATTGTAAAAATTAAGAAAATTTTCAAGTATTTCTTTTTGCTGTTTTATGATTACGTTGGATTTTGTATTTTAATGTAGGAAGGCTAATAATCATGATCATGAAAGACAGACAAAGTTAAATATTTTCTTCCTTCTTTTCATGAATCATATCATTAGCTTGTGATTTCTCATGAAAAGGATGGACGAAGGCAAACGTTCTTCTATACATCAAAGCATTATTATCATACAAAAATAATTCAAGAACTACATAATAAGATCGTGTTGAGTTAACTATGGATGGTTGGTATTACAGTGTGTTCATTATCGCGTTTTTCTTAAATCTTTGTTTCGATAGAATGATTCGATTATGACAATGAAGGAAGTCTAGGGCAGGGAAGCACCTTGGAAAGTGTTTGGAGGAGGAGGGATCCTAAGGGGTAGCCCGTTGGAATGAAGATTTAAGGAATGTTTAGTTAAAATACCTTAAATGCATCAAAATTTATAAAACTAGCTCTACCTATTTTTTTTTTCATTTTATTTATAAAGTATTATTTTTACAAGGAAATAATAAGAGTCTTTTTATTGTAGAAAATTGATGAAGGTTAAATTTTTGAAATTTAATTTTCAAAAGTTGTTTTATTCTAATCGTGATTTGGTTAAATGGCCTTTTTGAAAGCCCAAATTTTGAAATTTAATCCTTTTTCAATTTTTAGCTTGATTTTAATAAATAAAAAAAATCTCTTTCTCATTTTCTTATAAAAGTAACCCTTTTTTAGAGGTAGTATAATAGGTTGGATTGGGTGGGCTGGCCCACTTTGACCATTATTTTATGTGGGCGGATTAAGAAGTATTAATTATAATATAATTAAAAACTATTGACATGCCCAGATAGCCTATTAGAGTTTGGATCAGTTGGCATACTTGTGATTTACGGTATGTTTTTATTTTTAAATTTTTAATGACTACGTAATATTTTATAATTATTAAAAAAAAAAATTCTTAATCTATTAAGAAAAATATAAAATAGTTGTTTAAATAAAAAAATAGTTATTAAGTAACTGTTTTTAATAAAATAAAATAATAAAAAATATATAAATATAACTAAAATAATTGATTTTATATAATATTTTAAGAATAAACTATAACCATTTCACATAAACTTAATTTTACAAAATATAAAATTTATAAAATTATTATTTATTTTTTTTAAAAAAATTTTTTTAATAACCTAATCATTATGGTTCGTAGGGTGGAATTGGATTAAATGGGTTGAATTGATCCGACCGGTTTGGCTCGCGACCCTAATTGGTTGGATCCATTTAATGGGTCTGCTCGTATTGGATAGTATGTAACCAAATCAAATATTAGTAAGATTTAGAGAGGTGTTATTTAGGGCATTCATGTGGGGCGAACAAATCCCCGGGTCAGAGACTTAGATAGGGTTAGGTGTTGTCAGAAATCATCATCCATAGTTCCAATTCCTCGACCTGACATCCTTGCCGTTGATATCGTATTTTGTTGTAGGTTAGGATTATTATGAAGTACGACGGTCTGAATGTTTCGCATCGGTGATTGGATTTCTTAGTGGAAGGTCCGCGGTGATGAACTGCTTGAAATCCCAATGGAGAATTTTGAATGATAATCTGAAAGTGGGAGCTTGATGGAATGCATAGGTGAATAACCTACCATTTTGTTGGATCGAACTACCGGCGCCGATGCTTTTACATAACATTCTGGTAACTTTTGTTATTAATGGAAAGATTCAATACAAGGGACTGAGACCTCTTTAGTCAGTGGATATAAGCATTTTCTTTTACCATCTTCTTTATTATGTAGAAAATTAATGCACCTCATACAAAATCTAGTTTATGTTGATAATTGATAATGGGATAACGAGTGAGTTACTTAATACGTTGGATTAGACGTTTTGTGAAGTTAGAAAAAAAAATTGAAGAATGCTTTGTAGGTGGATTTGAAGTGTGTAAATTAACCTAAATTAGATGTGTGAGTGGTGGAGGGCAATTTTGTTATGGATATTAGTTTGAAAATGAATATCTTCAATTTGAGGTTAAAGGTGAATGCCCATTCTTAGTGTAAAACAAAGGACACTAAGGTGGCGTTTTTTTATTTGAATCTTGAATATAAACTTGAGAGCTTGTCTTTGAATAATGTATAGCATTAAGTATTAAGTCGTTGTTTTTAATATTTTATTTCTATTAAAGTTAAGTTGTTAGTTTCGTTTGATCCTAATAATTATTTTTATAATTTATTTTATTCAAGTTAATAATAATAATAATTTATTATTATTATTATCATTTTTATTATGCAACACGATGAAAAAGTAAAGAATAAATTTAAATAGCTAAGTAGATCGTATAAATACTTAGTTTTGAAAATTTATATAAAATCCGTCTTTAATCCATTTACATCTTTAATAATGATTTGAGAAGAGGGTGGGATGAAGCGAAAAAAAACACCTCTACTTGCTAAAGTTATTTTGGTTTCTGAAAATTGGAGAGGATTATATATATATATATATATATATATATATATATATATATATATATATATATATATATATATATATATATATATATATATATATATATATATATATATATGTTTTATTTATTTTAAACTATCAAGAAAACATGTAACTTTCAAAATAATTTGACTTAACTTGTTGTGAATAATATTATAAATGTAAAATTTTAAAGAATTATATTTTATAACTGCGTCTTGTGAGAAATGAAAGATGAAAATAAGTGAGTGAGGTGATTTTGCGTGGAAGATGAAAATCGTAGTGGAATTGATGCTACGAGATGGAAAAGCGATTTTGGACTTTTGTTTATTTATTTTTTAAAAAATTTTAATAATAAATGAGTGAAAAATAAAAAAAAACAAATGACTGAATGCTGAAAGCAAATTGCTTTCAGCATTGAGCCAAAAAAATAAACAGGGCCTAAGAATGTCTTTTAAAACAAAGGACACTTAGCATGAGGACATACCGATGTTAGCTTAAACTAAGCATACTTGTAAGAAACAGACTTCTATGATTCAACAAAACTAATCCCATCCCATTTTTGTCTTCTTTTTTTTTTTTTCTAAAATGACACGTTTTTTATTATTATTATTCTGTCATATTCTAATCCTTCAAATCTCAAAACTGTCGACATATTATTATGTTCATAGGGTTTTCTACCAAACTAGTCCTCCCCACAAACTAAATATAGCATATGGGCAAGTTTTGAAACTATTATGCAAAGTAGCCCCTCCTCCTCCATGTCAACATTCCACGTCTTTTTCTCATTGAGCAACCCTCTCCCCTCTCTCTTGGTCAAACCGCCTCAACTCATCCTTCTCTCCTTTCACAACACAAAAATAAAATTTAATTTAATTTTAAAATTATATTTAAAAAATTATAAAAATAATTTGTACAAAAAAATTAAATACACTTATTTAAAAAAAATTAAAAATATTTGATTTAAAATATTTTTTAAATAAAAAGTAAAAAATTAAATTAAAAAAAAAAATCACTTCAAATTTAAAATTTTATCTCTAAGATCGTCACTTGATAAGAAAAATAATTGTTTATTTTAAATATATTTTCTATTTTTTTGAAAAAAAAATTATTTCTTTGTTATTTCATTATTTTATTTTCAAATAATTTTTTTATTTAAGTCAATTACATATGGATCTCATTAATTTATTTTTTGCTACAACATAAAAATAATCAAAACCCTAATGCAAGCGAGAAAATTATAAATATTGTCATTTCACTTTTTAAAAGTTATTTAAATCATTTTCATAATTTTATATGACTTATTTTATCACCACATTAAATATAAATCCAAATTTTGTTGGTCCAGCATCACAATCAGCTGTTACTAATCGGAAGCATTTCATTAGACCAATATATATATATATATATATATATATATTGGAAGAGATAAAAAATTAAGAGTTTAGGCACTAAAATAGATAAATAAACGTTTAAACACCAAAGTAGAAAAAGGACTTGGACATGTTTAAGACTTTCTAACCACTTGGACATTTTTAACTTCAACTTTAAAGTTAAAAATATATAAATTTAACTTTAGTGAATTTTTAATTTTAATATTTATTTAAAAATATTTTACCTAAACATTTTTATTTAAATAAATAGATATTTTTATTAATTTGTTAATAAATTGATATTCTTTATACAAAATATAATTTTAAAATTAAATTAATTTTTATTTTTATGTTTAGAGAGATAGGAGAGAATGATAGTTGAGGATGAGAGAGAAGAGCGGTTTGACTGAGAGAGAAGGAAGGGGGCTGCTCACGGGAGAAAAAAGATAGTGGAATGCTAACATGCAGAAGGGGAGGAGCTGCTTTGCACAATAATTTCAAAACTAGCCCACATGCTATATTTTGTTTGTGGATAGGGGTAGTTTGGTAGAAAAATCATGTTCATCAGTCATACTTTATACACTGAGACATAAAAATATTCTTATGACAACAAAAAAAATAAAATAAAGACAAAAACAATAGTCACTGTCGTATTTAGTTAATTCGACATCTCCATGTAAGACTGAATATTTATAGAGTTCCATTACACCGACTTTTATTTGCATCCTGGTTTAAAGGAAGGAAGATAACCATGTTATAAACTTTTTTTTTGTCACATAACAAATCCTTACATAATAATAATAATAATAATAATTTACACTACTACCCCTACCCCCAAGGGTTGAGCTTGCCGACCAACAACGTTCTCCTTCTTCTGCTTTTTTCTTCATTTTCCCTTTTCCTTTTCTCATCCTTAGCCTGGTTTAAAAGATTTGAAAGTAAGTATTTTATATTAAAGGTTTATTGTACAAAAGATGTACAAATATTTTTACCTTGCAATGTGGAGCATGAGCATTCAAATCCTCTTGCTTCGAATTTCTGGTTACAGTATATACACGTAGGCATCCTGTTTTAAACAAAAAATGATTATGGATTAGCCAATTTTTTTTTACAGATAAAAGCTAGGGATAACAACGTAATGGGTTTGGGATTGGGACGGGGCGGCCCTATCCCATTCCTGTCCTAAAACATAAAAATGCTTTCCAACAGAAAATAAGAGAAGCCTGACATCTTTTTACAGAAGCCCTTATTGGAGCTACCTCTCCTTTCCACTTCAATGTATTCAAATAAATTACCATCATCTTACAACATACATATAATTTTCTACTACAATATTACACGCTGGGCTGTGTAATGCTCTCTGCTGCTCTTTGCCAATGCTCTCAAGGCACTCGACCCAAAGAAAGAACAAAATAAAATGGGGAAGAGCTCCTTTGAGTTTTCTTTATATTTGAGTAGTATGTTCATCCATCATCTTTCTCATTGAACAAGGTCTTAGCAGCATTGATATGATTGATTTTTTGGCAAGTTATGAAGGTGCTTGACCAATTTTCCTTCCTTTTAAACGGTTTCCTTTTTTTCAAAAGTCTAATAGGTTAGTTTGATATCAGATCATCCAAACAGCATTTTATGTGCTCCTTAATTTGGATGTTTGTTTTAGATTGTTTTATTACATACATACATATAAAAGAAAGCCAATTGCTTTAGCTTTCTTAATTCTTAAGGCAATTACCAACTTTTTACTTTAAGGATGAGCCTACCAAAATACAAATTCGTTGTGTAAAGCTATTGTTACAAAAGCTAAGGTCATACCTTAGCTTGCATGATAATTAGAAATATATTTTCTCCACTTACCCCTTTTTCCCCAACCCATGTGTATAATTATCATATTGATATTTCATGGATAATAATTAACTACCCATGTTACCATATAAAAATATTGTCATCATTACATGATATCGAATCTTGATTAATGGGAAGTGTCAACCTAATGCGGTATTAATGTTTGATTGTTAAGATCGTTCGTTCATCAGTTTAATTTAATAAATCCTAGATTTCTGATTTTGTATATAACTTGTCATTCCAAAATGAGTTTTATAGTAAAAAATCATAGGGTATAACGTCTAACGACTTTAGTTTTTAATAGGCAATGTATAGGGAAGAACCAGTTTCGAATTCCCTTGGGAACAGATTACTACAGGGTTGGGCAATGCATAAGGAAGAATCAAGCTCGAATCTCTTTGAAGACCTGATTCTTCTTTTGAATACAAAATGAATAAATATATATATAAAAAAAAGGACATGTTTGTTGCTCTTGAAGCCCAGCTCAAGTGGTAAATGGGTGATTTCTCTTTTGTTTACGCTTTCTTTACTGCAATGTTTCAATTTTCTTTATCTTAGCATTTATAGGAATATAGGGAAAATGAGAATTATTTAATTATAATAGTATAGGCTTATTTATTCGGAAACCAGAAAGTACTAGGAAAAGAAAAAAAATTAAGAAAATAATTTTTTTCATAGTTAATTTCACCATGAAAAATAAAAAAGAAAATTAAACATAATCAAAATTCCTTAAAAGTTTAGATATTTTAAAATTTTTTATTCCTTATATAAAACACCGTAATTACTGATTAACCACCGTCACAAAAACACTCTCCGGAACTGCAACATGAAGTGAACCATTTCATGGATGCTTGGCTAACAAGTCTTCATTGGGTTTGAATTCCATGAGAGCATAATTATTATAGTGTTTTTGTTTGGTTATCATATAGGGGTATACAATGCAAAAAATATTTTGCATGTATCATCATTTTCATTGTCCCTAAGACTCAACCTCTTCACTCTTTTTAGACTCCTCATCACATGCAAAATGGTCAAACCACTACTCTCATACAGAAAAAGGAAATTGGTTGAGTGTTGACACTGAAAACTTTTTCATAAATGGAGAACTTAGGCTAAAATCCTCTACTACCCTTTATTTTCCTTAAGAGTGTGCAGGTAGGAAAGCTCATTAATAGATAGAAGATCATCCGAAAACACTGCCAAAGGGCAAATAAATCCATTCCTACATACATAAGTGTGAAATGTCCGGTCTTAGGATAGAGTAGACCCTGTTTTTGGAAGGTTGGTTATGGGGAGCTTCTCAAAACTCTTCTTATCCCATCCATTTATCATTTGAACTAGGTCTTGGCTTGATGATTGCATTGTTTTTTGCATGTTTTGAAGATTACCCCATGTTACAGTTACAAATCATTTCTTTCTCCATCCCACTCTCTTTCCACTTATCTCTCTTCCTTGTCATTCTTTTACTTCTAAGGACGTTTTTCCTTTTTAAACAATTTCATCCACTTTTACCTAATTTTAAAAGTCTATGAATAGGTTTTTTTTTTTTTTTCAAAAGTCTCTTATAGATTAGTTATCTATTAATTTCTTTTAATTTCGTGTGTTGCTAATTCATTAAAATAAATTAGTTTTAGTTTTTATAATAAAAATATGTTCACATTTTTTTGTAACGCACAAACTTACTTAGCTTGAATTTGGGAAATTGGGGTGTCAATCAAGAAATTGTTGTTTAGGTTGGATATCTAAAATATAGCAAAAGTATAAAGAATATGTAATATCATTTTAAGAAACAAAATTAATACAATTTGATTTCAATTTGAAATATTATCCATCCTCGGGCGAAATACTAAAATTTATCAACGTATTAATATTTTATAATAATCAAGAGACATTTTTAGTTTCCTACTAAAATCATCATATCATGTTTTAAGGGTAGATGAACGTTAAAATTGACAAAAAAACTACAAAACTATTGAATATAAATTTATTAGAGACAAATATATCCTTAAAAGCTCGTCTTTTTTACCCTTACTTCCACCAAATAACGTGTTATTATATCATCAAAATCAGCATGCTATGTAATTTTAGAAACCCTAACAACAAGTACCTAATTTTCCTTTTCCCCTTTTATGTCCATCAAACTTTCCCAAATGCTTGGTGGGAAAAGCCAATTAATGAAATGGCATGTGTTCGTTACTCCAAATGATTATGTTCCTGTGGGTATGTGATAAAATCAATAAAATGATAATAATTTTGAAAGGTGTTAGGAATGGAGTAATAATGAAGTGGGGTAGGCAAGGAATTAAAGTTTGTGCATAACTGCATATTTCATTCATGCTGGTGTTGCTTTAGCAACAAGAAAAGACACTAAAAAAAACCCATTTTGGCTTGTTGGAGTTGACATTCCCATCCTTTTTATTTTTCTAATCAGATGTAGTGTTAAGGGTCAATTTATTTATACTAAGTGTATTTATTTTATATGCTAATAATTTGTTAGTAAGGTAATGAACAAATAATTTCACTCATTTAATATTTGAAATTCATTTTATGCAAGAGACATTCCTTTCACTAATTATAATTGAGAAGTGACATCAAATTGGTCTTTTTCTACATCATATCTATTGCTAATTAATAGCTCTTGTTCTATATATTGTTTATTACTAACGTCAATTAGTCACTAAAATCAATATTGACATCTTTCAAAAAATAATAATAATCAAATTGATCATAAAATAAAAAAAAAAAAACAGAACCCTTGTTTTGTTGAATTAAAATCGATAAATTCATATAACTGAAATAAACTTTAATGAAGACAAAATATTATACATTTCAATATGAATATGTCTTTTCAATAATATTTTCTTGATACAAAAATGAACATAATTTAGAACTTTCAGCTAAGATAATATACAAACTTAAATAATAAAACACAATACTATCTTCAGAAAAGGTGGCCTCAAATTCTTCACAATTTTCTTCATCTTGCTACATATTTCTGCATACCTAATAGGATAAGCATAACAAAACAACTAGTATCAAAATAATAATTTTCAAATTATAAGATACTTTCAATTATTGTAATACATCAAACATAGATGTAGATTGCAAACTTCCCATCTCTAACACTAATCTTAAAGCAATGCCCTCCAGAAAAACCCCAAAGTTCCAGACCTCTATATTAAACATATGGTAGAAAAACAAATCATGTTAACAAAAAGAAAAAATCAAATAGACAAATTAGATATTAACTACAATGAAATATTTCTAAGAATCATTTATAAGTACAAAGTTAGTGTTTTTATATTATGAACCTAAATAACTATAAAAACATATTCCTTTTAAGTTTCTAAAAAGAATTGGAAAATTGAAAAATATGGAAAAAAAACTTTACAAGTAATGGCGTAGGACATAACAAGCAACTTCTAACCACAAGCTTAATACAAAATTTTGGGGCTTCCAAGAAAATTGGAGTTAACCTTAAAAGAAAAATAAAAATAAAACCAATTCCTAAAATTGTACAAAACTTCCAAGTCAAACAATATTATTTAAAAAATTAAAACTGATTGATAAAAATGTATAAAACTTCCTTTGAAAATTGGGCATAAATGAAGACACAAAATACTATTGAAAAAGACATTTTACTCTAGCGTAATTCAAAACTACAAATGATCAAAAGACTAATAAACTTAGTGTCATTTTGGATACACTTCCTATTTTCATTTCTAAAAAACAAAAATCAGTAAAATTTCTAACATGCTGAATAAATTATTTATTTTAGCTTATCAATATAAGATTAAAAAACAACTCATTTAATTATTTTTTGATCGATGACAACTCATTTTATTATAGTTGACTTTCTTTCAGAATTTATATATATACACCACAAAAAAAAAAGACTTAAAGTCAATAAATTATTTTTATTTGCTACTTAAAACTCATCTTGGCTTTATTTTAGCTTAACAATATAAAGATTAAATAACTCATTTTAAGTATATTTAGTTTTCTTTGAAATTTCTCATATGAAAAATCAAACATGAAAAATCATTTCTCTTAGCATTTCTTTTCCTTTCCTTAGTTCATCAGGGCTTCAGTCGCCGGCTCCCCTATCATCAAGTCACCTAAGGAAAAGTATCGCAACATGTCAGCATGCTAAACATTTTTCGCTCCCTTATCTTTTTTGTCTCCCCATGTGATATATTAAAATGAATAACGAAGCTCGTTTTGGATGTGTTTATGCATCAACAACTCACCATGTCAATAGATGCTTCTGTAATCAATAGCAGTGGACATTTATATCAAGAATTTTACCTCACTCTCAACAGGTAACAAACTTCGCACATCATGCAGCTCAAAGCGAGACGCGATTAACTGTCCTCCAGCAGCTAACCATGGGGTCAGGGCCATGAAATTCTGCAGAAAGTAGCAGAGGTGATAGCAGCTGAGAGACAGTTCCTGCCCTGCAAACAAGACATAAGCAAAGTCCTAACAATGACAATGATAACAGTTTACATTTGATCCAGGAAAACCATCTCCCCTCTTGACAGTTGACTCCATCAAACATGATGACTTGACGTGTAAGTGAATCAAATCTCATCTTACAATCAAAATAGAGATAGGCCTTCAGAGAAAAATTAAAAGCTGTCAGCTATGAAGCATTAAAGTAAAAAATTGGATCTATAATTGTCAATTACATCTACACGAGTGACTCCCAAAAAGTTGACAAGGTTATCTAAACTATTGAATGTTAACTTAGTAAATATCATGCACAAAGTGTCAAGTTCATAGAAAGGAAAACCTGGTTAACAGCTTCACCAAAAAAGCACAAAAGCAAATTCTCCAGGAGCCCAAGAAGAAGACCAACTCTTATTGCAGATATGATTAAATCTTAAAAGTTTGCCAACTAAAGCAACCAATATAGTCTTGCACGCCAATTAAGAGTTCTAATGTCCCCATTATAACTGGAAAGTTTGAAATAAAGCTTTGGATCAATAGACATTCCCACCTGGAAACCCCACAAAAAGTTTCCATGGTAAATATCAAGTATCTTATTAATGATGCGATGGTTATATCAGCAGCCAAAGTGAAAACCAATATCCCTGTCAAATAAACAGTGATATTCCTCTCATGTTGCAGTAAGTCGGTGCCATAAATTTTATTTGATGAAAATACAAATTAAAAACAGAAAGAATGCAATTCCATACAAGTGGCCAAAAGGTGGGAAACCAAAACAGCTCAAAAGATTAGACAATATTTACAATGGATACACTCCTCACAATAAGTAACTTTGAGAGATAGAAAAGAGGTTTATATGTTAGGTTTATTTATCCATTCCCTTTTTTTGTACTTATCAAGCAGAATGGATAAATAAATGTCTCAGGTTGCATGGAATTTACCGTCATGAAGAAGAGACCCAGCCAAGGCCACACGATATGGGGCAATATCTGTTTAACCTGTAAGGAAAATTCAGTTTCTGCAGAAGCAAACCAGCCAAAAATGCTCCCAATGCCATGGAAAGGCCTGCATGATCAAGAAAAATGGTTTCTTCTTAAGAAAAAAGGGACATAACTTGATTGGTAAGAGAAAAAAAAAATAATTATAAAAATAATGAAAAATATAAAATACCTGGCTGTAAGGAGACCCCAGTCCCCAAGATAACAAGAAGCGTATTGGCAGAAAAGATCTCTGCATTCTGATTTTCTGCAATCTGCTTATAAATTGGTCTAAGTAGCTGCAAAAGCAGATGCAAAAAATAAGTACAAGGTGCAAGCTGCACTTCACCATATAATAACTGAAGGAGAAGAATAATCTTTCAAAATTGTCCTCTTCAAGAGATTTCAAATTGATATTAAGCTATTATTTTCTTCCCAAGGAAACAAATGTTTTAACACCAAAAATTCTAACTAAAATGTGCATCTAAGTAGCTTAACTTAGTCTAAGTCATGTTTTACCACTTGCAAATTTCAATGCCAATTTGGTCTGAAAAAAGTGAAGAAAAGCATAAGCTCAAAGCAAATTTTTTTTTCTTTTGTAGTTTTTTTTTTGTCCACATTGAGACTCGAACCTGGAACCTCTCCTCTTTATCCCAACCTCTGCCACCACTTGAGCCGGGCCACGAGGGCAGCTCAACAATGAAATCGACAGTGACACTGTGAAGCCACATCAAATAATCTAAGTATCTAACATTTTTTTGCGGATGTTTTTTTGTAAGGGAGTAAGGTTTGTTTTCTTTGTACCTTTGGCCCATTTGCTTTAGCGTCTCTTTTATACGATATCTTTGCCGATAAAAAAAACATAGAGTATGGCAGGTTTCAGGTTATAATATGATCAACATGATCAAATGGAGCAGTATTAATGATCTTACAATCTAGAATTTCTAAATGTGAAAGCCATGATTGATAACCCATATCTGCAACATGATTGTTATTGTCGAGCATACTAACGCTATCAGATAATAGTGTGATTGTCTCTAAATACGAAATTAAAGAAGCTTCCTCTCGATTTCTAAAGATGCTAAAAGAGTTGGAGAACTCAAGAAAATTCTACAAACAGGAGCTATAGATAATATGGTTGAATTAAAGTAAGCATGGCTTACCAAGCGTCCACCAGCAATTATGGCAGAAATGGCAACCAATGCCTTAACAGCAGCAAGTCCAAGAGCTTCAACAATAGCTTGAAAACCAATCTGAAAACAGAATTGTTGCCATGATAACAACTTAAGAACAGAAGGAGCAGTAATAGTAGTGACAACTGACAAACAAAAGCATGATTTAATGCATGGAGGAACTCCATAATTCATAATTATACTTTTCAAAGGACAAAATATTTAGATTCAGTCACTATGATCTAGTCCACAAACATAGCCTCATAGAGGAATGGGGCAGTACCTGACTCCTTGCATTTTACCTCCTGAAGTATATAAATATTAAATTGATTCCCAAATGAAGCAAATATTTCTTCAAATAATAAACAGGATCCATTTGAAGTTCAAGAAATCTAAATCAAGAAGCTCAGTAAATCGATTGTACTTCTCTCATGACATTTATCCACTTCTTTTCCCGATAAAAATATGAGTTTTAAGGGCTTGGTCCCCCAGATTTCTACCAACTGAAACTTGGGGAAGGTTGTGAAAATTTTGGTGATGGATTGGAAACATGAACAAGTTTTTTTCTTTTAATTAGAAAAAAAACTAGTAGATAACAGCAAAACACACACACACTACACACTGAGGTGTACAGGACACTAAAAGAGTGAAGTATGGATACTATTGAAAGAATAAGTATCCAAGCACCTCAATCTGAACAAGAAGAGTAAATTGTTGAAAAAAGGTTACCCTCCTTTAGATGAACTTGGTGAAATAAGAGTATGAGTATCAGTAGAACACAACTTGTAAATCATGAAAAGAAAAATAGAGAGACGAAAAGAAGAAACTGTCAAATTTTTCAAGATAAAAAGTTTCACTAAACAAGTAAACTGCAAGAAACTAAATAATGACAAGAAACAGAATCTCATGTAAGTATTAAAGAGACAAAGTATGTATGTAGCAAATATAAGCAGAACCCACCAAACATGGACCAATCACACATCACCTTAAATTTTTTTAATTAAATAATAAGAAAAATGAGAGAAGAAGAAGTAATAGGATGCATTATGCTTGGAACTTGAAAGGTGTGTATGATACAAACATAGATGGATGCCATATTCCAGCAGCTCTAGGGACCTTCATCACTGCTTAATGTGAAAGTAGGGGTGCTAGTATGGTTACAAAAGCAAGGATACAAATTTTCATATGTATCAGAATGTTTTTGCTTAAGCACTCTGGACCACCTATGTAACTATAACATTCATTTCATAACATTATGCCTCCTAGATTTGCCATTTATGAAACCTTAGAGATACCTGGAAAAGCAAGACAGAAAATGTAGCACGTCCATGGCACAAGGTGCTCTCCCTCTGCAGCACCTGAAGGAAAACCAGAAAGCTTAGCTCATTTTCCATCAAAGAATAACCAGTAGAGGTTGCATTGAAGCCTACCCAATCTCAAAAACAATAAGTGTTCTGGAGGAAGGCACAGGTTTTTGGGTTCTAATATTTCAGATATTAAGGCACACTATCACAAGGCAAGATATCTTAGTTTTAATTTCAAGCAAATCACGGTGAATTTTCTCTCCTTTTCCCTTTGTATCTCTAATAACTTTTATGCAGCATTTTCATTGCAAAGAACATAAGTATTTGCCCTCTAATTTGGACAGATCATCATTTATGTCATCAAATCATAGACAACATACGAATCGGGTCGGGGCTGACCAATTTGGGGGAAAAGGCTGTGGTTTAGTGAGCAAGAGCAATTTTTTTAACTCTTTCAGGGTCTCAATTTCTCCTCTCAAGTCACAGATAGAGGGTCTTTGAACATCTAGATCATCCCACTCTTTACTTTCTTTAATGGCTCCTTCTTAACTTCCACCCTCCCAAGGGATCACATGTTCTCAAACCTAAGGGTAGTGGACCCCTAACGGGGCAACCCTCCTTCAAGAAGGATTGGGTGGGTTACGAGAGGGGTTTTGGTAACCCAGGCTTTTGTCTTGCCCAGGCACTTCCCCAAGCATCTTCAACCAGAAATTTGTCCAACCTAGCCATCCTTTGGCTGTTAGGACCTCCTTTCCAAGTGTGGACCCCATGAGAGGAAGGTCCTTCAATTCAAGCTCGATGACACAGGAGAGACACTCCTCATGGGAGCTCGAGATTCTCCCTTCCCTGTTCCTTTGGCCATAAGTACCCTAAATGGCCAGTAACACAAATGTGGAAAGGAATTCAGAATGAAACTGATAACGAGACCCTATGATTAGCTTAAATCAGTTCATGTCAGCAAGATCAAGAGTTAAAAAGGACATTTAATTGTTTTCTTGATAAGCAGAAAAGGAGGAAAATAAAAAGGACATTGAATTGTTGCACACCATGATTACACCCATAAGAAGCCAAGAATACAATCTGATTCAGTCTGTTTTGCAGCCTTCAATTGGCACTAGCTTTGGAAAAGTAGGTTTAAATGTTAAAGGGGCTAATCAATTTCTAGTATCTATTAGAAATAGTAAATAAATTTATTGTAGCAACTGAATTAGGCTCTTGTTGCCTTCAGTTTTAGGAAAAGTTTTTTGGACAAGTGGTGTGTTAAGGCAATTTATTGTTGAGCAAGCAAATTGAAATTAAAAGAATTCAGAGCATCCCATCTTTGGTGCAGTATGTTTTCCTAAATGAATACTTACTGATGCAATGACCACATTTTCCACAGTGCACAAGGTTGCTGTAATGAATAACTACAGTACTATTTCACTTAAGTAAAGGCTAATCATAACCTGGAGGACGACAGCAGTACAGGATAACGCCAAGCCATTCCCAATAACAATTGCAGCAGGACCGGCCTGCCCAGATATAAATGAGCAACCAAACCAACCACCACATAAGTCACCAAAACCTACATTTTCATGCACCTTAAGCATATACAGTAATAAACTCATATGAAAGGCTAGCTAGCAAAGCACAGTCAACAACATTATGAAAATGAGTTTCCTGATCTGAAGCAGAGCCCAATCCAAACATATTTCTTCATGGAACTCAGCCTTTCCAACGAAGCTACAAATGCAGACAGAAGGATTAATTTCAATTTTATTAATCTATAAGAAGACATTATTGTCTTAGATTAAAAAATAGAAATAAAGTAAAAATTTTATGGAGTCTACCTCAAGACCAATATTAAATAGCAGAAAACAACTCAAATTCTGCAATTTAACTTTGGTCCCATGTACATGACGAATAATAGAGAGACCGTAGGCCCAATCCAGATACCAACAGCCAAGTAATAACCAAGAACAGGACTGCCTGAACGTACAGCAGATGGAGAGAACACGCTATCAATGAAACTGGTTAGATACTGAAATAAACTTTAAAAGGAAATGAAGGCACAGTGCATATACACAGATGATGATCAGTGGGTAAAGGATGAGCAATGCATTTTTTGAAACCATAGTATCATGATCTTAACAACAAAATTGAAAATCCCTTTCTAGATCATTTAAGAAAGCATAATGAATAACAAGCGATGAAAGTGAAATGATACGTGTTATATTCTTTATAAAAATATATTAATTAATTAATTAGTTAACCGGTATTAGTTCAGAGTCAGATGATGAAGCACCAGAGCTCTTAGGCACTGAATTGGTAAGTACAATTCGTTTTGCCTGTTTTAAACTTCCCACATCTGACCTTGAGGAACCAAGTTCAGCCTTGGACTGAGTTTGCATGTCATTTATATCATTGCTATCCTTTGCACGCCCCATTAGGCTTTGGCATCATGGTTGTGCTGCCCTTTGTAGATAATCCGGTTATTTGACCATCATGATGGCAGCTCAACCTTCTTCTTGACAGGTCAATTGAGATGTGTTACATTTGTAGCCAACCGGCGGATACTCACTCCCCTTTGACCTGCTTCTGTCCATGTACCGCCAGGTGTAGCCATCATCACCTGGTTTATCAAGAGCAAGAGAGGGAGGTTGGGATTTCCTGTCAGAATGGGAGACTTCTGATGACTCGTTCATGGAACTCTTGGCCTATGATGGAAATGGTGGCACCTGCTGGCCTGTAGTTGCATCAGCAATAAAAGACGGATCTTGTGCTACATACTGATTCCATTCAAACTTAATGAAGAAGGTTGAAGCTCTGCATGCATGAACATATGAGGTTGGAAAATGTAGCCTGAGCCGTAGCTTGTGCCAAAGCTTGCTGATGGGACATTCAAATGGGCTCTGCATAGATATAGGAGCAAATATATCAAAACTAAGTAACAAACAAATCTGGTGCTTGGAGGCGGAACACAAGATACTGGCACTGAGGCAACAGTACTCCCTTGATCATACAGAGGATTCGGTAGTTCTAAGCATCTAGGCAGGATTTCTTGATCGTTTCAGCCAAGAAGGTGTTTGATTTATCTGTCCAAGGCCATGTATTCCTGAAGACTTCCTACTGGACGGAGGGTTGTCTGGAAGAAAAAAAAGAGCAACCAGCAAACCCCAATTCAAGCACACTAGACCATGGATTACAGGAAATGAGTGGTTCCTTGGGTCATTTCATGTGCCTGGTATCCAATATACAGAATATACAATCAATTATCACTTTTAAGCTGAAATGATCCCTAATTTTAGAAGCAGGCCTAAAAACAAATGTTTGCGACCCAAGAGAAATCATGGTTTTGCTTCCAGACTCAGATTATGCCTTACAAAATTATTTAAAGGCAACATTTGGAGCTTATAACAGTTTCCCCCATAGTTGGCCCCTTGTCGCAGCTCAACCCTTAACCATCAAATCCAATAGTTACACATAAATGGAGAAAAGAGACCCTCTCAAATCCACACCAATCGTGGAAATTAAGATGATTTAGATTTGCCGAAGCAAAAATAGAGCAAACCAAACCGTTAATGTTTGTGAAATTCAATCGATTACCTGAAGGGGGCTAAAAAGCCCAGGGAGTGAGCAATCCTGAAGGGCTCAATCCAGGGGGGATGGAAAACATCGGGGAGTGAGCAACGGCCAAAGTCATGGGGCGGTTCTGCCTGAACCCTAAACTGCTGTTGTCGGCTGCATCTTCAGAAGGGTCGTGGTTGATGGAATTAGGGGAGAGCAAAGTGGGCCTGGCGCCGGGGGAAGCCATGGCGCCGGCGAGGAGCTGGGAGAAGGAGCGGCAGTCGGAGTCGGGGTAATTGCCGGAGAAGAAGGAAGGCGGAACGAGGGTCATAGGGCCGGGACTGGTGGCCAGGAGGAGCGGGGAAGGAGCAATGGTGGGACAGGGAGGGCGCCACGACTTTGGATGAAAGGGAAGGGTTTCACGTTATCCGCCATAGAGGCTCCCTCAGTACAGGCGTCAGTTCACCATGGTTAGGGTTTGGTTTCCTTCCAAAACTCCAGTACAAACTCCCTTCTCTCTCTCTCTCTCTCTCTCGTCGAAAGTCAAGCCTGAGCACAGCACAGCACAGCACAGCACAGCAGCCTCTTTACTCACGGGTGACCCTTTTTGGCGCCGCTATCATCACCAACTCTCCCTCTTTATTTTTAATTTCTATTTAAAAAAAAAAAAAACTGCCAAAACTATGCACATAATATTAGTAATAAAACTAAGAATCAAATGGGAATGATGTTTTAAAAATTACATCTTTGATTTAATTAAAAAAATTATCGATCCACAGTTTACGGGTTAAATCGATGTCAGTAATCGAAGCGCATATATAAAATGATTGAGTCTTTTTCTATATTTTCAACATTAACATGAATTTAAGTCTTAAAATAAGGGTATGCTTTGAATATATATATATAATCACCACATTCCTATAGTGCATTCCCATTATATATAATATTTAAAGCAGATTCTTCAAATTTAAAAAAAATTAAAAAAAAAAGAATTGGGGGAGAAAAAATTAGTGATTTTAATGGAGTTTACTACTTTCGAAAGGCCGTGACAGGTATTGTGGAAAAACAAAGTGTAACAAAATGGAGCCAATAGCCCGTCGCCAAAATATACACTTTTCTACAATGACTTGGGCATGACCATGATTAAGTCTTAATGATCACGAGTCGGGATTCGAGTTATTGAGTTCGTCAGTAGTTAACGTCTCGAGTCATTTCATTTCTAGTCGAAACTACTTTGGTCGAGGCTTGACTCGGAGTCGTTAACATTTGAGTCGAGCTCGAGGCTCGGCTGAAACCTCACTCAGAGTGTCAGGTTTTGGCCAGGGGAGTTTTGATCAGGTCGAGTTCGAGTGGCTCGCGGAGTTGTCTCGTTGGGTGCTTGAACTGCTAATTATATGTCACGATTTAGAATCAGGTCTTATGGAATATACTATATATATATATATATATATACTATATATATATATATATTTATCACTTTTATAATACTAACTTATTAATATAATTTATAGAATAATATCCTATTCTCTTGTCTTTTCTTTAAAGAAAATTAATTATTTTTAAAAAATAAATATCTTTATAACTAAATAAATAGTAAAAATGTATGATTGTTTAAGAATAAAAAATAGAGATATATTATTTGTGAATACAAAATAAAGATATCAATTTTAAAGAAAACTTTAAATTTTATATCTGAGAAAAAATATTTTCGAGTTTAAGCGAGGCACTCGAGGGTGGGGACACGGGATTCTTTATGGCTTCTGACTTCGTTAACATTTCGGTCGGAGGTTCGAGACTCAGTCGAGTTTTGGCCAGAGTTTTGACCGAGTCGAGTTCGAGTAGCTCGCGAGTTGTCTCGTCTCATTAGCACCCCTAACCATGATCATGATCATGTTATAATCTTCCATCTGCGATTATCATCTCGTCATCTTATTATAATTACAAAATTGACCTTGATGAAACTCATGCCCATTATGGTTTACTTTTGATTAATTGTGTTGTTACTAAAAGCGTTTTTTTTTTTAAATTATGAACACATTATTTATCGATTTATTGTCTTTAAAAAAATTCAATTTATTGATTCAAGTTAGTAATATAATTAATGAAAACTCATAAGCAAAAATGTTAAAAAATTTAACAGGTTAATGATAAAAAAAATCGTCTCAAGGTTTACATGTTGATGTCCAAAAGCTTCTTTAAAATACATAATATTTTAGATCTGACATATTGACAAATAGATTTTGATTTGATGATTTTATCGAATCAAAGCTTTATCATCATCCCGAACTATCGAAGTCAAAATCATTTATAATATATGAACGATAAAAATGCGAAAAAATAAAGGTAAATCAAATCAATGTTAAAATAACCATTTATTGTGAGAAAACCCTATCGACTTATAATCTTAAAAACCAATTTCTTTTCCTAACCTTTGTACCATCATTTTTAAGGCTATTGTTAAGCGTGTTTAAACCAATGAAAAAACTAACCTGCAAACTGACCAACTACATACCACAATGGATCAACAAAAAAAAGCGACGATGAAGGGCAGAAAAACAAAGTATTGAATCTTAGAAATTCTTTCGCCATCGAATACGGGTAAGAGCTCTCAGAAGCTCAACGACGGCGGAGGACGAGTCCCTTGCGTTTCTACTACTTTCTTTGTTTTTCCACTGCATTGACGGAGAAATGAGCAGAAGAAAGAAAAGAAGCCTTAGATCGTCGACGAGTTCGGAAGTATAAATGAGAAATTCGAGATAAAGTTAGTAGGGAAAATTCACGTAACACTTTCGAGAGTTGGTCATGAGGCTCTTGTGAGAGATGTTAAAGAAACTGCAATGATGATTCTCACTCTTTAACTTTCTCGCTCGAATCTGTTTGGAGAGTGGGAAAATCAAAGAGGTAGGCGATTGGTGAACGTATTTTAATTCTCATAGAAATTACCGCCCACCCTCTTCCTCTTGCCAGTTTGAGTCACGCGAGAAAAACAAAAGGGATTTGATAAATGAATAATCTTATTATTCATTATATATATATATCTTAATACTTCTAATTTTTAATGTTTGTTTAGTATTAGGAAATGAAAAACTATTTTTTTATTTTTATTTTCTAATCTTATTAACTAATTAATCTTGTACTTTAATTTTTCATTTTCTAAATCTTATTAACCTAGAACTTTATTTTTTAATGTTGTTTTGGTAAATTATGATTCGTTTCGATGGTGAAATCTGGTTTCGTGCATCCAGGGATGCCAAAAATGTTCGGATTTTTACCAAAGTACGATTTTACCCTTGAAAGAGTGGAATTTTCTCGGGTCTTACAACATTGAATTAATATTTTATAGTTGTTTAATGAAATAATTTTTTTAAAAACATATAAATTAGTTTTTTTAAATTTTATTAAATTATTTTTTGCTAGTTAGATATAAATAAAATCAATTCTAATAAAATAATTTTTGCTCTTCTTTCAAAAAATTAATTTTTACTCTTTAATTGATTAATTAGTGAATTAAATATAGTTTATCAAAATAAATTTCTTTATTATTGATATAAATAAAAGATTGAATCAGTTCAATTAAAAAAAAAAATTATTGAATCAATTTGATTAAAAAATTATGAGGAGCTTAATTAAAAATTATTAAATAAATATTGACTATTTATTGACTTATAAATTATCTATCAATGTTCTATTATATAAGTGATAGAAATTTTTATATATGTCATTATTAGTCTCCACAATTTAGATATGTCATAATTATTCATTTAAATGGGTAATATTAACATATATTATCATAAGTCAAGATAATATATGTCAACAATCCCTCCCTTTTTTCAGTCATATATATCCATTGGAATGGTATCTCTAATTAAAGGCTGCTTGGGAATAAGAGCTTTGTCATCCAGAGCAAAGGAAAATAAATTTTATTCTTTGAAATTATTCTTTTTTCCATCCATGATGAAGCATTGCTCTATAAAACCCGGGAAAAAAATGCAATTTTTTTTAAAAAAAAAAAAAAGCAAAATGGTCATTTTCTACTGTAGTACAAGTTAAAAACCTGAAATTTTCTAAATCTCGGATGACAAAACGGACTTCATTGTTGGAATCATCTTGCGAAATCCTATTTGCAGTAGAACGTTGAATTTAGAAACCGTTGAGAATTTCATGTATTTTTGATGCCTGGTATCGGATGGCACATGGAGTGGTGTCCCGCGTGACATGGCCAGAAGTGTGAATGTCGCATGACAATTTAGAGGAGTGCGACATGAGAGCCATGTGGTGTAGCATTTGCCACCTGGTCACGGTGTCCATGTGACCTTGTATTTGGCATGGAATATGGATCATGGAAGTGAGAGAAATAGGAAAGTGAGAGGAATTTTCCTCTCACTTGGATCAAACCAAGGAATAGCTTAGGAGAGAAGAAAGAATTCAATGGAGGGAGGAAAGGAGAAAGAAAAAAGAAAGGAAAGGAGAAAAAGAAAAGAAATGAGATAAAAAAAAAAAAAGGGAGGAAAACAAAAGAGAGGAGGAAAAAAAATATGTGCGTGGGAAAGAAGGAAAAAGGGGAAATAAATGAAAAGGGCTCCGATTCCCAGTGTTCCAACAGTAGGAAGTTGATAGGTTGAGAATTAAAGTTGGTCTACTATACAAGAGCTACGAGTAGGTGCTAAAAACAAGAAGAGGTAAAGTTTTCTCTTACATTGGTTCCTCTTAATCTAAGGGTCGTAAATGGCCATGTGGTTTAGCCCCAACCATGGGGCCAGTTTCGGACCGTTGGGATGTTTCGGGCGAGTTTGAGGGCCCCTTCATGGGTTTGAATTTATGATCGTTAATAGTGATCTTGAAAGTTGTAAAAATAAAATAAAATAAAAGCAAGTGAAATTTGGCGGAGTGTAATATTTCAAAGTAAGTATGGTTGGATTTATGGTGCGGAATGGCTAGTTTGTGTGGACTCTTTGTGGGTTATTCTTTGGAAATTTTATAACATGCGAATGTGTTTGTAAATATGTTGATATATTGGTGTTATATATATTAGCATGAATAGGTGTATTATATGCTTTTCGACATAATTATCCATAGTACTTAGCATAAACTACGATTTATAAATTGATTACATGTAGTGTTCATTATACATGTAACAATGCAGTGACATTTTGCATGGTATATGCAAGGAGGCATCGCATTGAGTTGGGTGTGTGTGCATGGTTATAATCATTCATCATTCTTGGTGAATGGGTGGTGAGCTCGGTATCTTGGACTACGTCCAACAGAGTCTCACGGTTTCATTGCATGAAATAAAATATACATGTGTTGGGCACATCAAGTAGGGATAGATACTCCCCTATGGTGAAAAACCCGGTAGCTGCGGTTATAAACGATCCCACGGGTGGTGGCTTGATAAAAATGTTAAAAGACGTGTGGCGTCCTACGGTGAGAAACCGGAAATCCGTGGCCCACAAATGCATAAACACATGAGATTTGATTAAATCAAATGGACATTGGAGGTATATCCAATGGATTTTGTTTTATAAAACAAAAAGATTTTGTTTTGGAAAAATGGTCATTGGATGAAACACCAATGACGAGTTTTCACACTTGGCAGTATTATGTGTGAGAATTCGGTGAGGACTCGGGACATGAGACATGATGAGTCTCATCTCATTTCATGGCATGTAAGATTCCATTTAGAATTAGCATATTCTTCATTGGAATGTTGATGTATGTATTATTGCGTGAACATGGCATTGCATGTGCATTTAGGTGGGGAGTAGTCTTGTAGGAGTTATCCTTACTGGGCATTTCTCACTGCAATAGGTGGAACCAGGGTATATAGGTCATGTGCGATGGTGACCCTCATTCGGGACCACGAGGTGTGAATAAAAGCCCAGAGCTGTGGCTTTGAAACCTTTTTGTAAAAAAGCCCAGATTTTCACGTGTAAGGATTTTGTATATAAGAAAGTTGTAACTCGAACTCTTATGAACTGTTTTGATAAATTTGTATATTTTTCTAAAATATATATGCATGAATGGATCCCGATGAATGGGGCGCGATATGGTGGTATCGAGGTATGCGATACCCATAGGTATTCCATACGTTGACGGGTTGTCAAGGGGACCCCCAGAATGGGGCATCACAGCTTGGTATGAGAGCTTAGATATACAAATACCTAGGGCTTGGTGGGCATGGGTTTAGGAAATACGGTTATAGTACAAAGCTTAGGTTATGAATGCCTAGGGCACAATGTCTGATATCAGTGATCGTAGCAGTATCAAAGTGTTCATTGTGCATTATAGTTGAATCGTTGTGTGATGATTGTGTTACATAATGTGTGTTACATATTGTGTGGATTATATGCATGATAGGTTGTATATAGAAAACGAAGAACACTAGGGATAGAGAACATAACCTTAGGGGTTAGGAAAATAAATGAGCATGATAGTCTAGGAACTGATATTTACTAGTGTTTGACATTATGTATCACTAAGGAAATAAGGAAAAAAAATCTCATCTTGCTAATTGACATGTGTAGATGGCAAGTCGAGGACGAGGACGTAGAGGTCGTTAACGAGGCAATAGCCAACCACCACATGTTTTTACCGCCCAGGCCTTTATGGGGCTATGGAACTGCGATTGCCACTATTGCCTGAGCTAGTGCGGTTGGGAGTCCTTGCATGGAACAATTTATAGGCGTGCTATGCCAAGTAAAGTGGATAATTATATCGAAAATGTATAATTTGCATCCATTCAATACTAATATATATAACACCATCTATCAACATATTATAACATATTCAGCATGTATAAAGCCTCATGACTTTGCAAAATGATCAGCAAAAACTAGTCATTCTATATCTGGCCTTGGAAATATGGACTTAGTTAGGAACTTTGGCTTTTGTTTATTTTATTTTTATTTTATTTTATTTACACAGCTTTCAGACTGTCATTAACGACTTATAAATAGCCGTAAGCAGTCCTCAAACTCGACTTTCAGCACTATCCCAAGCAGTTCACAAAAAAATCTATACGCATTTTCCAGCCGTCCACGGAACCAAAAGCGAAGCCAGGATACCAACCTTTGAAACCGAGGTCTGAATTGTTCGAAAGCAGGTCCTGATTTCAACTTAGTCCCATGGTTGGGGCTGAACCACAAGTCCATTTACGTCCCTTAGATTAAGAGGAACCAGTGTAGGAGAAAACCCTACCTCTTCTTGTTTTTGGCACCTACCTCGCCTTCGTCAGTAGACCTGACTTTAATTCTTGCCTATCGACTTCAGCCATTGGAACAACGAGAATCGGGCCTTTCCTTTCTTTTCCTTTTTCGCTATACTTTCCCACGAGACGTATTTTTTCATCTCTTTGTCCCCCTTTCTTTTCTTTCTTCATTTCTTTTCTTTTCTTTTTTTCTCCTTTCTTTTCTTTTCCTTTCCTCCCTCCATCGAATTCTTTCTTCTCTCCTAAGCTATTCATTGGTTTGATCCAAGTGAGAGGAAACTTCCTCTCACTTTCATGATCCATGTTCCATGTGCCATGTGTCACATGGACACATGCACTAGGTGGCAAATGCCACACCACATGGCTCTCATGCCATGTTAACTCCTCTAAGCTTGTCATGTGGCATCCACATGGTCATGCCATGTGGTACCACTTCATGTGTCATCGTAGCAGGTGTCTGAAATCACGTGAAATTTGTTATCACCGTATCAGTGGCTTCGATTGGATAGCTGAATTCAAGCTTGACCAATGGTGAAGTCGGGTTTCGTCATCAGGATCTGAAAATCTTAGGTTTCGAGCACGTACTACAGCGACAAATGACCGTTTGCCATGTTTGGAAAAATTGCATTTTCTCGTTTGCCATGTTGAAAAATTGTATTTTCTCGGGTTTACATTCTGCGCCCCCCTTTAAAAAATTTCGTCCCTGAAATTACACACATACTCCTACAATCTCATGCAAATGCAATAGTCATTTAAGTACCAAATGACTAAACAATGTACCTTCATCCTTAAATAAGAAAGGATAAGCGGTACGCATCATGTCCTCACGTTTTCATGTTGCCTCTTCCACTCCTCGATACTGCCATAACACCTTCACTAGCCTCATAGTCTTGCGTCGCAAAACCTGATCCCTGCTATCCATGATACACACCGGTTCTTCGTCGAAGGTCCCATTTGTAACACCGAAGTATACCTAGTCGTTTCGGCATCTTTAGAATTGTTGCATGAATAATTTTCAAATTTCGTAATTTAAATACAAAACATGAAATCGAAGGAAGCAGGAAATAAACGAGGAGTAAATTTGTAATTTATCAAAATAGGACACAAAAGTCATAAGATAAAAAGATGTGAAATTTATTATAAAATGCATAACTTGTGGAAAAATATAAAGAGTTGAAAGACGAAGTGCGATAAAGGAAACTTAAGTCAAAAGAATGCATTTTTGGTCGCCAAACAAGGCTTTATGGGAATTAGACCAAATAAGACCAATTTTGGTCTCTCATTTGGAAGCAATTTGGGAGCAAAAAACGTGAAGAGGAGAAGGAGAAAGAGAAGAAAAAGAAGAAAGGGTATGGAAACTAGGGTTTGTATGGAGATGTATGGATTATAATGAATTTGTATGGAAACTATTTGAGTATGAAATCTATGTATGGAACTAGAAGTTTTATATGGACACCATGTTTTGTATGGATTCATGACTTTGAGTATGGAAGTGTTTGTATGGATAGTGGTTCCCATTTCTAGGGTTTAGATTAGGAATCCATCCTAACTAGATTTGTTGAAAGTTGGGTTGGTAACCTATTTTCTTTCAAGATGGTATGGATTGTATGAATTCTTGGTTTATGGTGTTTGGAGAAATGTTTGGGTGTTAGGAAGTTAACTTACAAGTATTTGAGTTTGGGTTTGGAAAAACCCTAATTAATATCTATGTTTGGTTTTGGTTGGGTTAGAACCCACTTGAGAGTTGTTCTTGGTGATGTTTGATTATTTTAGGTTTTGGGTTGGATTTTTAGAAAAATGGACCAAATGAGCAAAAGCCCAGGCAAAGCTGTCAGGATCCCTGCCTTCTGACGTGGGGGCTGCATCTGTGACGAGCCCACACCTCGGCGTGGCCGAATGGGAGGTTGGTCAAGCCTCGGGTTCCGCTACGCTGCAGCAAAGGGCTTCGTCGCAGCGTAGTAGTGCTACGCCACGACAAAGCTATTGTTCACACATGGAGATTTTTGTGTTTTGTTTCGTTTTGTCATTCCCAGGTTGCTCGGACTCATTAGTGGATTAATGAGGATCTTATAAGTGTATGAAAGGGTCCATTCATGTTTGTAATGTGAGGAAAAATTATCTGTACCTTGCCAGGCGGAGTTCTAAACACACATATAATTGTGGGAAGGCCTAAGACCAGATATTAGACGACAGCGCCACATTACATGGGCAAGCACGTTCGATGCGTGGGCGGAGACACGTTTTGATGGTCTTGGCACTCTGCTGGTCTCTGACACTTCTGTTACATGGGCAGGCATGTCTCTGATTAGTGCTTCGGCACTCCTGCTTTGTGCTATGACACCTCGATCACGTGTCGTACCCTCGGGTACACTTATCGTGTTAGTAATCCCTACTCATTTTCTTATTATTGGTCTAGGTAATCCAATAATTATATGATAATAGCCGAATAAAGTAAATAATGTACATGCGTTACGCTCTGAATGTACCTACGGGTATCTACGTATAAGTGTAAACTCTATGTACCTCTGGTATTTACGTAAGTATAAATTAGGCTAAAGTATAAGTATCATTATAAATACGTAACTCCTAGGAGATGCGAGCAAGCATAATTTGCTATAAGCACAAGTATATGTCTCAGGAGACAGACCAAATATAAGTATGTTAAAGTACAAATAGGCATATAAGTTTATATGCTAATTTATGATAAATTCTAATATACATTCTTGTTATATACTTCTTATCTTGGAATATTAATGCATATGTATGTATAAGTCAAATATGTTTCCCACTAAGCGTAAAGCTTTGCACGGGTTTTTCAATCCGTGTAGGTACGAAGAAGGGCCGATCCATGATCTTCCGCATACCGAATTTGGAGCTGACACACTAGTAGGGGTTCATCCACTGTGGTTCAGCGCTCGATTATGTAAATGTAAAAGTAAAATTTTGTGTATAATATAAATGGGACTCGGGGCCCATTTGTATATGACAACGTAAACACAGTATAATTGGTAGTTTATTTTATTTTGTATGCGATATTTTGATACGAGTTATAAGACTTGGGCCTGTGTCTAAAAGCATGTAAAGAGTCTAAAATGCAGTCGCACCTTTGTCACTTTAGCGGGAATGACGCGACATGCATGCGCCCATCAATAATAAGCTAGCCGTCCGCTCGTGGTCGGATCTAGAGTGTATTTTCGAGCATGGAGACATGGAATACCTCATGGACACTCGACAAACTCAGCGGTAAAGCCAACCGATATGAAACTGTACCCACCCTCTCGAGTATCTCGAAATATACCTCGGCGAAAGTTTCCCCTGCTTTCCGAACCTGATCACTCCTCTCTTAGGCATCACTTTCAATAAGACATGATCAACCCGCCTTAAACTTTAGAGGTCGTCGCCGTCTGTCGGTGTAACTCTTCTGCCGGCTCTGAGCCGTGAGAAGACGTTTCCGTATCAAATCCACCTTCTTAGAGGTGTCTCTAATCAAATTCAGACTCGTGGTGGATCTTCTCACACTGGTCATTCCACTCAAAATTGACCTCTTTCTAGGTTAATCTCGTCATAGGTGCAACTAGTCGGGAGAAATCCTTAATAAATCTTCAATAATACCCTGCCAATCCCAAGAAACTGCGTATCTCGAAGATTGACTTCAGCCTCTCCCAAATCATCTTGCCTCTACATGCTGGGTCCCGTTGATACACACAGGCCAACAACACATATCCCAAGAATATCACCTCGGTAAGCCAAAACTTGCACTTACTAAACTTGGCATATAACTTATGTTCTCTAAGGGCCTAGAGAACAGTCCTCAAATGATCCTCATGTTCCTTCTTTGTCTTTGAGTAGATCGAATGTAGATCGCGAAGACTACACAAAGCGATCCTAAATAGAAATTTGAGGTACACCACATGCATAGAATCGTGAATCTTCTTCAGCGCATTTGTCGTCAGAAAACATCAGCCTTTCGAAATGCGTGCAGCGTCTATTGTCTTAGGGATATTAGCCTCCCTAATTCTCAACTGATGATAATCGGTATAGAGATCTATCTTAGAGTAGACCTACACCCCTCTCAGTTGATCAAATAAATCATCAATCCTCGGAAAATGATACCAATTCTTGATTGTAACCACGTTATTTGTCGATAGCCTACACCTGATCAAAGGGGTCTTATCCTTCTTCTTAGTAAGCAAAACCAGCGCCACTAAGGTGAAGTGCTTGGTCACAATGGCTCCGCGTCGATAATTCACGTATCACGGACCTTGAGTTCTACTTGACTCAAGCGGTGCCATCTTATCGCAGTCATAGAAATGGGCGACATACCAAGGTATGGTGATGATAAAGTCACACATCCCTGCGTAGGGTAATCCCGATACCTCATCAGGAAAGACATCCGATTAAGCAAACTTCACGGGGTAAGGCCCGAAACCTGTCTCGCCTTAGTCCTCCGAGGTAAGGCTTCTTGACCCATCAATTGTCTGTGCCACCTGGAGTCATACATTGTCTGGGGTAAAGCTTACCGTTGTATACTCCAGCAAACAAAATACAAACAACATTTTTGTGTATCACGATAATTCTCCACAAGTAATCAATGACGACTCATTGTGCGAATCATAGTACATCATGAGGATGATATCAAGCTCGACGTAATAAAGTGACCCTTAGGTCCACGGTGAGTAGAGATCTCGATGATCTCAACTCACGAAATCCCATCAACACTCGCCGTTCTAGGAAACACATGCAGCGACTTTCGAGGTCTTAACCTCTAAGCTGATTCTTTCCACACATGATTACAGCGATGAATGATATGATGCACCATAATCAAATAGTATCCTTTCCTAAAGGTGAGATACTTGCATAACCATACCTGTATAATCAGACGTCTGGGGCTTAGTTTGTGGTGTAGCAGTAGATATGCAGTAGGTCCTTGAAGTCTTGGCACATGGGCCACAATCACAGGCCTCGGCCCATACTACGGCTGTCACATGATGAGTAGGTGCTTATGCGGCACCTTGAGGCGATGTCTGTTCCACGCGGTCGATCTTGGGGTAGGAGAAGCTGCATATTGTGTGCAATGCATGTCCACTTGATGGTAGGGTTGCGGTGTCCCACATAACTATAGGATCCACGACTTTGTAGGTTGCTCCAGCTTCATGTGTGCAGGGCGATTGTAGTAGTAACATGTCCTGGTCTGTCGGCCGTTAGCCTTGGCTTTGGCCTTAGCCTTGACAAATTTGCGACCTTGTCTGGAGATCCTCGTGGAACAGAAGTCCTCCGCTTCTTTCTCGAGCCAGAAGAAAATTGGTTCTCCTTCCTCTTTCCACTAGCATCATCCGGATACTCTTTGTATCTCGATCTCTACTCTTGATGGCCGCGCTATCCGACCATAGAGTTTATAACGTAGGAGAAGTCCTGATCTTGCTCCGGATGGACAATTTGAGACCATCCTCAAACTTCTCGCTTTAGCCCATATCTATGGCAACATAATAAATGCATAAGCGTGCTAACTTAGTGAATTTAGCCCGTGTGCGATCACCTCGTGTTCCTGTCTCGACTCACAGAAACTCAGAGCCTTGACGTATGCAGCGAGATCTTTGGGAAAAAAACTTTTTGCCCATGAAGAGCTCTCGGAATTCTCCCCATGTCATTGCCTCTAGATTCCTGGAGGTCTTGATCCAATCTCACCATACTTGGGATTCACCTTCCAGCTGGAACGCAACTTATCTTATCTTTACCGCATCCAAGGTGATCTCGATAGCCTCCAATACCTTCTCGATCTGTCGGAACCAATGGTCAGTCACCATCGGATCCCCTCGTCCCATGAATGTTGGGGGATGATGTGCTTTAAACCTCTGGAGGTTACTCGACCCTCCCTGACCCCCAACTGCACTAGACTGTTCAATAGTGGCAACTATAGGGCCCATAGCCTCTATAAAGGCCTGTTGGTAAAAAATAGGTGGTGGTTGACTATTGACCCGTGGACGACCTCTACGTCCCCGTCTTCGACTTGCCATCTACACATGTCAATTAGCATGATGAGATTTTTTTTTCCTTATTTCCTTAGTGATACATAATGTCAAACACTAGTAAATATAAGTTCCTAGACTATCATGCTCATTTATTTTCCGAACCCTTAAGGTTATGTTCTCTATCCCTAGTGTTCTTCACTTTCTATATACAACCTATCATGCATATAATCCACACAATATGTAACACACATTATGTAACACAATCATTGCACAACGATTCACAAGAATGCACAATGATTCACAAGAATGCACAATGAACACTTTGATACCGTTATGACGCTAATATCAGTCCTTCGACCTAGGCATTCACGCTTTGTAATCTACGTACTATAGCATGTGCTAAACCCAGCCCACAAAGCCTAAGTATTAAGTATGCCTAGCTCGATACCAAGGCGCGGGTCTCGGGTCGTGACTCTTGATCAACATGCAAAATACCTGTGGGTATCGCATATCTCAATACCACCATATCGCGTCCCATTCACTGGGATCCATTCATGCATATATATTTTAGAAAATATACAAATTTATCAAAACGGTTTATAAGAGTTCGAGTTCAACTCTCTTATATACAAAATCTTACATGTAAAATCTAGTTTTTTTTAACAAAAAGGTTTCTCAAAGCTACAATTCGACTTTCTTCACACTACGGAGTCCGGGATGAGATAATCGCTTGCACATGACTGTAGGCGAAAAGGGGTCCTGTGGGAGTGCTTGATGCCTAGTAGGATAGCTCTTACAAGGGCTACTTCCCACTAAGTGTACATGCAATGCCATATTCACACAATAATACATACATCAACATTCGATGAAGAAAATGCCCAATTCTAAATTAAATCCTACATACCATGAAATGAGGTCGAACTCATCATGCCCTATGTCTAGTCCTCCAGCTCCCTCCACATGCTTATCTTTGTAAAACCACGAGAGAAAATTCTAATTTTTTGAAAAGGGTAAAATGGTAATTTGAGTCGAATTCAATTTTTAGATCTCGGATAGCGAATGGAGCAGCTGGTGGAATCGTATGTCGCGAAATCTAGCTGCGCGTTGAATTTTAGAGTCGGTCGAGACATTTAGAATTCACGTTTTGAGGCATCGGGTGTTGAAGTGTCGTATGGCGACTTGTGAAGGCGTGTGATCTTGACCAAAGTCGCATACTACAGTATGCATGTGACGCATGTTCACGTGATTAGTGAGAGGATAGAGATAAATATGGCCGGAATTAGGCGTAATGTCAAGCGCTAAGTCAAACTAAAGAGAGACAAAAGGTGGGTGAAAAGAATTAAAAGAATAAATAAAGACAAAAGGCTTCACTCTTCCTCCACTTTTCTTTGGAAAGCGTGCAGTGAGGGGAGAATGAGTTTAGTGAGAGAAAGTGCAGCTGAAATCTCTAGATTTCCAGTTTTTAGACCGATCACATTCATCGGGCAGAAGCAAGCGATCTACGCTATAAGGGCTACGTGTGGACACCGATTTTGTGGAGTTTCGACAACTCCAAGAGGTAGGAGTCTTTTCTTCTACTATTGAATATATCTCAAATGTCCATTTGATTTAATCAAATCCTGTGTGTTTATGCATTTGTGGGCCACGGATTTCCGTTTCTCACTGTAGGACGTCGCACGCCTTTCAACATTTTTACGGGCTTTCATCGACGGGGATCATGTATAACTGCAACTATCGGGTTTTTCACCCGAGGGTGTATCTATCCCTACTTGCTATGCTCAACACACGTATATTTTATTTCATGCGATGGCTTAGTGAGACTCAGTTGGACGTAGTCGAGTCTTGACTCACCACTTTCCATTCACGAAATGATGAATGATTATAACTATGTACACACACCCAACTCAATACGATGCCCCCGTGCATATACCATGCAAAATGTCATTGCATGTTATCTCATGTTACATGTATAATGAACACTTCATGGAACAATTTATAAACCGTACTTTATGCCAAGTATGATGGATAATTATATCGAAAGCATATAATTTACATTCATTCATGCTAATATATATAACACCAATATATCAACATATTTACAACACATTCAGCATATTATAAAATTTCCAACAATAACCCGCAAAAATAGTCAACACAAACTAGTCATTCCCGACTATAAATCACGTCATACTCGGCCTTGGAAATAATCTGGACTCAGTCAGAACTTTCAGCTTTTGTTTTATTTTTTATTTTATTTTATTTTATTTTTTTACAACTTTCAAGGCCCATCATTAAAGGCTATGTCGGCCATGGCGATCTCAAACTTAGCCCAAGCGTCTCAAAATAGTTCACCAAAATTCCGGCTACATGCATTTTCAACGATCTGGAGCAAGCAGAATGGATACCGACCTTAAAACCTAGTCTTAGGCTGTCCAAGCAGTCCCAATTTTGAAAACTAGTCCCATGATTAGAAATTTGAACCACCACGTCATTCTGGCCTTAGATTAAGAGGAACCGAGTGTAAGAAAACCTAAATCTTTACTTTGTTTTTTGGCACCTACTAAAGGCTCTTGTCGAGTAGACCAAATTTAATTCTCGATCTATTGACTTCCGACCGTCAGAACATCGGGAATCGAAGCATTTTCCTTTCTTTCCCACGCACGTATTTTTTTCTACTCTTTTGTTTTCCTCCCCTTTATTTTATTTTATTTTTTTTCTCCTTTTTTTTTTCTCATTTCATTTCTTTTCCTTTCCTCCTTCAAGATTCTTTCTTCTCTCTAAGCTATTCTTTGGACAGTCGAGTGAGAGAAACTTTCTCTCGCTTTCCTATTCCTTTTGATTTCATGATGCATGTTCCATATGCATGTGTCACATGGACACACATGCACTAAGTGGAAAATGCACACCACATGTCCTCTAAGCATCGCCTTGACATCCACATAGTTATCTTGTGTGACACCACTACATATTATTAAGTGAACGCCGTGCGTGAAATGCGTGAAATTCTAACTATCTTGAAATCTAACGAAATTCGATTAGGTAGCTAAATTTTACGAGACGATTCACTTGTGAAGTGCGTTTAGGTAAATCCGAGGATATAGAAAATTCGGGTTTTCAACTTTGTACCTCTGACTAATTACCGTTTTGCCATTTTTTTAGAAAAATTACATTTTTCCCAGTTTTTACAATTTGTCCATCAATCCTAATATTATTCTCTGATCTTAAAAAGTGAAAACATTAAGGTTGCGTTTGTTTTTTTCACTTAATGCTGAATAGAACTTTTTTTGAGCTTAATGCTGAATAGTACTTAATAGCATTAAGTATTAAGTTGTTTGTTTTTTAACATTAGGTAGTGAGTAGGGATGACAACAGAACAGATTATTTTAGGTTCCTGTCCCGCCTCGCTCTTAATGACACATGTTTAATTTAATTTTAATCGGGTTTTTAATGGGTTTGAGTTTATTTTCTCAAATCCAATACGGGTTCAGGTATTGTTACTCTCTGTAAAACCCGAGAAAATTAGAAATTTTCAAAAATGGCAAAATGTTAATAAAAATAATAAATTATCATAAGGGTTCAGGGAAGTTTAGAAAATTCTCTAGATCTCGAATAACGAAACGGACTGCGCCGTTAAATTCGTCTCGTGAAATCTAGTGACCCAAAAAGTTTTGTCGGGTCGAGACCAGACGAGTTTTCGATTTTAAGGTGATAAGTTCTTAGCTAATGACTCTAAGGGACGAGATTTTTCGATTTTCGGGACGAAATGGACCGAATGAGCAATATGAACTATATATCAAAATAATAATAATAAGCCCATGCGATTATATTTTAAAAATATTTTTTTATTTTATTTTTTATACTTTAATATAAATAATTATTATTATTATAGTGTTTTTAATAAATAATTTATAAAAATTCCTAATATTTTTATTTTTTATGAAAAATATTAATTTTAATATAATAAAAATAAAAAAGCAATTATAAAAATTAAAATTTAAAAATACAAATAAATAAAATGTAAATGGGCGAGGATTTGAGGAATTTTCCATCTCGCCATACAATTTAATTTTTTATGAGATAAGTTTGAGATTTAAAAAAATAAAAGGGCCGGCAGTCGGAATGGGATGAATCCGAGTCCCAAACCCTCCCACGTTGTCATCCACTAGTAGTATATTCTTTATTTCTTGCTTTTTATTAGACCAAATAATTTGAATTTTTATTTTTTGTGGAAAATGACTTTTACGAATAGAAAAAGCCAAATATTTCACTTTTCTATTCGGAAGCTTTTAAAATTTCGTTAATAAGTCATGAAAATTTTAAAAAACAAACAGCCTAAGAATCCTCCAATATCATGATTTTCCTTTTCAAAAAACTTCTTAATTAGGATATTTTTCATTGCATGTAATTTGCATTCCTTATTGAAACATGTTTTTTTGATAATAAATTTAAAATTTTTTAAAGTAAAATTATAAACATCATAAAATTTTATGCACTTTTCTCAAAGAAAAAAAAATTTTGGATTTTAATTTTAGGAAGATTTTGTATTTTAAGTAGAAAAGGATTAAAAAATATCTAACTTGATGTCTATGTTAACAAATAATATTTTTAGTAAAACATTATTAATTTTTATGATCACTTATCCTGCTTGTCAACTATTATTTTTAAATCATTTTAAAAAGTTCCTGAGATATTAATTCCTTAAAAGAAAGAAAGAAAGAAAATATCATAAATACTCATTATATAATAAAAAGGGAAAAGTGGGTATTTATTTTTAATTAAAAAACTTTTAGAACAACTTGTTTTTTAAATTATTACTTTATTTAAAAATTTTTAAAATACATGTTCTTTTTATGATTTATCTATACTACTCTACAAGTTACACCTTTTAATTTACAAAAACATCCTTACTTTCATTTTTACACAGAGTTTAACCCATATATTATTATTATTACCTCTACAATCATTTTGATTGAGATTTAATTGAGAGTTTAGCCGATATATTATTTATTTTTATCATAATTCACTTTCCTTGTTTTACACATTTTTATTTCCAAAGCATCATCACTTTCTCTTTTAATTTTCAGAAAAGCAATATACTATTTATTTTATCATGATTCACTTTCCTTGTGTTACTTACACCTTTTCATTTCAAAATTATTTATTTTATCTAATCCACTTACGATGTTTTATACCTTTAATTTTTCAAAACCTTCGTTACTTTCACTTTTAATTTTCAGAAGAGATTTTATATCGAGTTTAACCACTATATTATTTTTATCAATTGTGATTCAAATTATAAAAATTAAGAAAAGTTTTAAATTGCAAACAAATTTTTTATTCAATCAAATTACCTTGAAACTTTTCTATGACTAATTTTAAACAAAACTTAATAATTCTAGAAGATTATTGTAAAATATCACCTAAGATTTGTTTATTCTTTTATTTTTCAATTTATATTTAAAAATTTTAATAATAGAATAAATATAAGTAACAGTGTATTGAAAAAATATTTAATTAAATTTTTAACTCAATTGATGTTATTTTGGATATTTTCAAATATTTATATCCTTTATGTTAATTTTCTAATAAGTTATGATTGTTGACAAAATTTTGAAGATAATGTGACGTTCTTTACTTTGTAACACAACTAACCTCCAATATAATTATCTTTTTTTTCCTTTTTTCATTTTCAGGAATCAAAAACCATTTTTTTGGTATAAAATAGTCCCCAAAATATAAATTCCTAAAATATTCTCAAAATGATTTTTTTAAGGGATT
Source organism: Tetrastigma voinierianum (assembly GCA_016808115.1). Classification (NCBI taxonomy): domain Eukaryota; kingdom Viridiplantae; phylum Streptophyta; class Magnoliopsida; order Vitales; family Vitaceae; genus Tetrastigma; species Tetrastigma voinierianum. The sequence goes on along the minus strand of JAEQBH010003244.1, from coordinate 6,234 downwards.
ATATAATTAAAAACTACATATTCTTTAAATGATTTTTAAATAAATAAAGATATTAATGATTTAAAATTTTTGTTTTTATTTTTTCATATTAGGATTCAAAATCCACTTTTTCTTATTAAAATCCTGCCAAAATAACAATTAGTAAAAAAGAAGTATTAGGTCTTCACAATCAATTCAAATTAACATGCATGTATATATCTTAAGAGAATAATACTTAAAGAAAATTGAAGATTGCATAAGATCCAGATACCATAAAAATATGTATTTTGAAAGGGAACAACCCCAAAAAATAAACTTTTTTTTTTAGAAAAAGTAGAAGTCAAGTTTAAATTAAAAAGAAAAAAAAAATGGTTTATATATAGTCATGCTTACTTTTTAAATTGGAGGGAGGAGAACTCTTTTACATTGAGAATCTATTTCATATTTCACTCTCAGGTATGACGCTATATTACTTTTTCTTTTTCTTTTTCTTTTTTTTTCTGAGTTTTGGTTTATTTTATTTTCATTCTCATGTTAGTTCTTCATGCCACCAATGTTATTTTTGGGTTTGAATCTATTAGAAGCATTTTTCTTTTCAGTTGAAAAGGAAAAATATGTGGATCATCTTATTTTTTGTTATTGAAATCTTTTAGTAATTATTATTATTATTATTTTAAGTTCTTTTATTTATTTTTCATTTAGATAGAAATTGTTTATCATATTTTGTAAGAAAAAATAAGCTAGAAAAGTTATTTCTATTGAGTTTCGGTAATTTTATAAATCAATTAAGAAATAGTTAGTAAATTTTTTATTAAAATAAAAATTAATAATGAGTTTAATTTAAAATATCGTAAAAACTCATTAAATTTTTTAACATTTCAGCCCTAAGAAGCCTTATAAAGAAAATTTGTTATAAATTCACACCTTTTATCTTTAATTGTTAACTAGATTATTATCTTTTATTTTAGATTGGTAATGTGTGATTAAGAAATTTCACTTAATTATATTGCAATTATTTGCTTTTATTTTGCAGTTTCTTGATTCCATTTGGTTTTGTATTCTATTGTAGGGCGATTAATAATCATAATCATGAAAGACAGAGTTAAATATTCTCTTCCTCCTCCTCTTCATGAATCATTAATGGGTGGCTTATGATTTACCGTGGAAAAGATGAAGCCAGACAAACATTCTTCAATGCATCAAAGCATTATTATTATACAAGAATCATTCCAGAACTACGTAATAAAATCGTGTTGAGTTCTTCTTATGGATGGTTGGTATTAAAAGATAGCGCTGCGAGGCATTATTCTTTCTTCTAAATCTCGTTTCGATGGAGATGATTTGGGCCCCGCCAATAAACTTGAACAATTATAAATTCTGCATCTTATGGTTACCTCCTAGCAATCCCAATTGTCATATATTCTTCATTTTTAAAGATTTCCTCATGTCATGGAAACCAGGCGATATGAAATTCATTAAAAAGGAGTTTCGACTTGAAGTTGAAGAATACATGTCTTTTTTTACCGTTACTGTTCACAAAGGAATTATTTATGCCCTCGTAGAACCTAACGTGGACTATGTATTCGCCAATTTTGAAGACGAAATTATTAGTTTCAAGAAATTGATAAAGAGGAATTACTTCTCTATAGGAGTGCAAGAAGGAAATCCAAATTTTGACATGTATTTGATTGAATCTTGTGGTGAGATTTTATTGGTTAATAAAATCTACTCGGATTGCTTTGGAAACCAACAAGTGGTTTATAACTTCAAAATTTATAGAATTGATTATTCACAGGATGGATAGGTAGCAGTGGAAAATATTAGTAAACAAGTCATCTTTTTCTTTCAATTCTCAAGAAAGTTTTGCAATGTTTCATGTTCGGACTTCGAAACAAATTCTGTCTACTTTACTCAAGGTAGAAATCTATATATTTTTTCATTGGATGATCAAAGCATTAAAATATGTTTACCTTGTCCAATTGTAAACAAACACAATTCAACTCTTAGTTGGATTTTATGATGTCCTTGTATCAAATCAAATAATAAGATATGTCTTTGATTTTTTATTTTATTTTTATTTTCATTCTATATTATATTATTATAAACTTATAAATTTGTGTAGTCCTGTTTTGCTTTATCGCATAGTCCATATATAATTAATAACTAGAAATTATTGAACTTTTCATAGGGTTCTTGTTCAATATTAGTTAAGAAAGTATTTAGAAAAGATTATAGTATTAAAAATATATATAAAAATGCGTTATTAAAAAGAATTTGATTTGTTCCCTTATTATAACTATATTTTTTGTATTTTTTTCTTCTCATTTTTTTCTATACTAGCACAATATGGTGGTCCCTACTATGTTTTTATTCTAAGCTCAAAAGTATACAATACCATCAAGTGAGTATTTTATTTTATTTTAGACACCACCAATTAATATTTTATTTTATTTTCAAAAGAAGATTGTAAAATCTTGCGCTTTTATTTTATTGTGATTACTTATTATGGCAATAATAGAGTTTCATCTTCCTAAATTTTGGGCTTCATTTACAATCTTTTTATGTTATATTATCTTAGATTGTTGTTTTTTTTTATTCTCTTAATATTTAGGTTATAGGTCCTGAAAAATGTTAGAATAAAATATTGTAGAAATCATTTTCCTAAAACTATATTATATGGAAATATGGGAAAATAAAAAATAAAAAATGCTAAAGATATATTATTATATTTTCCACTCTACTTAAAAAAAAAAAAAGAAATTAGGAAAGTAAGAAAAATGAAATAAGGTTGAAAATTTTATACTTTTTTTATATTCCGTAATTGTATGATATATACAACTTTGTATATCTTAATAAAGTACAAAATAAGAGAAAATTTTAATAAGTGGAGGCTTATTTATTCGGAAACCAGAAAATATGAGAAAATTATTTTCTTTATCTTAACACACTAAGGCTTTTTGGAAACGAAAGTAATGAAAAGAAAAAAACAAATTTTACCATATTTGATTTCACAATGAAAAATATAAAAAGATAATTAAATATAATCAAAATTCCTCAAAGTTTATATATTTTTAAGTTTTTAGTCGCTTATATAAAGAGATAAACAAATAAAATGAATTTAAAAAGTTATTTTTATCATCCTCCAAAATTTATTTCTGCACTCTTTAAAAATCGGAAAAATATAATTTTTCTGAAAATTGGTAAAACGGTAATTTCGATTGAAAACCAAAAATTTTCTAGATCTCGAATGATGAAACAGACTTCACCGTTGAATTCGTCTCGTGAAATCTAGTTACCCCGATAATTTCATCAGATTCCAAGATAGTCGAAATTTTACGTTTTTCAGGCATCTGGGAAGGAGTAACACATGACACTTATCCCCGCGGATGCCACATGACACCCAGAGGGACACATGGCACGACACGCACAAGACTTTGCGCGAACGACTACATCGATACAAGAAAATAAGAAATAAAACAAGAAAGTCATGTAGGAAAAGGGTCTGGCAATAAACTATGAATGGTGAGCGTGAGGGAGGAGAAGAGAGATACAAAGGGAAAATGGTTTTTCATTTCTTAAGATCTACGAAAATTGAGTTGTCTGCCACGAGCGAGAAGAAAAGTTGATTCCACACATTGCGTTACGATGAGTACTAAAATCTTAGGAGTTTCACAATCACGAGATAGAGAATTTTCCTACTTGGAATATTTTTAGCCTAAAAGTCATATAATGGCATAGGTTGTCTTCGGGGTCGTGTGATTTAGTCCCAAGATTTTGGATCGAATATCAAAATTTTTATTTGTCTCTATTAGCCCCTGCATCGAGTTGAGCTTTGTTTAATTCCTGGATCGATGTCTTCTGGGTTTTGTCAGTTTTTGGTATCATAGTAATTTGTTGATGAATGAAACCAAAATGGTTGCTGTGAATGGATCGAGATGTGCCCCCGTTTTTTATATGGGTCCGAGATTTAGGCCATTTTGTGTGTTATCATGGAAAATAAATAATATGTTGTTATGTAAAAATCATGTTAATATGTGTGTGCTTGATATATTAACATGGAAATTAGATGAATGAATTATATGTAGGAAATATAATTATCCGAAATTCTGGCAATGTTTCATGTAGTTTATTAGTATGTAGTATGAATGGCATTATAAGATTTATATGCACGGTCACATCGCGTCGAGTCGGGTGTGTGTGCATGGTATTGGTCATTCACCATTCTTGGCGAATGTGTGGTGAGCTCGAAAATGGGACAACGTCCAAAATCGAGACTCACGATTGTGTAAAATAATAATAATAATAAATCACATGTGTTTGAGTAAAGCAAGATGGGGTAGATCCCTCCCCTCCCCCTAGGGTGAAAGACCCAAATTTTATTCTTGGTCAGACATATGTATCCAGCGATGAAAGTTCGCGAAAGTGTCGAAGGCATAAGTCATAAAGAGATCCCTGAAATTCCTAAATAAACACACGAGATCGATAAAATTCAAAATTAATATTAGAAAGTTGTCCACGGGTTAAGTCATTGGATGAAACACTCAATGATCGGTTCACACTTACGTTGCAGTGAGGGAGTTTCACGAGACTCTGCCAGTGCATGAGGAGTCTCATCTCATGCACGACATGCACATTCCATACAGGGGTTGCATTATTTATATGGAATGTGATCGGGACGTTTCATGGTTGTCATTGTACGCATTTTAGGTGGGGAGAGCCCTCGTAGTATAACTTTTCTATCAAGATCGCTTCACTCGCTGTGGGACTCCTTTAGTACATAGGGTGCACAGGAGACACGCCTGGCTGCTGGCTGATTATGAAGAAGGCCACAGGTGGCTCGATACACATTTGAGTAACATTGTAAAAAGAATTGTAACTAAATTCTTTTGGGACTATTGTCTAAATAGTCGTATGTAATTATGGTAAGAGGGCCGTGATCGAACTCTTACGGACTGTAATTAAGTGTTTTATTTTCATATTTAGATTTAAATATGAATGAATTGGTCCCTAGAATGGATATATATCGGGATATGGACAGATGGACCATATGGGGTCAATACTACTTATGTTGGAGACTTTGATGGGTTATGATTATACTCGCGGTTAGTGGAGTCAAACAAAGGGAGACTTGTCATTCAGAACATAACTAATAACACGACACACATTTGGAATCACTTGTTCGGTTATCCTACAATGGATTGACTGTCGACCTGATCTGGATTTAAATACGTCGACTTCGATATTTCGACGAGGCTGAGATTTAGCCCAACGGTTTATTTTTGTTTATGTCGTATGAATAAGAAGGTTATGGTGTTTATACTTTTTGGAAGAAAATATAAAATAAATTTGAACTTAATAAATTAATTGTATACCTTTTATTTAAACTCGTGTTATTTGTTTGTCTATTGTATACGGATTTAAAAAAAATTAAAATATGTAAAGGAACCATGTAAAATCATTTTCCTTGGGTTCCAAACGGAGCCTAACGCTTTAATTAGACCCTTAATATATATTTTTCTGGATTTGAGAGTTAACATTTTTCTATTAATTCAAGCAATTTGAATATTGTTTGATTGTTTTACGATTGGAATTAGGAAAGAAAAAAAACAGTGAGGAAAATAGGACACTTTCAAAGGTAATTTCAAAACTATGAAGGTGTCTCTTCAAAATACATTTTAAATATAATATTTCAACAATTTGAGAAATGTCTTTAAGTAGAGATTTTTAGTTTTTCGAATTTTTGGAAAGTGTTCTTTCAAGAATTTTAGCTTAAATTCAAAATTTGTGGAAATTAGAGAAAGCTGCCTAAAGACACTTTCAAAGGAATCAAAATTTTCAAAAGTTTTGAAATTACGCTAGAAAATACACTTTTAGAAAGTGTCTCCACGAGGTAAAATACACTAGATTTAGGATTATTATTTCTAAACATTTTGTATTTGAGGAATTTTATTATTTTTTTTCAAACTAGATGTCTAAAAAGCCCCTTCTCCACCTTTGCTTCACTTGTTTTTCTTTTTTCTTTTTTGAAATGACTCATTATTCAACGTTAAAAAATAAACAACTTTATATATAATATTATTAAATACAATTTTAACATTAAGTTGAAAGAGTTATATTTAACAAGTAAAAACAAACGCAACCACCTCAAACTCCTCACGGGATCCAACTTCAATTGGCCATCACAAAACAACTTATGAAATAGCTTAATCTAATGTAATCAGTAGAACCTTTCAAAAACACAAAGATTGTAGCGAC
>JAEQBH010003243.1:0-252751 GCA_016808115.1 Tetrastigma voinierianum | reverse complement strand
TTTCTCCAATAGATTTTGTTGATAGATTGGGATGGATTTGAGCCTTTCTCCATTAGATTTTGTTGATCTGTTGGGATAGATTTGAGTTCTCTTTTGGGAGCAACTGAGTGTTCCCTCCCCTTGTCCCCATTAGTGTGCAGGGCTGTGCCAAGTAGTAGAATAGTTATTTGCCCTTTTTTTACAATTATATAAATATATTTCAATTTTTGTGACGTGAACATCAACTAAAAGTATAAATAAATAGGTGAAGTGGGGAAAATAGAGGCCAAAAGGAGAGATTGAATCTAGTCTTTAGAAATTGAAAGATTTGCTTTGTCTTCCACCAACATATTCAAAATACTGAAAGTTTGACAACCACTCACTTAAACCAGGTGCAAATTGTTTTGATGAAGGATGATAACCCTTCCGCATTTGCTGTTGAAATGTAAAGCCACTGCTTATCTAGAAAGGGTTAAATCAAAACATTAAGCACTTTCCTTGGTCCTTCTTCTGGACACATTCCATCAGTCAAAACTTGTTTTGCAGAGACATACAAGAAGTGGGAAAGAAAAGGCAGAATGAGGATGATATGCAGGATAGTGATAATAATGATGAGGGTAATTATTAGTGAGGTTAAAAAAATATGATGACAGAAAAAAAAAAAGAAAAAAAAGGAAATGGTGGGTGTGAGGATGAAATGAATGATGCCAGCATGTGGGTGTGCCATATACAAGGAGTGTGACTCATTCACATCACCACCACCACCGAAAGCCACAGCTGTGGTGGCCCTCTCTCTCTTAAGGCATGGATAGTAACTCAAAATCCCCCTTCATTATTACAAGTCCTGATGATGATCTGTATATTCTTTTTCTTTGCTTTCCTTTCTTCCCCATGCTATGACAACCATCTTCCTCAAAATTTGCATGATAGAGATATAGCTTTTCCTCTGCTTTTCATACTTTCTACACTTTTTTTTTTCTCTGTCTTCACTTCGTTTTTCTGTAGATGGGTTCCTTTGAAAACAAAATGAAAATCATGCTTGCATTTTAATATTCATATATTATTGAAAACAAAATGAAAATCATGCTTGCATTTTATTCATATACATTAATACCAAATTATTTTCTGAAAGTATTTAGGATGGTATAGAGCATGTCTCTAAGCTACATTTTAAAATGTAAAAAAGAGAACAAGTCTTGTGAATTGGTTTATTAACTTAAATTAAAGGAAAATCCATCAAACTGGTTGAGGTCTTTTGCGACTAAATCAGTACCAAAAATTTTAAAAAAAGGACAAGAAGTTAAGATAATTTTTTCCATCTTAAGCTATTTTTCAAAGTTAAAAGCGTTTTTTTCCTTTCAAACTGGCCAAATGAGGTCAAATATGATAAAAGTTCATGTTTTACTTAAACGACTTTTGGCACTGAAAGGCTAATAGAAGGGCCCTGTTTGCAACAAAACAAGTTTTTATCTCTCTGTGAAAGAAACAAAAGCAAGGAATTGGTTGTCATAATCTCCTTTATTTTTGATTTTGTCTAGTTTTTCAGTATTAATTGCATTACCCATTAATCAAAAAATTCAATAAGATACATGAAATCAGTTGAAAAATATTATATTTCGACATTTTATTCACTCAGATATAATATTGATAATTGTTCTCGGACCAACCCCGCTTCTTCCTTATATCCTTCCCGCCCAACCTTTTAATCACTGAATCATACCTCATCTTATGTTACTTATTTTTCAAATATTCTTTATTCGATAACGATAAAGATACGGTATGATGTAAGACTGTGTTTTCCGGGGAGTTCCCATTTCAAACTAAAATATATATAGTAATCATAAATTGATAGGTTATCAAATTGTAAATTCAACAAATGGGCATCATTGTTCAGATTTTGAAACTAGCTAATTTGAGTGTTGTTGTGTGCTTTTCTTTTCCGTTTTCTTTTCTTCCAAAAATCAAAAGAGGATTGGATTTTTCAATATTTGCTTAATTTCTTTTTCGAAACCAAATTTCCAAAACAAAAGGAAAATTAAGAAAAGCTCAACTTGGCTGAACTTTGAGGCAAAGCCTATTTGATAAAGTACAGAATTATCATCATGAAAGAGTTGGTTTAGCTTTAATTTATCATTGTTGTAGCAAGTTCGCTTATTACCTTGTTTAGCATTCCATTTCTCTGTCATTTCCATGATCATTGCTCATCAAGGACCTTGATTTGTTAGTTTACATGTGTGATTTTACTGTAAGGTGATCACATGTTTCTTTTCAATAGTCTTGTGGGATCCAATTCTTGTATGGAGGATAAATCCAGAGTTTCATAATACCAAACTTGATTACTTAGTTTTTTGGAGATGACTATCTTGCTACAACTATGTTGAAGTGATATTAAGTCGGCTCAGACTTGTCTTAACTCGTGTCTTGATTTTATTCCTGTTTCTCACCTTCTACTTTTCTGGTATAGATATTGAACATTCACGTTTAACCTCGCGGTCGAAATATACCAACCTAGTCACCTTGCCCCATTTATCCCTGAACCCACTTTAGTAGCTTAACTTCAGGACCCTCTTCAGCTTCTTCCAACCAAAATAATCTTGAACTTTGGGATCATAATGCAAGACTCACCTTTATTTGGTACTTCCCAGAATAAAGCACTATACAATCATTCCTTGATCTCACTGAAATTATACAGATAATAATATCTTCAGTCTCCCAATCTTGTATCTTTTAAGTCCTACTTATCTTGACTTAATGCATAATACAAACCTGATGTGTAGTCCTCTCATTTTACTAATGTGAAGCTTGGAGTTTGTAGGGCCTGCAAAGGTGTGAAGTCCTAATCATGTATGAATTCTTCCCACTTCTATAGTCTTTGAAAGCTTTTTCAGAGGTTCATAGAAAAAGCATGTTTTATAGACATATTTTAGCCCATGAAAAGAACATCAGGAGTCCAAGCCCCAGATCGACACAGTGAGCAGTGATTAAGTACTTAAATTCTATTTCTTCCATCTATTAAATCTCCTTAGCATGTTTCTGTGGGGTTTTAGCCCATTCCTTGTGGCCTTCATCAGTCTCCCATCTATAAATTGAGAAGCTTCCCAGGCCAAATGGAACCATCAACTCATTCTCTCTTACTTCCTCTCTCTCTTCTCTCTCTCTATACTTTATCTGTGAGAGCAAAAACAAGGTATCAGAGTATTGTAGTTTGTGCTGTGCCAAAAGCTACTCCCTTGCTGAGGCGCACATCACAGCGGCAGTAACATGCAGCCCCACGGAACTGAGCCTGCGCTGGAGCTGATCACACCATCAACTCCACCATCTGCTTGGCGCTGCAGCAAGATCAAGGAACAGGAAGCCTTTGCTCGTCAGTACCTCAAGAACCCCAACCTAAGGAAGTTTGTCAACTCTCCCAATGCCAGGAAGGTTGCTAGCGCTTGTGGGACTCCCATCCCTAAGTGCTAGATTAACAGATTTCAAGGCACTCTGTTTTTCTTCTCCGTCTCTCTTTCCAGATATATAAATATTATCCTCTGCATGCTTCTTTCTATATAGTTTCATGGATAGGTTGAGAGACTAGGGAGAGAAAAAGGTATTATTATATATCTTGTGTGGTCTACAACAAAATGGTTGTTGCAGGAGACTAGTAGCTAATAGTGTAATAATAAGCCAGTCATGGCTACATGTCCTCATTGATTTTGCTGTGCTCTGTCTCTGTTGGTCTTGTTTTCTCTGGTTGTTGGTTCTGGGTTGTAATGAAGGTTTGAATATGGAATCAAATGTAAATCTTTTCAACTTTCTGTTCTTTGTTCTTTTCTGGACAAACATGAATCTTTTCATGAACCTAGAATTTATAAGACACAAAAGAAGGGTATTATAAATATTGGATTATGCTTCGAAATTGATGAGTAAATAGTTCCATTTGGTTTGGTGATCAAATGGTTCTCACAAGAATGGTGTAGTGTGGGAAAAGCTTGAAGGAGGATTATGTAGTTCAGTTGTTCAAAGTAATCCACCCTCTCCGTCTCTTTTACTGAAGTATTTATTAAATATAATTCATCATCATTGCTGTTTGGAGACTTTAGAGTAATTAACACTAGTTTTGTCAACATTTTAAGGACTTTCTTATCTCTTTACCTAACTATAGCCCATTATATAATATCTTTCCAGCACACGTGAAGATTGGAAGATAAGAGTTTCCAATTGTTTAAAAATTCTCTCTATGATCAAAGGTCAGGTACATTCCCATTTTCAAAACAGAGATACAACATACCTTAAAAATCAGAAAAATGTGGCCTCTGAGGAACATTTTAATATTTCAAGTTCCATGATCTTGCTTCTTCTCTTAATCTCCACCTCCTCTTAATCATTTGCGCCCATCCAAAGGATTAAATACATGCTGTTGCAATCCGTACAAAAACCCTGTACTTTTTGTAAGCAGTTCAAAATTATCTCATCTTAACTCAGTAGGCTCTACAAAACCCATATACTATATTAGACCAAACAATGTTTCTATTTGGAGCCTTCTACAATTTGACAGCTTCCCAATGTGTTTGTTTTTAGTTATGTGTTTCTAATAGAATAAAGTTAAAAGCAATGGGACTGTGATAGTGTCTAAAGAACTCCATATAGTGAGAGAAGTTGAAAGATCAAATGAATCGAACTCTATTATTGGAAATGAGAATTACAAAAACATTTAATGTTCATTCATTGTGTGCTCAGTCACACCATAATGAAATAATTTTAAAACATCTCGGAGTAAACACACCTAAAATCTATTTACATAAGAATGTAAGAATGAAAAGTAAGTTACAAAAGAAATGTAAGATTTCTTACAAATGAAGAAGGTTTGAGATTGGGTTCCAGCCCACTTCATGGCCTCCTGACAGTTGGAAGCACAAAATTGAGCTCAACATCTCCTTGACATACATTGCCATTTACAGAACCCTCGCTTTGCTACAATCTCGGCACTCTCCTGTACATGCTTGGCATCATGGGTATCCGTCCAAAAGCTGTTCACAAAACTGCATCTTCCTGTTTCCTCTCTAGTGGAACATCCCACTTCATGTACAAGAGCTCTCTCTCTTCAACGGTCAAACGAGTAGTTATCCTCTTTGCCAGAACTCCTTTCGCGCTTCAATGCTCTAATACTGTGTTGTTCAAATTATCTTGATGACAAAGCAAGAGAAAACACTCACAAAGGATAGTTATTATAAAAAGGGATAAGAGTCATAAGACTGAACCTTGATGACATAGAAATTGTGGGCTCATCTCCTACTCGAGCTGGACTTGCATTTCCAAGCTCTGCCAAGTGTTAAGGCAAACCAAGTCAACCGTCGACCCCACTTCCATGTATATCTGATTAGCTGGGTCCCCATTGAATAACAAATAGAACCGTGTCCTGTGAATAATGGAGACAAAGCACATATCCCATAACTCAATGATCTGCTGGCTTTGCTCCCTGAAAGTGACATGCCAAGAAACTAGGGCTCCTGGCTCAGCCAGGTTGTTCCTCTTCCTCAAAATTATATCCAGCTGCTTCCATTTTGCTTCCATCTCAAGCACCTATTGCCATTACAAGTAAAGAAACAAAGTTCTCAAGATAGTGAGTCAAAAGTCAGATTTAAAACGAAAACCTTCAAAGTGAAAATAAAATGTTCCCTTAATACAGTGAACAAAAAATATACCTGTAAACAAGTAGCTGCTTTTGGTTTTGTAGCTTGGCCACCCGTTTCTTTAATTCTGTCACATAGGCTCTTATGTTTCACATTCTCCTCGGCTGCAGTCTGAAACATCTTCTGCATTTTCCTCATGTTTACTGAACTTGAACGCTGGTAGCCAGGAGTTCCCTCCTTTGATGAGACATCTCCACCTTCTTCACTCTTCGTAGGAGTCTCTTTCTCAGACTCCACCACTATCTCACTGTACACAATGCCATCATACTCTGGAGCTCTATTTTCAACGTCTGCCTCCAATTCTTGCCTAGATGATAGAGGTGAACAGGGAGATCTTATGAAGTTTTGCCTGTTGGCACCATTACTTGAAGCTAGAGGAGGAATTGACTTTTTCTTTTTTGATTGATTCTTGGTCTTCACAATTGATTCATTGCCAGACCGCTGATTATTGCTTGGAAGAGACAATACCAATTTGTCTATGGACTTCTGAACATTTTCAAGCTGTTCCTCTAGATCTGCAATGGTGCTGCCCTGTGAGTGAAGTCTTGTTATTTCTTCTTTGAGGTTGGCACTGACACCTTGTTAAAGGTATCAACAACACTCCCAACTTCAACTCTTTCGCAACGATCGGTGTTTTGCATTTCCCTTATTTCTGCTTGCAACTTGGCAATTGTCCTACGCATCTTGGTTACCTAGTTCATGACAAGCCACCTCCTTCTGTAGTACTTCCAGAGCTCTATTAGCTTCTTCTCCAAGCTGCTCCTGAAGGTGTTCAAGTTTGCGAATTTCATGCATCAGTGCGAAAGGAGCAGTTGAAGATTGCCTCATTGTCTGCCTCCCCATTGTATTCCTCATTCTACTAACATTGCCTAGTTCCTTGCCATCAAGTTTTGGAGATAATGCACCAGAGAAAGAGAGACACTTCTTCACTGGGCGGGGTGAGTCAAATGGATTTGAACTCCTGAGGCTGAAACAGGCAAAGGTAATGGTGAATTAGAAATAAATTACAAGAAAGAGAGAAGATAGGTAGGTGTCTGTAATTTAGGAGGAAACTCAGGGGTCTTCCTGAACTTTTTCAGTAACCTGTCCACCTGGGATTGTGTCTCAAGTGTCTCAGCTCTTCAATTTCCATCTCCATCTAAGCATAGTCAAATACAAAAAAATATAATTATTATGGATTTATTTCCCTTCTAACCAGAGCCAGAATAAAACCTAGACTTGTGTGGTTGACTACCTGCTGGATTTTTAAGTCTTTCCTTTAATGGATCTGGGGTGTGCAGCTTCTCTTCCAGCCTGGCTACTTCCTTCTGCAAATGTTTCACCAGCTGCTTGTCTGAAACAACCTAGTTAAATGTTTCAAAGAAAGATAAAGCTTCAACATGTTTGTTTTGTTAGTTTTAGAAGATTAATAGACATGGGTGTCAAAATGCATGTGTGATCAGTAAGAGTCATCACCATACTTGACTCTGAGCATTATTAGTCACTTCCTTGCCCGGGTGGCAAAGAAGAGAGCATTCCTCAGATTGTTCAACATGTGTCAATGCTGGACCCAGGCAGATGATTGCAGTACGAGCATTTCCACCCGAGTGAGTGCTGCAATATGCGAGTAAGTTTTGAGTCTCGGTAGGGTATATGACCACTTCTTTTTCCAACACTGCAAGCAGAAACAGTACACAAGAACAACAAGAAAGTTAATTAATTGAGCAACAGGATCTAACTGCACATGATAATTACAATCTGCATGTGTCTAGACTTCCCATTTTCCACCCTAAGATTGGAACAACCTGGAGAGCGATTGATTACGTTTTCTATAGAATCAAAGGACACATAACCTAAAATTAGAAGTGCAGCTGGATTACAGGTTACCGTTGGAACGAGCAATTGTTTCCTTGGTTCTCATACAGGTAGACATAATCCTGAGTAAAACACAGATGAACTTATCTCTAACACAAACGAGGAAATTATTTTCTGAGATTCTTTCTCCTCTCTTTTCTATGTCATTGCAATGTTCAAAATGGATATTGAACCCATTCTATCAAAGGTGTTCCTTTTTATCCAGTTCTAAGAGTTTCAATGCTAAACTGTAAATGCTAATATATTATTGAAGGGGTCTATTTCCTCTTCACTTTAATGCATCAGATGAAAAATGTAGATAAACAGGGTAGAGTGAAAATATACACAACTACTACACAGATAATTACACGAAAGCAGCCACTTAGTTGATTAATATCTTGTCTAATCCCCACATTGAAAATGCTACTGAAACAATTCTGACCTGAGTTTTCTGATTACAGTTGTGAGAGTCACTGCTTAAGGTTAATGACAACCTTCCTGAGCCTTACCCATCTGCATGTGTCTGGGAGGCCTCTTTCACTTCCAGCTAGATCTACAAAGTTCTGCAGGACATTGAAGACATTGAAATTGACAGTTACAGTCACCCACAAAAGCAATGATTATAGAAGTTTTAATGACTAAATGAGAAGTAAAAATTCTGTTAGATTTACCAAGCTAGCAACGAAGGATCTGACACAACCTGAATTTTCACGGAGAGTACTTTCTATTGTCTGCATTTGATATCCAAAAAATAGTTACCACCATGAGCTCACTATGAGAATATTTAGTTTATTGACCAGCATCAAGTGAAATGAGTGGGCTAAGAAACTAACCACAGCCTTATTATCTGGTGTGATCGAGAGCTGAAAATATTGAGGGCAGTTTCACCTACTTGCCTTGGGCTATACAATATTTAAGAAGATCCATTAAAGTTGCTCACTACCAATGCCTACTATATAGTTGAAGCCAGTACTAATTCAACACTTTGTCAAACTTGCTTATTTACCTTCACAAATGCTGATCAAATGTCTTAAATGTTGGTCATTATTTGCGGTCTCCTCCATAGCTTCTTCTCAACCACAGTTCCTTCTTCTGCATGGAGAGAGAGAAAGTATGAACTCAATGAGGGTATGGAAAAAGATATCCAGGAATACCAAAAAGGGTCAACATCAGAACTTTGATACCAAATTCTGAATAGGCAAATGTACCTCCGGATCATCTAACAGCTTAAGGCTACGACCAGATTCGGAATTCAATAGGTCCCTGACATTCTCATTGTAAATTTCTAGTCCAGAAATCTTTATGGCAAAATCTCTCTCAGGAGTCTGTGATTGTATATAAAAAAATAAATCCAGATAAGAATCTGCAATTCATCTAAATTGCTAACAAATATTTAAGCAATTCAATGAGTTTTTTCACTGTGTTGTTTCTGAGTTTGTGACATTCAGTCTAAACTTAAACTAACTGAACTATTGGGCAAAACTAATTCTAGGTTCTTACATTCATTATATGCTTATAGATATCACACTCCAGCTCTGTTATTCCTCTCATTGTGTAAGTCTTCCCACTGCTGGTTTGCCCATATGCAAATATAGTCTGTAAAAATTAAGAATTAACATAGATTTGAAGTATGGATATGCTTAAAATTGAATACACTAAATAGATATAAACAGATATACAGATGTTCTCTACCATTTATGCCCATCAAAGCAGACAAAGCAACCTTCTTGACGCCTTCCTCATATACCGTCTCAGTCATAGAAGCAGGACCAAAAACTTTATCTGTAACATCAATTCCACAACTTGGTTGTTACAAAACCTAAAAACATAAAAATTGGGCATTTGAAAATGGAATTAGAGAAGTACAAATTGTTAGAAATATACCAAATGCAAATGATGCTGGTTGAGCTGAACGTTCCTGAGTGTGGTGGCTCAAATCACATCGTCTGATCATCAATGCAATCCTAAGCAACTTGGTCTTTAGCTGCCTGCTCTCTTTTTGCTTAAAGGCCCACCGTAATGTCACCACAATTTTCTTCTTTTACTTAATCACCAGGTGTTGATACTGGTGTCTCTCTGTCTTAGAAGCTGGTGTGCCCGCGGGTGTCCGGAACAGTCATATTTAAATTTGTTGTTGTCCTTTGATAAAACTCAATTCGAATTTCAAATAAAAGTATGGTCAGAGCTGGTTTCCCGCGAGAGTAAAGACATTTCTTTCTGGACAATAGTTTTTAAATAAAGATATGTATCAGTCAAAACCATTTACAGATCTGCATAAACAAACTGAAATTCATTAATTCTGGAAACAATGAAGCTAAGCAAAGCATCAAATTTTGGTTCCAAGTTCTGTAAGTGGAGAGTCACAGAAAGTAATTTTTCTCCACGCTATTCTTTTGCAGCTTACAAGATACAAGTAGAAAAAGATTAACAGAAAGAAGGGTTTTCTAATCCTCCTTATGTGTACCACACAATTCATTAATTCTCTTGTTTTGTTCCAGAATCAGCATTTGAATCTGAAGCCAATAAAAAGTTTCTCCTTAAAATGTTGAAAGGACTGATATGATTTTTTTCCCCTTTTCGGGAGCATCAGAAGAGGCTTTAGGATTCTTCACATTTCAAAAATTATAAAATTCCAGACTCAATCAATAAACAAAACTAGTTGAATTTTTAATTTATCAATTCTGAAAAAACCAACTAACTCTATCAAAATTTGAATGGGAAATGAACAAATATAGAATATCGCTGATTTCCACGCGTTTTGAACAGCAAATTCTACCTGAATCTTAAAATTTAAGTTTGAAAAATTAAAATTAATAAAAAATGGATGGCTTTTGACTAAAATTTCGAGTTTATTCTCTCTGTCTCTTCCATTTAAATTACCAACGATTTATTGAAAAAAATCGTAAAATCCAGACCAAGGGAAAACAGTTTCCTTTGCATTGATAGGAATCACAAAATTACACAAACTTCACAAATCTAGAACGGGACTTAACAAAATCAGAATTCCTCTGACTTTTGGTAAGACATCTTCATATCAAATTCCACCTGAAACTTAAAAACTAATTCTAGAAAGCACGAAACAATTCCAAAAGAATAACAATAAGAGAGATTAAACACTCACAGAACTTCAAATTAGAGCAGATTGAGAAACCGAAGGAGCCCCCAACGGCATTCCAAAGAAAAAATGAGAGACGATGGAGAGTCTAGAACAGAGGCTTTTTCTAGAAATCTATAGGGTTTGGGAGAAATGGATTTTGAAACGGCGCTCTCAACGGCTATTGAGTGCTGATGGTGTGTGTCTTGTCTCTGACCAATCATTTTGAATTCACTGGCCCCAACGGCTAGTCTCTATTTTCTTCTCAGCCACCTTTCGTTTCCGAATTTATCGTCATATTCTCGCATATAATTTTATAATTTTTGTTCTATAAAGCGGTGTCGCATTTCAAGTTTTAAAACGATTTTTTTATTAATTTAATTCACTATTTAATAATAAATTCTCCGACAAAATGACAAAAAGAAAAATTGGAAACGGTAAATTGATTCGTTACCCTTGAGTTTTTGGATAAATGTAATACGGGTAATTCAATTTTTTAAAATTTATTTTATTACCCAGCTTTGAATAAATACAGACTGCCCTATTTAATTATTTCTTTTATTTTAAATAACGGTCGATCGAAAGTTGGGTCCATTGAGTCTACCGATACAAAGTTAAATCTAGAATTTTACCGACAAAAAAAACTCGCTTCAACCAAACTTAATCGAGTTTTTTTTCAAATGTTTGAAACTCGATTAGAAAAATAATTGAGTTACTTAAATTTGACTCCAACAAATTTTGAATCAATTAAAAAATTAATAAATAATTATATTCGAAATAATTATATTCGAACTTAACTTGAAACCGACTTGATTAAAGTCAAATAAATTTAAACTTAATAAAAACCTAATTGAGTCGAAAATTATGATACTTGAACTCGACTCAATATATTATTCAAACTCGACTCAACAAACTACTTAATCTTGACTCAATTAACTCCGAGTTGAATTCAAGTATTTTACGAGTTTAAGTTCAATTAGCTTGAATAATTTAAACTCCCAATCGGAGAACGTAGAAGACAAGTCATAAGAATTTCCCTTCCAATAGATTGAGAAAATGGTGGGTTCTTCATGGTATCATGTAAGCAAACAATCCTTGCCCTGTTGAATGAATGATAATTGTATAATCAATTTTAAAATCTAATTCAATTGATTAAATATATTTAACTTATATACTTAAAAACTGTCAAAATCCATACTTAGAAATGACAACAAACAAATTATTTTAACGATCTTTAATCTATATCTAGTATAATGAAGGAGGAGAAATATATTTAATGTTACTCACACATCCATGAATATTATATATTACTGTTTAATATTATAGTATATATATATATATATATATATAAATAAAATTTTAACTCATGATTTATTTTAAATAATAATAACAGCAATGATAACTTTAATATTTATAAAATTTATAAAGTGGGTCCATAAGATTAAGTTCCAAAATGGCAATAAAAAAAATAAAAAAAAAATGAAAAAAGAAGAATCTAAAATTAGGATTGGATTCGAAGCCGTTATCAGAATTTGGTATGACCATGTCCAAGAAGTAGTTGACTTACGACAGGAGAAGAGGCTCTGAAGTCTGAACATGCAACCAATGGGGCTCAGAAAATACTACACTGGCTCCCAAGTTCCAGCCTGTCATTTATTATTTATTATTTATTAGTTATTACTATCATTGCCATTCCAAGGCTCAACTCATATTATTTCAAATCAAATCTTATCTTTCCAGACCGGATTCCCATATCAACGGTTTGGAAAATTTTATACCATTTAAAAGTAAAACACAAAAAAATTGATACTTTTGCAGGAGGAAAGGAAAAAAAAAAACCAATTAACTAAACATCATGACACCTATTTTTCTCAACCAAGAAAAAAACAAACTGACAGCAAATATCTTGGCACAGCCAAATTTTATTGTGAAGATGATGGCAATTACCATCCCAAACTTGTCAACTGGGGTGACTGACATTCTATATGGGGCAATGATGATTCAATATTCACATCACATGCATCCAAGAAACAATTAGACAGATTAAAGGAAGGTATGAAAAAAGGCTGAACCCCATTAAACCACACAGACAGGCTTGACAACAGAGTAATGTTGTGCCAACATGAGATGGCAAGAAGGCCAAAGCCTTAAAACCATAACCAACATGATATATAAGAGTCTCCCCCCCCCATCATATTTTCACATTTTCAAGAGAAGGCCTCTCAAGCAACCATCAAATAAATAAAATGCAAAATGCAATTGAAGAACTACTTGAAACAGTCATACAATCTCTAACAATCCTGTTTCTTTCCTACTAATCAAGCAACACATGAGGTAGTGGCCTGAGAGGAGGCTTTCTACTTAGCCCTATTATACATCATCCAAATCAAAATCCTCACAGAAACACATAAAGTACCAAATAGCTTTCTTATCAGGACATAAATATTATATAAAAGAAATCTTGCAACCAAAAGGAACTTACACCCGCTAGCAGTACCCAAAAGCATCTATCAGTACAATTTAGCTCAATCTCATAAATATCTCCATGTTTTCATTTTATTTTCCTTTATCCTTTGCTTTACCACCAAATTCCTTATTTTCCTATGCCATGGATGCCTTTTTTTATCTTTTCTTTCTTTGTTTCTTTTGTAATCATGTTGTTTTGCCAATCAGATGAAGCTCCTCAAGTACAGCATGCCACTCATAATCATAACAGCACACTTTTAACCTCAGCTTGAACATGAAAGAAATGTTGTTCTTCCAGGCTATGTTTGCAGCATGGATAAGAGCACCATTCAGAGGGTGAATAATCTCTTGGTTTCACCTGCGGTACATACCATGTGAAACGAAGAACTGGAAATCCGGGTGATTGACATCCAGCAGTCTTAACCAGTTATCTGCATCCCGCATGAGGGAATTCACCACTTGATGCTCTGTCCCATTTTGCATCCACAAGGAGCCCTTGAACTTATAGGAAGCCATGCCAAAAACAGGTAAAGAAATCTTTGGGACACCCTCCATCTCACTGGGATGGACCAATACTGTAGTTTAAACAATATCTGCAGAAAATATATTGCATTTAATCTAACAGATGAAGGATGTAAAAATAACAATTACTATTAAAAAGAAAAAGGGGAAATAAAACCATCCTATGAGATCATGAGGATAAATCTACTGTGTATAAATCCTGGAAATTAATTAACTGTGCATCAAGTGGCTTTACTATAGTTTTCACACATCTTACAATGGTTCGAATTATCTTTCCCCACCCATCATGGATGTGGTAAATGGACTAAAACTGATATAGTGTAAAAGGAAAATAAATATTACACATATCTAGGAAGCACATTGATTTGAAGTGTGGCATGACTTTATGGAAACAATCATTCTGAATAAAGAATTTTGAAATTTGCAAGCCAAGCTTCATGGAAAAGAATGCTTAGAAGTCAAGAAACAATGTAGCACCAAATGAGCGAAATCAAAATGATGTTCAAATCGATAGAAGCAAGACAAGAAAAAATGGAACTAGAACCAAAAGCATTCAATGCAACTGAGGTCAAAATGAGAAGTACAATATTCAGAACCCTGTGGGTTGCAGACAAGGACACATGTTGGGTGAGATTAATATGCACAGGAAAATCCCTTAAAATCAAGACATGAGAACATGACCATATAACTGCCATACTAAATACCTCCAAGTGACTTGCTTGTCAAAATCAAGATAGATGACATAATCTTGTAAATAAACAAGTTCATGTGTGTTATCTATACTAATATATACACAATTTTTTTGGATGACTTTGTTCTACATGGAAAAGGAGCAGGGACATCCTCATCTCAGCCAAATCATTCCCAGGTTCAGGAGCCATATTTATATATCAAATACAGAAAAGGTGGTTCTCCCTCATATTGCACATCTAGCCAAAGTTAAACACACCACTGCACCATGATCAAGTTAAATACACCTCACACAAGAACAGTAAGGTACCCAGATTGCAAAATTTCAGAGTATTATCCAATTAGTAATCACATAGATCAAACATAGGAGTGAAAAATAAGCCAACAGCTGACCAGACCATGCAAAATATTTATATAAATTTACAACCATAATGCACCAGCTACACTTTGTGAAGCAATCCATTTTCCCCTTAACAAAATTCTCAACTATAGCATGTCACAGTCACACCACAATGTTATTTCAAGCTTGTCACCAAAACAAACAAATGCAATCAGCCTCATTGCTGCTCAAAGATTTTCCACAAAAAACATAATCATGAGTACGCCAATAAGAGAACAAACATTCCACCCGGAATAATGTTCAGATGTCATGTTCAATGTTTCGCCAACAGAACTTCTTGCCAAACATCTGTTTATACGATATAACGATACGACAACTCAACAAGATTGCATAATAAAGAGTCATAGAACACTGTAATAAGATATCGTCCCAAAGTCCTGAGTTGAACGGCAGATCTCTGATTTGTTAACGATATTCGAATTACGTACACCTTGAATTCATCCCAACCGGATTCATGTCTTCAGATTCACCTTCTCCAATTTAAACACTGCCCGATATTTTAAACGTCACCGATCGTGATTTGACTGATTGACTGATTCGATTTCAGAAAGGCTCCAGCGGTTATCCAGAAAATCAATAATTTTGAAGAAAGAACCAACGCCGGAGTAAATAATCAGAACATGTTCAATCCACCAACATGAGAGTCGCTTCAGCAATCCAAAATGCAGCGGCAGTTACACAGATGATTTCCGGCACGCCCAACGCAACGGTAATTACACCCAGCGATAGAGTTAATACGCCAAGAGTTGCCAAGAAACGGCGGATCTACATGGGTCAACAGTTAATCGGCGCGGCGCCGGCAATTGAAAGCAACATTTCGAAGAACCGCAGTATCATAAGATTTATTGATGATGTATCATGATATCCCACGTCGTCTTCCATTCTTCACGCGACGTTTGCGACTTTTGATCACGTCAGCGAATCCGCGAATCAGGAAGAGAAGGACAAGATGGTATGGATGGACTTAAGGAAAGACATCTTTTTGGTCAAACCCTTTATTTATTCAAGAGCCAAGGTGCACAATCCTTTTATAAGAAGGCGTTATTTGGAATTTATGGGTCCCAAATATATCACATTTTTCTTTGATAGGGATGCTAGTTGGAGGAGGGTAGTGACCTTAGATCAAGTTTAGATGAGAGGATGGTTATCAAAATAGTGCCTTTATAAAAGCAAAGTGGAATCTACTAATCACTTTCTCTTTCATTATACTAAAGCAACCATGTTTTTATAGTTATTGTTCTCTTTAGTTTTTTTTTTGATGGATAAACAAGAATATTTATATAACAAAAAAAAAGGAACAAGGGCCCCTAGGGGTACACAAGGCGTATACAGAGAGGTGCCATAAGCCAAACCCAAGGAAAAGAGCAAAAGAATGGGAAAGTAAAACAAACAGCCCACTAAGACAAGGCTGGGTGGAATACTCAAAATATTCTAACAAAAAGGGTGCTCCACATCATGAACCAAGCAAATTTAAGAGAGAAAATAAAAAGCAAGACTTCAACTGGCCTTGAAAAAGGCTTTTCAGCCGAACACGACCCTATTCCTCTCTTTCCAAATAGCCCAAATCAAACAAAGAGGGACCGCCTCCATAACTTAACTCTTCCAGGAGGTGTAGCTAACCCAAAGATCGCTCACCAAAAGGGCGAACCCAAATTTCCAGACAAAGAGAAATGGCACCATGCACCAAAACTCAGCGTGGAATGAACAGTGTTCTAGAGAATCTTCATCCTTTCCTACATAAGCGCACCGCCGCCAAGAAGAAACCTCTCTTTGCCGATCCATGCATCAAAACCCTGCCTCACCTCAAACTTCCTTAAAGCAAAAACTCAATCTTAGTGGGAACGACAGGTTCCACAAAGATTCTTTATAGGCACCGACTGTTGTCTTCCGCCTTCCAACAGTCAACAAGTCGCAGAGAAGCTACCATTTTTGCCTCTTCCACTCAACCCTATCACCGGTGATTAGGACTGATACTGAGAATTAACGGCAAGGAAACCTTGCACCTCCTCCACCTCCTAATCAGAAAATGCCTTCCAAAGTCGGTTCCATCCTCCCCGACCGGAAACCACCCAAAGGTCCGCAACCCTAGCCCCTTTAAAGCTTGCCAAATGATACAGTAAGGGAAAGGAAGAGCATAGTGGAGCTTCACCACACCACCAGTCTTCCCAAAATCTCGCTCTGAACCATCCCCTTCACTTTAATGCTGATGTTCCTTAGGATCAAACCTTCTTTGCTAATTTCCCTTCCAAAGACCAACCCCATGGCAACTCTTCTTTAGGAATAGAGGAAACCAACCCTCATCCTCCGAACTATATTTCATATTGGATGACACTCCTCCACGCAAAGCCAGCCTCACGTGAATCTCCAGCACCACTTCCCAAGCAGAACCCAATTAAAAATGGAGAGATTGCGAATGTTCAAACCTCCTTTCTCTTTACTCTGATAAAAGGAATCCCAGTTTATCAAATGGAATTTCTCCTCAGAGAGCCTCCCAAAGGAAGTCTCTGAATTTTATTCATCTAAGTTTGACTTTCTTAGGAGCCTAAGAGAGACAATAAGCAAGGGCATGTCGGAGAGGACACTCGATAAGAATGAGTCTTCCACCCTTTAGAGACATTTGTTCTTTCCAAAGAGCCACAACCTTCTTCAAACCTTCCACCCCATCCCACACTCTCTAGCCTCCTTATGCTTTGCAATTTGTTGCAAAACAAGTTACTCAAGAGGGCAAAGAACCTATGTTGCACCCTAACTCAAAAGAAGCCCTTCCACATCATCAACCTTTGCCTTAATGTGCAAAGAAAGAGCTTTTCTAAATTGATATTCAAAACCTAAAGCGCTCAAACCAAGCTAAATCCAACATAAGTGAGTTTCATATGTTCTCATCATTCCATAAGACAAGAGGCCACAAGAAAGTAGGTGCGTGTGATTTGCTTCACCGTGTTATTCTTTAAAAAAAAATACCCTAGACAGAGCAACCACCTTCGCAACTTTGTCAATCATTAACGATAGAGTCACCGCCAAAACAAAAGATACAATGAAAGGGTCCCTCGCTTTAACCCTCTCAGCTCCCAAAAACTCACAAGCTACCATTGAACTGCAACCCAAAAAGCAAGAAGAGAATGCAATTCACTTCAATCCAACCCACCCATTTATCCCCAAAACCCATCTTTTTAGCACCTTCAGATAAAACTCCGCTTATCCGGGTCATATGCTTTCTATATCGAGTTTACAAAGGAACCCCTTCCTCTCCTCTTTCGTGATCGAGTCTATGACCCGTTGGCAATCAAGGACGCATCCAAGATTTGTCTACCCTCCACAGCGCATTTGGTTGTGCTAACCAACCCATTCATTACCTTCTTCAGCCTGTTAGCAAGGACCTTAGCAATCAATTTATATAAACTACCAACCAGACTAATTGGTCTAAAATCCTTAAAGTCTTCTGCCCCCCTTCTTTTTGGAATCAAGACTAGAAAGGCAGTTTAGACCTTCCCACCCTGTCCCTCTCACTAAAATCCTCAAGAGATCCCATACCGTCCATTCAACAAAAATCCCAACTAAACTCCGCGTAAGGTGGCAATGAAGGTCGCCCCGGGCCTCATTCCCTCGACAAGCAATGCGGGCGTGAACTTCTCTTTCGGGCTGAAGGGCCTCTAACGATGCGCCAAATCATCTAACCCGGAAAAACTGCACCTCGCTGCCAACTCTTTAGTTGAATCATAAAGGTCCTCCCTTATTTGGTTGGGAAGACTCAAGTTGGCATGACTCCTTTGTGGGAAGAAAACACATAAAGATATGGAGAGTAGCCTTGTTGTGTACTTTTTTGATAAATTGTGGAAGGAAAAGAATTGAAAAACATTTGAAAATGCAAAGCTTTTTTTTTTATAGGCATTTTGAAAATGCAAATCTATCAATTCAATTGTTAAAGATCCCCTCTTTTAAACACTCATCAACATGAGTAAAAGAAAGGCAGAAGGATCAATGACTTCAATCGATTTTGTAGACTAGGTGAGATCTAGATGACAAAGGGAGCAGGCTTTTGCATCTTCCTTCCTCTAAGTTATGCCTTTCGATATCCTTTGTATACAACTTGCATCTCAAGTGACATCAATTTATAAATACAACTTTCTTTAGTCAACAAAACTATTCATGAACGAAACCTCTTAACTAAGCAAATTTCAACTAAAATATCTTTGTCAATACGACATAACATAGGTGTGGGTGTGCAATCCATGTTTGAAATAATATAGTTAAGTTAATCTATATGGCTATATCAATGTTAAAACGACAAAAAAAATTAAAAAATTAGTTATATAAACTTTTAAAATAGATTAGCTTTGATTTAAATAATTAAAAATATAAATTTTGAAAATTTTCAACAATTAGATGCTCACTCAAAATTAACCATGTATGTTCTATAAAGTGTTTAACATTTATGACAAATACTTAACATATTCTCATTTAGTTTCATAAAATATCTCTTAACATCCTGTTAAAATAAAAATATTTAAGATAAATATAATAATTACTATAGTATGAGTAAAAAATTAATATATTAAAAATCTAAATATAAATAGAAAATAAATAATGTCTGAACATTCAATTAAAATAAACATTTTTTTATAAGTTCAATTAAAATAAACATAAGATGTTTAATGCTATATCCAAGTACTTGCACTCCATAATTGAGATCCTTTCGATCCAAATTCCCCAGATCCTAAAATTTTTGGGATGTAAACTATTGAATGACCTAGATAAATACTCACATCTATCACTTATACCTAAACCCATATAATATAATTGAGGGGAAAGAACTCAACCTAATTTCGAGGTCAATAATGACTCTAATTCCAGCCAATTTATGTTAATATACTATATAGCTTGCTGCTTTCAGCGAAAGGAGTCATGGAAACTAAAATTCCTTCCTCAGATATTCCATTGAATGCAATTGCAATAGACAAAGTCATCAGCTACTAATGATATAATCAATTAGGTACCTTCACTTAAATTTTGTCAATAAAGATAAATCATTGATGTTCAAGTAAATGACATAAACCAATAGTAAGAGTTTGTTTAACTATTCAATTGACAAAAACAAAAACAAACAAATAAAAATAAATTCACAATTATATATCAAATTACAAATAAGGAGTTCCTCTTAAGAGTTTGTTGGCTGAGACTGTTAAGTTAAGAGTAATAAAATCCAGTTATCAGGACTACTGAAAGTTCACCATCTTTCATGGTGAAAGATAATGGTGGTAAGAGTACATCCAAAATCCCTTAATGTTTGTCCCATAGGTATTCGGTAAATAGGATACCTGCAATAATTCCATCAGAGAAAAAGAATCACTGATCTGCATCAGATACAAACCATTCTGATTTATAGATCATATTGAGATTACCATGCCACAGACATCCAACTGAAAGGGAGCAGATCACAACTTCTTAGTGTTTTCAGATCAGGATACTGCTGTGCAAGATCTAGTATCTGTAGCAATAATACAGCAAAAAGACACAAGGCAGCCAATTCAAACATACAAGACCAGAAGTTTACTCAAGTCCATATCATAAAAAACAAGTACTAACCTTGTCAGCCAATGGTTCTCGACCATGAGGTGGATTGCGCTCAAGAAACTCAAAGAGCAGGTGACCATGAGAATTGCCAGCCTCATTATCATCACTAGAAAAGCCTTCTTGAATTGTACTGTGTTTTTCATTTAAAGACAACTTGCCCGTTCGAAGAGTGACACCATTTGCTGGATGGTGACAAGTCCGCTGCTCCCTAGAAAATTTCATTCCTTTTTCAAATTCATAATCATTACTTCCATCACTACTTGAGTCCCTGTAATAGTCACCATCACTGTCCTCGCCAGCTTGCCTATCCATATGAAAAAGGTCAAACTCAGTCATGACCCTCAAGACCATATCATACACCAACAGGTATTGCATAAACAAACATGCAAACACAGAGATGGTGAAGTCTCCAAAAGAAAATCATTAAGATATCAACATATCATAAAAATGGAATCAAACCACTGTAGATTAGTGAAAAAGCAAAAGGAAAAAGATTGCAGCCAACTTCAACAGAGAGCAAGATCTTGCATATTAAATCAGACAAAGAGGCCGGTTCAAATGACTTTTAATCGGTATGGAACCAAATAAACTTCAAAAAGCAAAACACAAATCCTTCATGACGCAATCAAGTGACAAAAAAATGGACAAAAAGACATGGTGTACACAACCTTTACTAAAAATTAGGCACCACACAGGGTATACACAACCAAAATGTGTTAATAGTTACACACAGTAATGATCTACCTTGAAGGTAATAGCTCCTGAATTATCAGAAATTAAAACTTGTAGGGAGGCAGTTTGATTTATAAAATTATGCCTGAAACACCATAGGAACCTCAGCCAAGATACACATAAAATGGCTATCTCTGCCAACTGACTGGACCATTCCTGAACTTGCTTCAGTCCATATCATCTGGTTGTTTTCTTACACAAGAAACCAAGAATAAAACAAACAAGAAAGAAAATTTACAGAAGAAAGATGAGAAACACATTTAAAAAATATTTTTCCTTAATATTTGGCGTGGTTTGTCAGATCATAATCCTCCACATCATTATTAATATCAATGATAATGAACATCATTAATGTTGTTATTATTACATTCCGGATTATTTATAAATGCCCAATTAGGGCATGTCCATTCTTTAGCAATTGATGAATACACAGAATCACTTAAGATTGCTGCTTAATTTCTTCTTCACAAAACTTTAACAATTGGGTCATAAGAAATGCCTAAGAAGAAAAACTCTTGTGATCCATGATCAAATATCAAAACTTGGTGGACCCTCATGAACATCAGGAGGATACACTCAATGAATATAACCTTAGTTCTTTTGCACAAGAACATTAATATTGAATGACATGTATAAGAAAAGAATGCTCTTGCCATAATGGAGACAGTCTATTGAAGTCCAATCCATAGTCATGACTGACTGAAAACCAGAATAATTTGTACAAGAGTCCCTCAATTCTTCAATTAGATGTACTAAAGAACATTCAAATTTCTAGTTCCAAATGCACTATGCGCCACAACGTAAGAAAGAAGCAGTTTCTAATTTGATTATCCACCAAAAAAAATAGCTTATGGGAGCCACTACTCAATACCTAGCATGGAGAAGCTGCTATCATGAATCTCTTCAACTCAGATAAATCAATTCCAACAGCTACGGAGGCCCAAGATTATGACTAAATCAACTAAACACTTAAAAAAAGATGAACCAAAAAACTAACCAATGAAGATTTTTATTTAAAGTTCTAAAAGAACAAAAAACGGAAAATTGGGTAAGAACAAAGAAAGGTTCGGATTACAGAACCAACAATGCATTGCTCCAACTAACATCTTAAAGCAAACCAACAAAGAACCATTACCAAATGGAAAGGAAAATTATACAAATGATATTTAAATGAAAACTGTAATTTCGGTATCATATCAGACATCAGAAGTTTACTCATATCTATATAAATTTGCACAGGTAAAACTAACCCTTGATTCAGCATTACCATAGTACAAATCTCAAGGCAAAAAGCAATACCTTGACTTAGTATCTGAATTTGAAGAGGCAACGTATAATTGGATGCTTTTTCGATAAATATGGGACATAGCATTGAACAACAGACCCCCATCCAGTACCAAAGGCACCCTGCCCCATACGCGCCCATTCCATAAAGATTCCCACAAATCACCCAGTGTGAAGTAATGTTGAAACTTAATATCACAAGTCCTCCGTCCCCTCATTTTGGTCTGCAAAATAAAAACATTACAAATTTTTCAGAACATAACAAACAGGAAAAATCACTGGTCGCTTGTCCGGTTGATCGTCAAGATAGAGGAGGAAAAGAAAAGGTAAACCTAAACTTACTCGCTAAACAGCGCATACGAGTATCCAGATTATTTAAACCTTAGAGACGTCCGCCGGCACAAAAGGAGTCGTCGATTCCAAGAAACGATCAAGGTTAGAAGGAGCTGCGGACAGCTCAGAAGGAGGCCTCGCAATCGAATTTGACGATGCCTCCGAACTTCTCTTCTCAGAAATCGCAGTTTTGCTCTTTGCAGATGAAGAAGTGTTCTCAGTCACATCACTCTTAGCTTTCTGAAGCCGTTGCCTTGTTGAATTTGGATTCTTCCTTCGTTTTCACGGAATGTAGAACTGATCCTCACCATGAACCAGCCCAAACTGCAAACTAGTCCCCAACATTTCCACAGTCACAAAAATCCTTTCGGCAGGAAAGGGAGGGAAAGAACAGAAAATCCTGACTCCCAAAATTTAAACAAAAAAATAATAATGACACACAAAAATCCCCTTTTCAACAATCACTCAAATAACACGTTTGAGCTGAGATTTAAGTTTCCTCCAGTCCACCAAATCTATTTAAATTTTCAAATTTTTTTCAGTCTCTTTTCCGCCAGGTTTCTCAGTAACCAAACAAACAGAATCGAAGATATGTTACAGTGAACAGACTAAAAATGGCTATAGCACGGATAGAAGAGTCAAAAGGTTCACTTAGAGAAATGCAGAGATCTGAAAAAGCCGTCGAGAGTAGAAGGGAATAGGAAAACCCGAAGCAGAGTGCATTATAAACGCAGAAGAACAATGGTAAATTACTCTCTTATTAACTTTTAAAAATTTTAATTTACCCACGTAAGATTTTTCTTTTTCTCTTTTTTTTAGAAATAAAAATATTTCCTGAACGAAATTATTACTCTAATCACCAATTATCACGCAAATTTCCTAGAAATATCATATAAAGTTGGTAATAATTAAAACTATAATAAAATCCCATCATTAAAATGTTTTTTTATGTTATTTTTAGGAAATAATAACTCGTTTTTTTTTTAAACAGGAAATAAAATAATAACGTTCATATATCCTTATCTTCATATGAAGGAAAACCTTTTTTTTTTTTTTTTGAATAAAATATATGAAGGAAAACCTAGGCCTTTTTGCCATTTTTATTCTCTTTTCGGGAACGATTATTTTATTAGAATATTATAATCAAATTGGAATAATTGGCCTGTTAAAATTTTTAGACCTGAATTGGAAATAATGTTTTAAATATCCTATAGTTTTTTAAATCACATTTATAAAGAATTTTTCTCCACATGACATTGTGTTTCTATCTTTTTTTATTTTAACATAACCAAAAATATAACTAAATCACCAAAAAAAAATGAAGTAAAAGATAAAACAAAAAAATTTTAAAGTCAGACCAGTGTGATCAAATTATAAAATATCACTATAATACATTTTAGTTCGGTAAAACAGAATTAGATCTAACTTATTATCATACTTCTTATTATATGAATTCAGTCCTGTTAATATTTAACTGATAAACATTAACAAATATTGAAATTTCGTTTTTGAATTACTTTATGTCAATAATAATTTATTTGATGATGCCAAAAAAAAAAAAATTTATTATTTGATATTTACTATGGCTCAACGGTAAAGGGATGAGTGTGTAGGGAAAATCCTAAACCTAAGTGTTTATAAAAATAGAATATAAGGATGTAAAATAAAGTAAATAAATGAAAACATTTCTTAAATATTAATAGAAATTAAAACTTGGTCAAACTTTTAAAAGTAAATAAATGAAAAAAAAACATTTCTTAAAATATTAATAGAAATTAAAACTTGGTCAAACTTTTAAATGAGTGTCATAGAAAAATTTCTCATTTGAAATTTGAACATATATCTTTTTGTGCAAACTATATCTACAAGTGGTGATTTGGTCATAAAACCATAAATACAAGATTATGGTTATCCATGTGGAAAGAACATGGATAAAATTAATAAATTAATGCATTACATCTAATTATATTTCTCCACATTATTTACGAGGGCACCCACCATGAAACTTTTGAGCCATAATCCATTATTTTTTTAATGACAATTTATGGCCATAAACAATATATTATCTTAGCGATTAGTGATTAACTTTTGGGAATGGAGTGAGAGTTTGGTTGAATATGATGTTCACCTTTAAAAAAAAGTGTTGTATTATGAGAATTGTACACATGTTGGACCCTAAGTTCCACTCAAATGTGCTATTATTAGCACAGTTTGTGACCATTAATAAATGTTACCTTAAAGTAAGGTTGAACCCATCTTCATATTTTGCGGACCAAATTACCATCCAATTAATATAATTGTGATATTTGCTAGCAAAATGTTTATTTATGGGATATTTTTATGTTCACTACGAAATAGTCTTATTTTAGCAAACTGGAATTTGACCTCCCACCCTACCCAATTTTATAAGTTCATAAATCTATATCCGATAAGATATTCATACTTAGATTAGGCCCCATGTGACCAAACTAATTAGGCTTAAAAATAAATTACTACACTTCTTTATTAATTAAAAAAGGTTATCACTGATATCCAAGTCCTAATTGTTAAAACATTATATCCTAATTTGGTTCCTACATAAGAAAAATATAGAACTTGGCTTATACTGTTCAGATCTTAATACACTTTAGACACTCAAATTATGTTTTTCATGTTTTAAAAATAGGAACCAAATATACCCATCACAATTTTCGATAAGATATCTGTACGTAACATAATTTCTATGGTGACACATAATTGGGTGAAGAGGATTAATCATATGATCTATATGATGGAATAAAATAAGAATAATTCCTTGGGGTTAGTTGGCCACATCAAATGTGTGAGTTGGGATGTGTATAAATGAACAATGTCTCATAATTGCACACATTGCTTGGTCTGTAAGTTTATTGGGGTTGAAGACAATGAAGGGCTGAATGGGGAGATCATATAATATGTCATAAATTATTGTTTTTTGATCGGGTGAATATATTATCATAAATTATTCTGTTTTAGTAATGGTCAAAGAGTTGTTAGAATATGCAATTAATATAATTACAGAATAAATTTGTTGTTAATTAAGTACAACTAAACCGACTTGACCATGGCAACCGACCGCACTGAACCTGGTTTGGTTGGCTGCCCATAAACATTAAGGTCAGTAGACCTACTGGTGGCACCCTTTCATGCTTGTCAACTGATCATATTTGTATTCAAACGAAAAGCAAGCTTTGGCACATTTGATAACTACGCACGTCCGAAATAATGCATACCCCGACTACGACTCGCTCAATCAAAATAAAATTTTAACGATCAACACGACTGAATCAGCCGATCATTAAGATCCTCACCCTAATGTCTTATACCAATTAATCATTGAGTAACCCCATCATAATGCTTTGTACGCACTCATAGCTAATCTGCACTTCCAAATGACAGGTCCGATGATCATCTCACAAGATAACGACTCACTCTATAAGCTCCGCGACATTCATTTACTGCCTGTGACCTAAACATAATTTCCCAAATTGAGCGTAAGATATAATGCTTGCAGATAATCTCATCTAACCTAAGCTACCATCTTAAAGAAGAATAAATTGGACCGACCTCAATAACAAAGATTCACCCAATGAATACATACGCAACCACCCCCGAGGGCGATCAACACTTTTCAAGGGTAAGCATGAGGATACTTCTGGCCATCTAAAGTTTTAATAACAAGTCATAACGCGCGAACTATAAGTACGACTTTTCCTTCCTATGTATGAAATCATCTATTTTCCATGGAAATCAAATCATTTTCTTCCTCGATAAAAGAAGGTGGGATCAGACCAAAAGAGGTAAGACATTCTTGACTCGAAAGACGATTCTTTTTTCTCACTCTCTGGGATTCCTCGATCCGACTTGTGATTTATAGACCTACGGCACCACCACCGCTTCCTTGTCTTTGTCTCATACGCGAACGCCCGACGTCCACCCATCCAGCCGACCCAGCACCACGACCACACTCAACCCATCCCTCTCTCTCTCTCTCTCGCTCTCTCTCTCTCTCCTATGAATCACAGAAAATTTGATAAATTGGAAATTACACTTCCTTGTTTAGAATAATTTTGTTATTTTAATTTTATTTCTTTATAAATAGTTGTAAATATGACTTTAATCATATCATTTCACTGAATGACTATTGTGGGTATTTGAATTGTAGATTGTATGGATAGTTCTATTGGAAAGATGGACAATATAAAACCAGATAAAATAAAATACTAATACATTTTTCGTAACATAATCAATTAATTGATTTTTAATGAAACTTTATTAAAAGTTTGCATCAAGCCAAATTAGCTGTCAAAATCGTTGGTCAATAAAAGATAAGGACAGGCAATTATTTTGTAGATCCAAAAGGGGAATTGTTGACCATGGTTTAAAAACTATGATGAATTTAATAAATATTATTTGATTTTTCTCCAAGTAAAAATGAGAAGTCTTAGTTGATTTTGAGTTTTAAAAATATTGTAAAGATGTTACAAGGGAATTTAAGCCTTTAAAAATGTAAAAATAACGTACACTTCTATTCATTGTACATTGCCTCAATGAAAGGTTATCATATTTTGTATTAATAAATAAATTTTGTATTTTTATTTAGTAAGAAATTTTTTTAATTAATTTTAAGTTTTTAAACATGTAAAAGATGGTAGAAAAGAAATATGCAAGATATTTATTACAATTTTTTTTAAACCTCTGCTTTTTGTTTTAAAAAAAATATGAAACAAAGAAACATTAAACATATACTGATTCCCATTATTTTGTTTTTGCTTAAAACATGTAAAATACAAAAAAACACTAAATTCAAAAAAATAATATAAAAAATACCAAAATAATATTTATGTGTTTTCAAAACTTTCTTAATAACAAATTTCAAAACCTATGGGCCACTTGTGAAGGGATTTTAAGAAATGCACCATCCAAGAAAATATTCTTTACTTCTAGTTTTGGGATGTGTCTTGGTCCTGTTTAGATTTTTTTTTCCCCTTTATAATGCATCTTAATATTCAAATATATTAATTATAATCTTCAAGCTCATATTCATTGAGCTAAAATTCCATATTACACTGTATTCTACTCTATCTTTATTTAATTCTTCTTATCTGCATTTGAAGCCTGAACTTATTATTATTATTATCATTATTATTTTAATTTAATGTATGAATTAATTTATACAATAAAATTATATATGCTTGTAATGATGCATTGTCCAATAAACAAGCAAAATATTTATATGATACCTTTAAAATAAATTTTTATTGTTATTAGTATTTTCTATATTTTTAATATTTGTATCCATGGCATGCATTATTAAATAATTGAGTTTGTTTTATATAGATGTATTTTTAGGGAAGTGTTCCTCCTAGCCAATCCTGTAATTTGTCATTGTTATAATATAAATAATATAACACTTGCCCTCACAAGTGTGCTTCCAATGGTCATATATATATATATATATATATATATATATATATATATATATGTCATCATGCATGAAAATCCTCCATAATAAATAATAATATTTTTTTGAAAAAAAATCATAAGTCATTGATTATTGTTTATAGAATTGAATGTTATACCTGGCATAGCTGACATAGGTATTGCAGAAAGCAAAGACTACAAGAAATATCATTGCGTTAACAAACCCGAAACCAAAATAATACGAAATGTCGTACCCCCGAGCCACGATTTCTTAAACAGATTCATTGGCTCACCGCTCGAGATTCCACGGTCCGTCTCCCAGATAAAACCAAAGGCCGAATTATCGACAAAAACACTTCGTCGCCACCCGTACCGAACTCACGATTGTCAGACTATCACCGGCTGGGCGACGGGCCGGTGAAAAACCCGAGACTCCGATAATCCTTTGACCGCTGGTCAACACCCCGACAACCTTATATGTAAAGAGATTAATCTTCTTAATGCTTAAACCTTGGCTTCCTAACTTTTAGAATTCAAATAAATTATTAATTAACGCCATTAATCTCATTCATTGAGTGTCATTAATTTCTTATAACCAAATCCAAGCTTTAACAAAGACTATCCGTTAACGCCATCCATTTCATTCACTATATCCAACATTAAACCATTTAGCACACATGTGTTGCTTATTAAATAATTACGTATTCTACAAGCCTAAATTGAATCCTAACGAGTCCAAGAAAAAACAATCAAAATAATAAAAATAAAAATAAATTAAAAATTATCCCAATTATGGTAATTTCAATACTCAACTTGTATTTTAAAAATATATAATTTTAATTTTCTTCAAATAATTTCTTAAAATGCCCATTTTTATTATATTTCTAAATGATATTTAATAAATGATTGGGTAACTTTGAAATTTGACCTTATCCAAGCAGGCAAACATTATTCCACCAACCTGTATACGAAGCAAAGTCATATATCAAATGCCTATCAACTATCTGACGATGTATGAATATACATTGCCTAGGATTTGGAGTCATATTCCATAGAAGTCCCACTATATTATCCTTACATCTAATATGATAAACATCTCACCTAATAGTTTGTTTTTGAGCATAATTTCATTCATAGAGTTACCTACTTCACAAGTCAAATACCTTCTAATCACGAGGTTGGTTTCTAAACTAGCTGGGAATCTTTGAATATATATATATATATATATATATATATATAAATTTTGGCTTTGTTTACTGCTTTAAAATTGTTTTATGAAAAGATAAGGGAATCATGAAAAACACATTAAATTCATAGTTTTTTTTTTTTTTTGTTTTAAAAACATATAATACACATAAAACACTAAATTCTGTAGTGGAAGAATGTTTTCTTCAAAAACATTAAAAATATTATTTATGTTTTCAAAAATTATTTTCAATAACCGTTTTTAAAAATAAGAACCGAACATACAATTTTTATTTCTTTTGCAAATGGGTTGATTAGAAAGTTATTGATGAGGCGTGAATAAGGAGACGAGCAATATTACCCATGAGGTGTAGCTAAGATCTTGAGTTTACTTAATGATCATTGGTCAAAGTATTTTTATTAGAGACTTATCTAATCGTTAACTTCAAGGATCACGAGATAATGGCGATACGAAACCGACTCGAACTAATTAAAATTTAAAATAATAATAATAAAAAAAGAGATGAGCCATCTATTGAATGAGTTTTACATCAGTATTTAAGTTAGCTACCCAATTCTCATAGCTTATAAACATTTTATAGGACAATTATATACAAAAAAAAAGAAAAAGAAAGAAAGATGGAAGGGGATGCAGACAAGTCACACACAGGTGGGCTGGCCAAAAGATAAAAGGAGTTGGTTGGAGTACCTTTTTTTAGAGGGTAACATCAATTACACATCATCTTCCTCCATGGCCATCCAAACAGTATATTCCAAAAACCCATTTTTTGAAAAATTATCCATCACACATAAATATGGGAAGTTGAGAGGGGGTTATGGGTCAACAGGGAGTAGGGGCTGCTAGTGGAGAGAACAAGAAAGGACAATAATGATGGGGGATTGAGATAAAGCTTTTAGATATTGCGTGACCATGTTTTCTTGTGGGTCTCAGTTTGCTGGGCTGAGCTGGGTGATCTCTTTTCCCTTTTTCTTCTGTTCCCATTACCTAAAAGTTGGATATGCATTTGGGTTGCAATGCCATAATTTCATAAATGAAAAGACATAGTTTGTTAGAGCTTTGGGTTCAGGGCGACTCATCTTCCGGATTTTTAAAAAAAAAATAATATTTAAAAATAATAATTTTTAAAATATTAGAGGAAAAGAATATTTAGGAATTATTGTGAATTGACCACGTAAGTATGAAATACATATATGCGTATATATTAGAAAAAATTTAATCGATAAAAATAAGCGATTTTAGTAACAAATCGCTCAAAAACACCTAATCTCGTAATTTTACATCAAATGCTATTAAAACACGATTTATTCTTACATCAACCGCTTGTACACACGACTGGAGTTCTTACATTAAATCGTGTCTTCAAAACACGATCACCTTACATTACGCTTTTTAAAAACACGGGCCTGATAATTTTATATCGAATCACGTTTTCAAGCACACGACTTCAAAATTTTACATCAAAACCGTAAGATTTTCAAAACACGACTCAGCTCTTATTAATCGGAATCATATCTTCAAAACACGATCGTGACCTTACATCAAATGCTGCCTCAAAACATTTATATCTATGCTATACTACGACACTAAGCCATAGATTCCTAACATTATTTTATACCTTTATTTTAAATAATATTTTTAAAATAATATTATTATTTTAAAAAGCCCTTATCTTCCCCAACCTATCCTAGGAATGGGAATTTAATTACTAAGGTTTTTTTTTTTTTTGTGGACTCGTTTTTACTATTAGCAAGATTTTCAGTCATCCATGTCTGGGCTGGGCTTATGTATTACCCCTGGTTTTCTAACAAACAAAACAAAAGAAAGAAGAGAGGTTTTTTTACAATTGTTAAAAGATGAAGGGGCTTTAGGAAAAATATGAAATTTGCCTTAATATAAAAATGGCTCTTTAACTCATATGACTCATTATTCATTTCATTTTTCTAAAAAGAGAGGAAAAGAAAGGAAAATAAAGGAGTTAGAGTTTCAAAAATTGGGAGATTTCAAGCCAAGCACTTTAATTCCTGGCATTTCTTTTTCCTTTTGATTGGTAGCTGTGTTTTTAAAAGCCTAGATTCAAAGCCTTAGTGCTTAAAACTTCCTAAAATGATCAACAAGATAGGTTGTGCATCTTGGTTTGGGGCAAGAATCTGATTTCGGTTGACATTCGATATATTTTGGTGAGTTTAAATTTTAAAATCTTAGATTAAAATCCAGCGCTTAAACTTTTTAACACGAACTATAAATGTGTTAAATACATAAGATTGATAAATTCCATATTTAACTGATATTTGACGCTTTATGATTTTCAATACCAAACTTTAGATTTGAAACCTTAAAGGATTTCCTACAAGTTACAAATAACCATTTGTTCATAATATATTTGGGGATTTCAACTAAAAATAATGTTTTATGGTAAAATCCTTAATTTTTTAGGGATTTAAGGAATTGATAGATTTGTAATTGATGTTAAGGCTTTTTGGGAAAACGCCTCTAATTTATTTGAAATTTAAGTTAAATAGTCTTTGAGATTTTAGTTTAAACATTTTGGACTCCTAGAAAAGAAAAAATAGAGTATATAAAACTTATAGTGCGAAGAAAATATTATTTTTATTTAATAGGATATTGCTTATATTATTAAGGTGATTTATGAGTCTTTTGAAGCTTCTTGGTTTTGCTAATATCTTGGAATATCAAGTAATGAAGATTAATACAACTTTTCTTATAAAATAAAATATTTTGCTAGTATATGTGAATATGAGTTTTGGAATTTTCTAGTTATTTAAATCACATGAAAATGGATTTACATGGAAAATGGATTTGAGAATGTTTACCGTAAAAATTGAAAGTTATGGAGATATACATTTGTATTTCATTTAAATCTAAAACATGAAAATATTTTGAATTTTATTTATACTACTTATCAACAAGATAAACTTCGACAAATACGACCTTTATCACCGGCCGATTAAATATACCATCGCTGCCAAAGCAGATAACTGATAAATACGACCACAAGATAAACTTTACAAATACGCTTCCAATAACGCTATACTAATGCACAAAACGACCTTTCTATTGAATCTGTTAGAATAATACATTTTATCTGAGTTAAAAATGTGTTTCAAACCAAGAATATGTTCGCTTTTGATAACGACCATCGCCAATCCAGCTGTATCACTGACATTTTATTCAAACAACATTCTCGGCAACTACGCGTATACGCTGCTTTAAAATATTTAAGTGGATTTGATTATGATGTGAGATTATTTGAGAAATAGAAAAATATGATAGAACATCATTTAAAAGAGACATATTTTATTTATTTGTACTTAAGGATTTTATGAGATTTATGAGGAAAAAAAAATGTTATATTCTAATTTGTTAATCTAAAAAATTTGATATACGAACTCAGATGAATATTTTTATTGGACTTTTAACTCATTCTTTATTATTGATTATTAAATACTCTAGACCTTGACGATAAATGATTTTGGGATGATCGACATGGATGAGTGGTATTTCAACTGTTTCCTAATCCCCCAAAGAAAACCTAAATCATGCAAATTCACGTACCCAAAATCCCCACTCAAAATTTAAAAAAAAAAATAACACACACACATCAACTTTCACAAAGATCCGGACTCCCAATCCAAATGGGTCCAAAAACAATCGAACCGCCAACTCAAACGGAATGAAATTCGGAGAAATTACAACAAAACAAAACATCCCCGAATTCCAAACCCTAAAAGACAAGAAAGATAAACAAAATCAATTACAGAAAACAGAAAACACAATGAAATCGAACATTTCCCCAAAAAGACCAACCTTAAGAGTTGAACATTGGGTTCTGATATGAGTTCTTCCAAATGGATGTCAAGCCCTTAGAACTATTGCCTTTAGACTACATAATCACTGCAAGATAAAGGTATTACTGCAAAGATGGTCAACAATAAATACAGGCAATGCAGAAACATAAAAAGGCATATACATCCTTTGTAGGGAAATGCAGATCAATACCATCCTCGAGGTTCTAGGAGCTGCTCTTGGAGAACTCAAAACTTAAGACAACTACACTGCAGAAAGCTTTGACTGTGAGGTTTGACCGATTAGAGCTTGGAAATGTGTCGGATTAATTTGGTCAACTTTTATTCGGATTAGCGTTTGGCTATTTCAATTTAACCCTATTGTGGAGGTGGGCTAAACATGTTAGACATTAAAAATTAAAAATAATAATAATACAATAACAATTTTACAAAATTAAATTTTATTTGAAATACTTATATGATATAAAATAAATTATTTTAATTATATTTATATATTTTTAATTATTTTTTATATTTGTATTATTTTATTCTATTAAAAATTAATTAAAATCACTATGATAACTATTCTTTTTTCTTGTAAACAATAATCTCATTTTTTTTTAAAATTTTTATAATAGAAAAACAATTATTTTTAATAGTTAGAAAAATATTATATGTATTCACCCCGAGTTTTAATAGGTTGCGCTTATTCGCCCGGTACCTAATGTAATCTGAATTCATTCGAGCTACCAATTTTCCATCTAACTCTAAAAATGCAACCAAAATGAATTCTATCCATCGCCTCAACCCTTTTTTTTTTTTTTTTTTTTTTTTGAGTAAAATAGGACTTTCATTAATGGTAAATAATGGGAACATCTCCTGAGACAATTTGGTGTATAAAAGGCTGGAGGCATCCTCCTAGTTATACAAAGAGTCAAGTGGAGATAGCCATCGGCCAATGTGCATCAGCAGAGCCTCATTGGCATTTCCCTTCATGTTCTGTAGTGTGAAGTGGTTTCTTGATAAAAGCTATTTACAATCACTTATAAGCTGACCAAGTTCTAATATATCTTCCATTGAAGAATGAGGCATCAACTACTGCCTTAGCATCTGTTCCTAAGCAATTGATTGGGTCACCTCTTTTATCTTCAAGCCATAGTACAGCTTCCTTATGCTGATAGCCTTACTTCCGTCGAGGAGCCAAAACTATTTATTCTTCTCATATGACATCCAACCACCTGTGCTGCTTCATTCCTCGGAATCATACCCACCCCAATGGCCTTCTGTTCATAAAAGATGGTGGCATCCACATTACACTTTAAATACCCTGACGATGGCGTACTCCACCTTACTGGGTTCGGAAGTTGCATGTCTCCTTTCCTCCCTTCCTTTTCCTTGTTAGCCTCATCCCACTCTTTCAGAAATCTATAGCAAGCGTGGACACATTGTTGGGGTGTTTGACTAGTTCCTCTCCACAGCTTTGACTTGCGATGACCCCATATTCCCCACATAACCCCAACGATTTTCCTCATGCTCTTGTTGTCCTTTTCCTCCAAAAGCCGGCATAACCATTCTCTAAAGCTTCCACGGTTCCTGGGCTGATGCTTGATGTATTATATCTCCAGCACCTCTCGCAAATTGTACTTTGTAAAGAGATGTATGGGCTTTTTCTGGTGCAGCATCACACGTCACACAGGCATCGTTTAATTTCATCCCCCTTGAGCACAACCGAGTTCTAGTCGGGAGGCAGTCCATGCAAGCCTTCCATAGGAACAATTTGATCTTTGATCTTTGGAGGTGATCCATGTTCCTACCCATACTTCACTAATGTCTATAGCATGGGGAGAGTCTTGTGTGGGTCAAGGATTAAAAAATTGGGATATAACCATTGAATGTTTAGGATATGCTGAAGTTTCGTCATAACTTTAACTATGCTTCCTGTCTCGAATTTGATAAGACAAATAATATTACATGCTATATAGCTTTATCACCTTTCAGAATTCTTCCGACCTATGATTTATAACTAACGCACACATTGCATTACGATTTAAAGACATTTTTCATATTCTGTTCTCTCATTACTACCCAAAAAAAAAGGGATATATAGATAATATT
Source organism: Tetrastigma voinierianum (assembly GCA_016808115.1). NCBI lineage: Eukaryota > Viridiplantae > Streptophyta > Magnoliopsida > Vitales > Vitaceae > Tetrastigma > Tetrastigma voinierianum. The sequence goes on along the minus strand of JAEQBH010003243.1, from coordinate 217,608 downwards.
TCATTAATATATCAATTATCGGTCCTAATTGGCATGATATCATGGTAATAATACTTTCCTTTTTTTTTTATTTTAGTAAGTTTTCCTTTTTCCTATTTTTTATAGGTATTTTTTATTTTCCTTTTCTATAAGTTTTTCCTATTTTATGTTATAGGTATTTTCGATTTTTTCCTATTTTATAGGTATGTTGGATCACCAGTTTTTCCTTTTCTTATTTTATTTTATAGATATTTTCAATTTTACTTGTTTTATAGGTATTTTGGAACCTTTGGTCAAACACACAATAACCGTTGCAACGGTAATACCTTTACATCAAATAACAACTGATCTAATATTTGCGCCTAACTGACGGCCAGTCGCCCACTAGTTAAATAGCGTCTAGACCCGGAAGGCAACGGCCGTGCGAATAAAATTTTGGCGCCTATACCAGCCCACGGACCCAAATAAAACATGCCTCCCCCCCTTCCCCTCCCCAGCCCACACCCCCTCTCTCTCCTCTCTCCTCTCCCCTTCCCTCTCCTCCTGGCTCACCCTCTCCCTGGCTCCACACCCCCTTTCTCCCTTCCCCTCCAGGTTCCAACAACCCCCCGGTCCAACAACATTTGAAATTTTGAAATAATTTTAGTATTGAAATTTTTGATTTAAATAAATATTTTGTGATCACAGATTATCCAAAATTATTTAAGTTATTAAATTTTTAATTTATACAATTTTTGCAAATGATATAAAAGATTAAAAATACAGAGAAATACATTTGATTTATTATATCGGCGAATTTTAATTCTGATTAAAATTGGATGCTCTAAATGAATTGGTTGCAAGCTTATTTACAAATGAAGATCAAATAAAATTGTAGTTAAATTAAAAATTAAGAAATTCGTTATTATATATTTTATATAATATTTATAAAGAAAAAATATTAAACGATATTACTGATAAAATCATCATCCACGATAAGCCTCCTCATCTTATAAAAAAAGCCCTTTAAATGCTTATAAAAAGACAATAATTAGTTCTCCAAATAATACAACCGATATAGATATATATCTTAGTATAAAACAATTTCCATTCAAGACAATTAAGATTTTCAAATTTTGTGATCATTAAAACAACAAATAAAACATCATGTTAAGTATCTATTATCTTCTATTTGATGATTAACCATGCCTCGTGGAGTACGCCGATCTGGTCGCTTACAGAGCGGAAGAAATGTTAGCAAGAAAAAGCGATGTAATTTGTCACCCGCGAATCGGCGAATAAGATGCTTTAAAAGACGTGATTTAGCGACAAGAGACGCGACGCATCAATGCTCGGTAGTTCTGACTAAATGACCGACATAAATAACTTTAAATTTATCAAAACACGAATTCGATCCTACGATATAATTCTTCGTCACTTAAAATAGCGACAAAATATTTCGTTAAACGATATCAGATTTTTATTTTCTACAATAAAATTATAAACGATTAACAAATAAAAGAAAGGCCAACCTAATGACGTACTTATTTTATAAATGACAGAACTTTCATACATTTCCAAACGTGAATTCATATTCATTTAATAAAATTTTTAAACGGCAGATTTTTTTATTTTTAATCGCTTTTAAGCCTTACTTTTAATTTTTATTTAACTAATACAATTTAAATAAAAACCTAACTACTCCAAGTTTTAGTAAATGGCTTTTAAAGTACTTAAAGTATTATTTGGCCAAGCCTTCTCATGACTACAAGAAATTTAAAAGATATAGTAATGTAATTTAAAGGTGGGTCAAAAAACTTATAGCTAAAAATACATATATACAGGTTCAATTAATTTCTTACCAACCTTTAGCCGGAAAATTTAATTGCGCGTTACTATACAAAAGCCTATAATTGAAAAAAAAAATTAGAATCACGGCTATATTGACTATTGTGAATCAATGGGCGCAAATTTGTTTTCACCGCGAATATATGTCATTGATATAACCCTTCGCGACCACTTCGACCATATAAAAAAACCTCTCTGATCGGTATCTCCTTCTGAACCTCAACCCTAACCCTAACTTGATACCCAATGGAGCTCGAGAGGTCAAGGTTCGCCTCCCAAATTCCTCCCCCACCACGTCGTTTCCGCTCTCCTCTCCTCGTTTCACCGCCCGTTGTGTCGTTTCTCTCAAAGCCAAAGCGATTGTGATTAACAATTTGAGTGTGGCAAACGAGGAGGAACTAGTGTTGGTGGATCGGCCACTCTTGCCTCAGCTTTCTTTCCTTGGCACACCACAGCTCAGACCATCAATCAAGGTCTTGGATCCGTACAATGTTCTACCTCCTCCGCCACTGCCAGTAGCAACCGTATTCTCCCGGAATTTCTCGTATCGTGGGCTTCAGACATAGATTGAGGGTTTTTTTATCAATTACGGAATTAGAGATGAATTTGAAGCCATATTTTCGAAAAACTTACAATAAATCAATCTTTAAGGTAATTGTTTTATGTTTGTTGAGGTATTTTAGCTGTTTGTTGGGTTGAAATTGTTTGCTGATGGGTATTTGGGATGGCTCTGCTTTCTGTGAACTTTGTTTTCCTGGTACATTAATTTGTTCTTATGATTTTTCTTTCAAGATCTGGCTACTGTTCAGATGTTAGCCTTAGGGCAGTTTTTATAGGGCGGGTTTTTATTGCTTTGTTGTGTGTTCAGAAGACCCTAATGATAGACTCACATGTCATTAGTTGCTCTCATGCTTGGAAGCAAATGGGTGGTCCTTCCCAAAACCATCATCACCTATCTCCTTGCGGGAAATCTTTCATGCATGATCAATCCTCGAAAGCAGGTATGATTAGTTTTCTTATATCAGATCAATCATCCATGATTGCCTCTATTTAGTCAAGAAAGTCTTTTTTGAGAGGCTTGAGCTCATACTAACATATATACCTTGATTCCTAATCTCAATTGCATCAACGCAATGATGTGTACCTATAGAGATATTATAGAATATCACTTACCATTGCAATTTTTCCTTTTCCTTGTTTTTGCAGTTATCTTGGACAAAAGAGAGCATAATTTAAGAGTTATGGAAATATTTGTTTGTAAGGATAATGTATTTTCAATTTTTACTGTTTGATAGTTTTTTTTATTTCAATAATGAATTGAATCTGTGTTTTTGTTGTTTTAGTTCAATGTGATTGTTGTGAAAATTATGAACTGGTTCTCCCAAAATGGTAATTTGAATTGTACTTGTTGCAAAACATGTTGGAAGGTTCTAGACAGAAGGATATTTTATGATGAATTTGAACCTGGGTAAGATTCTGGGATTTTGGGCCCTTTGGTTGATAAAGATTTTCTGCAAAAGATGCATTCTGGCCTCTTGTTCTATATGACTCATGTTTTGAGAATTATCTAGAACCATTAGGATTATAAAAAATTAGAAATTTATTTTCCTTTGATATAATTGTTCATGTATACTCTGTTCTATACTCTTTTCTTCTAATATATTTTCATTTACTTATTAAAAATAAAAGAAAAATCATAAATGTACTGAGTCTCTGATTGTGAATATATTTTACCTTGAAGTGAGGGGTGAAACGGGTTGCCATACATAGACATGAACTTTTTTACATTCATAGACATGTTTTGTAATAGCTCAACTTTTACCTTGTTGCCAGCACCTGCCTTAAAATCTAGTTTTTAGATTTCGACATCATGATAATGCTTGAAACAACTTGAACATGTTCTGGGCATTGATTTGTGTCTCACAGTCTTCAAGTCTCACAGTAAATGCATCTAGTTTGGTCCGTTTGATTTATAGATTTTGTGATTGCCATTGTTCTTCTCCCATTTCACCCGTGTCCCTTTTTCAGGGTTAAATTACAACATCTTTTTATTTTTTTCTGTTGTTTCCTAGTCCTAAGTTAATCTCAATAATTAGTCTGCTTTCTCATTTTCTCTGCTATATATGTCTACTAATGCAGCATTTCATATATTTATCTATATATTATTCTCAGTTGTTTGTATTAGGCCAGAAAACAGATTTTTGGTTCTTTGAACAAAGAAGATGACATTCTTACAATAGGAGAGAAAGGGCCAGATGCTACTGGTGATAATAACAGGATTGTGGTGAATGATGGCAATATCCCAGAGTGGGCACAGGTTCTGGAACTCAATTCTTCTAGAATGAATTGAGCTCTGTATACTCAGAACCGAATCAGTTTCTTAATTACTGTAGATGAAAATTCAATTGAATTGTATGCAAGTAGATATTGAAATTGAAATTTGGTTATAGACATATGGAGGATGAGGATGCTAAAGCTGCTATAGCAATTTCAGTCTCTAAGGTTAGTCAGGTATTAGTCAAGCTTCTTAGGCTATTTCTTTAACATATATATCTATTTGTTTTGATGGGTGATTGCTCAGGTGAATACATCTGTATCAGGCACAAGATAAGCTTCCAGTCACAATTTGGGTGATTGCTCAGGTGAATGCACCCAGAGCAGTGTATAATGGATACGACTTTTCCAAGGGATAATAACCCTGCTTTACATTTCTGATCCAACTGTTGTACTTCGGTTTGTGTATGCCTCTTGAGGTGATTTGGCTGTGCGCATACGTGGACAACATGCTTTTTCCTATGGTGGGTGGCAAATCAAGTTATAATCCACAGTCCAAAGACTTAATTTTGCAGTTGGTACAGAGGTTGTACAACATTGAATTAAAACTGAGTTAAGGAGCATTTTTATTTTTTATTTTTTATTTTTAATTTTATTTGTATTTGTGCATATGATTTGCAATTAAATCATTAGATTAAATGGAAACTGGTGTATGAGAAAGTCTACCATGTCTCTCATTTAGGCAACTGAGAGGTTTGAAGCTATGTATCCTACCTTGCAAAGATGGCCCTAGCTGGATCCGCTTAGATGCAAAGCCATTGAAACAAGTTCTGTACATTGAAGTTTTCCATCAAAGATGCTGGAGAAGGTAACCAAACTTTCTAATTGCATTTTTCTTATTGTATGAAAATACAAGTAAATAGGTTTCTACCATTTTGGCAATTTTGATGTGCTCTATATGCAGGTATTCATGATCTATCAAGGGAAGCAGTTGATATTTTTGCTTGGTGTTTAAATCAGAATCCTGACTGGTACAAGCAATGGGTCACCGGTTTCTGATTGTTATTTTTGGTTTATTTTTTATCTGTTCGTTTGAGACTCTTTCTTTCTTTTTTGTGCATGCATCACTAAATTCTTTTATTTTTTCTTTTTGTATCCTGGACCTAATTTATCTTGATAATTTGGAAGCAAGTTCTTGTTCTGGAAAAAAGCTGGATGAATGGAAGGAATCCTGCTAAAAATCCTAGTCATTTTCACTTATGGTATAGAATAAGATTAAATATGGTAGATTCTGAATTTGATATATATATATATATATATATATATATTTTCTTTGGGCTAAAATATATAAGTATTTAGGAAAAGTACTATCAGAGCTAGTATCTGACATTGTGAATGTAAATATGTAAGTGGAATAAATAGAAACAGATGTATCCATGGAAAGATTCATCAAAGGCCTACTTGAAATGGTGGAGAATTCTCCCTATAGGAAGCCTTCAGATGAGGCTAGTCATGATTCTTGAGAACTTACTTATATTATGTTAGTAGAATCAATTTATCTTCTGAAACTAACTCTATACTTTTCTGCAGGTTACTGCTTCTGTGGAGGGTGGAGTACTTGCACCATATTATGCATTGAAGAACGACTATTTGCACCATTAAGCTTCCTGAATCATTCTCCCATATACATGCCCTTCAACAGAGGAATGCCCATGACCAGAGTGTTGGGCAGAGTTGAGAGCGAGAACAGAGTGATGGACCATTCCAGAGTGATTAAGCCAAATATTGCTTCACTGGAAGTGTTAGATCATGTCAAGATCAATATCGAACCAGAAACTCCCATATCAACTTTGAAAATCATTCTCACATCTTCTTCCGATTTGTCCTTCACCAAGGAAGAGCTCAGAAAAGCACAGGACCTAATGACCAAGGCATTTGTTCAGTTCCATAAAAATCTCAGGGTTCTCAAAAGTTATTGGTAACAACACTGCTTCTTCTTCTTCTTCTGATAAACTCTTCTTCTTCTTCTGATAAACTCTTCTTCTTCTTTTTCTTCTGTTAACTTTCTGCCAATCACTGCTTTTATTCTTGAAGCTGACCATATACTGATAATTTTCCAGTTTCTTGAACCTGTTAGCATTCTCTAATATCATGAAGAAGTATGACAAGGTACTCACTGCTCCACAATTTTATTTCTCATAACTCACTGACAATATCGCCAATGCATTTAGGCTCCGTTTGAAACCCAGAAAATGCTAAAAAAAGAGAAAAAAAAACACTAAAGAAAATGATTTTCTCTTGTTTGGTTTCATTATGGAAAATATAAAAGTTAAAATTCCACCAAAGTTTTCATATTTTTAAATTTCTTATTCCTTATCTAATAGAGATAAACAAATTAAATGAGTTTGAACTAATATATATATAATTAATTTATTAAATTTAAACTTATTTTTTATTTTTCTTAGTACTTTCCGGGTTCTAAACGAAGCCTTATAAACATTTTACTCAGCATAACTTTAAATGCATCAAAGGCCTACTTGGAAATGGTGGAGAATTCTCCTATAGGAAGCTCAGATGAGGCTAGTCATGATTCTTGAGAACTTACTTATATTATGTTAGTAGAATCAATTTATCTTCTGAGACTAACTCTCTATACTTTTCGGCAGGTTACTAAGCTTGTGGAGAGGGTGGAGTACTTGCACCATATTAAGGCATTGAAGAACGTAGACTATTTGTACCATCGCTTCCTGAATCTGTAGTTCATGGCATATGGGTTGTTGGTGGAGATGAAGTAAAAGGAAGTAGGGGGACAGCAACAGTGCTACGAATCTGTTGATACTGAACATTGACAAGCTGAAAATCTTCCACCATTTCACCGATGTCAATATCATAGCTACATAGAGAGGAACAACAGCCGTGAGGACGTGGTAGATCAGTGATCAGTGAAGTAATATCAGTAGTCTCATTGGGTGTATTAGATCAGTGATCAGTGATGAACTGAACTCGAGCTCCCAGCATTGTGGGAGGAGCGAGCTCTGGAACTTGGATGGAGAAATGGCATGTAGACATATAGTTGCTACCGTTTATTCTTGCAATTCTCTTCCTGTGAATTTAATTCGGAATGATATTCATGGTTTGAATTTTGAATTTTGAACCATTCCTATGGCCAGGGTTAACTATAAACCACAGCTATAAATCACCTTATGGTCGGGTCGCACAATCAATATTATAATCATCCCCATACAGTCAACCATAAACCGGCTGGTTATAAAACCATCCTCGCTACCGGGTCAATCACAAACCTGGTTATAACAACCTGCGCCGGGTCGACCACAACCACAACAACCAGTCTTATACCGGGCCAACCATAAACCGCGCTTAAAAACTACCATACGGGCTGCGGCCAACCAAAACCGCGCTATAAATTCATCCCTATGGTCGGCCAATCACAAAACCGCGGCAGGTAATCGCATCGGCGGTCAATTAACTACAAACCGCGCTATAAACTATACCAAAATTATTAACACCCGGAAAAGCTTATAGCCACGGTTTATGAAGTGACCGCGCTTCTATGTGATTCCACACCACCTACGCGCGCCATGCCACGCCGCGCTGTCTCATCCGCAGCCATATTTACGGTCAGATCATATACTGCTTTTACCGGGTCGACACGCTAAAGGCTTCTTCCTGCAGTGGCGCGGCCTAAAAGCCACGACCGTCACAATAATGGGCTCTAATCGCTTCCACGGCCCGACCCTTCTTAAAACGGTTTCGTCGGTTCACCGCTTCCGCTGGAAGCCGGCTGTACTCGTCAGCCGACAGACTTAAGGCTGCCTCAAAGCCGCTGGACGCTAAGATCCTGGCATTACCTTACATATCAACACAATTATCAAATTATTAAAAATATTAGATGATTATATCAAAATAAAAAAAATAAAAAATTAGATGATGATATAGTAAAGTAATAGCAATAAGAAACGGCTTAATAATCCTAATATGCCTAAAATACTTAGGATTTCAAGTCTGATGACATATATTAGGGATTTGATGTAACTTTTTTATCTAATCAACCACATATCGTAACAAGTCAACTATAAAAACATAAAAAAATATAACTAATGAATTAACAACCTAAAAAATAAGACTTTAAGAGTTGATTATTAAAAAAATTTAAAATAAAAACTCGAGGCTATGAGAATCTTTTTGTTCGGCTTATCACTCTATCTATAATTGCATATTAAATGCATGCATATAGTAAAAACCTTGGCTTGTTTATATATTGAAAACAAATGTTATTTATTTCAAATAAAAAAAATGTTGATTTTAAATTTAATTTTTATTATAAAATAAAATAAAAAAACAAATTATTCTTTTGTGAGAATGTTATTGGTTCTCTTTATAATATTTATGTTAATATAATCATTTACGTTTTCATCTGGTAGACGACCTGAGCGGCTGAAATGTTAGTCAACTCGCTTCGATCCCGCGCGATGCTATATAAAGAAAAGCAGAGACAAGAAGATCTTACGGAGTGTCAACCGCCTTCCTACGCCTGTTAATCCTTTTTCAGGAAGGAAAAAGATTAATCGCTCGGCCACGAGTTCACTCGTATACCTTTGTGGCAGAATTAATCGCATTTATACTGCAAATGTTAGCTTACTTTCCTCGACACGATACCGCATTCTCCCAGATCAATGGGGCAGCCTTTTCTTATCACGACCAAAATAATTATTGCGGATAAATGGCGGAAAATGCGATCACGTAAATCCTTCTTCATAATCCTGCGGAGGCTGTGATCATGGTGCACTCGGCGACTTTTCCCTTTCACACGAGTTTTTTGGGTCGCCTATATCACTTGATTACATGACATGGTGGTTTCAATTCTACCTGGCCCGGTCCTGCATTTTGGCATGGGATAGGATCCTTCACGCGGCCAAGCTCTTTATCAACCGTGTCAACTCCTCTCATAAAGACGGATGTTTGAAGCTTACACTCTCGAGCTCGTTTCCACTTACGCGTGACATATTGTTTTCTACCCCATCATAACTTATGATTTTATTGTAATATTATCATTGGCATTTTATTAAAAAGTTTATTATATATAAAAAAATATAATCTATTTATTACTAAAACTATATTTAATTTTGATAAGATTTAAATTAAATATACATTATATAAATTTAATTTAAAAAATTAAAATTAGAGTAAAAACTATTTAAAAATATAACGCAAGCCCAAAGGCCCATTAATCGTAGCTGCATTTGAAAGCCCACAAAGGCCAAGAAACAATAGGCAGCGCAGTCAATTCAGAGAAGCTCCTCGATATTCACAACGGGGCAGCCCGAGAAGTCGATCAAATGGCCAAGAAAGGCTGCCCGTAATCAAACGGGCAAAGATTTTCAGATCTTTCTAGAACCCTCCACGTGGCAACACCTAACCCTCACTCTCTTTCTAAACCCTTCTCTTATCTTCTAGTTCGCTTGGCTGCAAATCTCTGTTCCCGAATCTGTGGTTTAGGTTTTCTGTCCAGCTCTCTCTGTCCGCTGTAGCTGTGACCCTAAATTTATAGGTTTGGGGTCAGGGCTTTGGTGTTCAGTTTTCGAATTCGAATCATTGAACGCTAGGAAATGGCTTCATCGACGGCTCAGATTCACGGTCTTGGAACTGCTGGGTTCGCTTCATCATCAGCGAAGCCAAAGAGTACGTCTTCTAGAACGGTATTCTTTGGGCAGAGATTGAGCCCCAGTACAGCATCTTTTGGTCTACCGAAGACCGCGTTCTTGAAGCTGAAAAGGAACTCTAGACGAGACTACTCGACGGGACCTGTTCGTGTTGTGAATGAGAAAGTGGTGGGAATCGATCTCGGCACCACGAACTCGGCGGTGGCGGCGATGGAGGGAGGGAAGCCCACGATAGTGACGAATGCCGAGGGGCAGCGAACGACGCCGTCGGTGGTTGCTTATACTAAGAACGGCGATAGGCTTGTTGGTCAGATTGCTAAGAGGCAGGCCGTGGTTAATCCAGAGAACACCTTCTTCTCCGTGAAGCGATTCATTGGGAGGAAGATGTCAGAGGTGGATGAAGAATCCAAGCAGGTGTCGTATCGGGTGGTAAGAGATGAGAATGGGAATGTTAAACTCGAGTGCCCAGCTATCGGGAAGCAGTTCGCTGCTGAAGAAATTTCAGCCCAGGTAATGATTTTCTTTGGTTTATTTCAGTTGAATTATACAGTTCTTTTGGTTGCATACATATATAATTACAATTTGTGCATATTTGATGTTATTTGAGTGGGAGGATTTGGGTTTTCTTTGGGGCCATTTAGTAATTAAATAAAGGACTAGAAACGAAAATGAAGATTTGGTTTTTAACTGAATGCTAATCCATGATGTTATATCTGTATTGATTATCTGGGAGAACTAATGGGATTGAGTTTGAGTTCATGTTATATTCCAGCAATTGCTTTCTTGTTGCCTGCAACATCTTGAATTGGACAGAGTTTTCTTCTGACGAGTTTATCAGCAATGATGGAAGGACGAGACTTAAGTCCTTTTTGCTTAACAAATCCCAAGGAGCATATTGTATAATTTTTTCAATCGAGTTAGATTATAATTGGTCTCTGTTTCTTTATTAGGTCCTAAGAAAGCTTGTTGATGATGCCTCAAAGTTTCTGAATGATAAAGTTACAAAAGCTGTGGTCACGGTACCTGCATACTTCAATGATTCACAGAGGACAGCAACAAAGGATGCTGGTCGTATTGCTGGATTAGAAGTTCTTAGGATCATCAATGAACCTACTGCTGCTTCACTGGCATATGGGTTTGAAAAGAAAAACAATGAAACGATTTTGGTATTTGACCTTGGGGGTGGTACTTTTGATGTCTCAGGTACCAAGATTGATATAGAACTCGACTTATATTCTAAACTTGCCATTATTAGTTTGTCATGTTCCATAAAACTTTCCATTTCTCAGCCTGTTACTTTCTGGAATTCCTTTGCTATGTTTTTACTAGTAATAATCATGCATTGTAGGACTTCTTCCCCAATCTAAAATGTAAGGCAGTTGACTGACCATAATGTTGTCTTCACTCAATTGTTTTATACTGTTTGTATATGATTGTAAATGCATGTACATATTGATAGGGAATGTGCATCCATCTTTAGGTTACATTCTGCAACTTCACATGGGTCTTAGCATGTACAATGTATATAATCAGCAAATGCCAGAAAAAAATTGAGTTGCTATGTAGCATTGTATTCAGCCTCTTTTTCATTTGAATTTGTAGGAAAATGCTTTATGAATGACAGAACCTAATGTCATTATGCTTGCTGGTGAAGTGTGATTTATTCTTTGCATTTATCTTCTTTCTTTTCTTTTTTGCCCTCTAGTTCTCAGGTTGGTGATGGAGTGTTTGAGGTGCTTTCCAATTTCCAGGATACACATTTGGGTGGTGACGACTTTGACAAGGTCAGGCATATTTGTACCTGCAATGAACAATGTTATGTTTTATTCTTTTTAATCTCTTCTGTCCATGTCTAATGTTAGCTTTTGATTAGTTAGAGCAAATATTTATCATATATGTTACCATTCAAACAGAGAGTTGTGGATTGGTTGGCTTCAAATTTTAAGAAAGATGAGGGCATAGATCTTCTAAAGGACAAACAAGCTCTTCAGCGTCTAACAGAGACAGCTGAGAAAGCAAAAATGGAGCTATCATCGTTGACACAAACAAATATTAGGTATGTTGATTGTCTGTCCACTGCCTATTGATGATAATATCTTTTTCCATATGAACTTTACTTGCAGATATTTCTGTTTTTCCAGCTTGCCATTCATTACTGCCACTGCAGATGGACCCAAGCACATTGAGACTACACTTACAAGAGCCAAGTTTGAGGAATTATGTTCTGACTTACTTGATAGGTAGAATTTCGTCTCTACCATGTTTCTCATTGGCTGCATGCTTACACGTTCTTTGCTGGTTTATATTGGATGGTGCTGTTCAGTTAAGGGCTGTTTACTCTGGGCACTAAAACTTGAGCATCTTTTTTTATGGCAATTGTTGCTTTGTTGTGGCCCCCTTCATTGTTGGTTTTTCAAGGTTAGTGTCTTATGTCAGAATTATTTTTTCAGGCTTAAAACACCAGTTATACCCCGGAGGAAAACTGTCCTTCAAAGATCTTGATGAGGTGATCCTTGTTGGTGGATCAACACGTATCCCTGCTGTCCAGGAGCTTGTAAAGAAACTGACTGAAAGGATCCCAAACGTCACAGTCAATCCTGACGAAGTTGTTGCTCTAGGGGTTGCCAGCAGGTTCATTATACTTCACATTCCTTGCAGTGTGCAGTTTTCGTTGTCAGCCTATAGTTTTGCATGGTTTCTGGAGTACAGGACCCTAAGTAAACTAACCTTTGTGTCCGGTTGATACTAGGCTGGTGTTTTATCTGGAGATGTCAGTGACATAGTGTTGTTGGATGTGGACCCCATTGTCTCTAGGTCTAGAGACATTGGGTATGGATACAAAATCATCCCAAGAAATACAACATTGCCCCACCTCCAAATCAGAGGTGTTTCAACAGCAGCAGATGGACAGACATGTTGAGATCAATAATGTACTTCTGCTGCAGAGAGAGTCAGGGCGGTCAAGTCTCTAGGTGCCTGACTACGGTATCCTCCCTGCACCGTGGAGTTCCTCAGATCGGCTTCGAGTTTGACATTGATGCCAATGGTACTTTCCTGTCACTGCCATTGACAAAGGCACAGGAAGAAACAAGATATCTCATTACAGGAAAAAGAAGCACCTTGCCCACTGATGAGGGTATGTTTTCCTGTGATGTTCACTTCTAGAACAACTATGTTTTTGTCTAAAGAATTATTTCTCACACATGATACAATTCACTCGCTTCCAACTTTCCAAGCAGAAGCCAGAGAGCCCATTACTTCAGCTTGTTTAGGGTTTTGGAGGTAAATGTTGATTGTATAACAAGATAAATTATTATATTTTGCTGCTCAACTCTAACTCTTTGTACTCACAATGGGGGCAACTCTGATGGAAAATATGCAGGTGAGAGGATGTTAATCTAGCTAAGAGAAATCTTGCAAAGGAGGACAAGAGAAGAGAGATGCTATAGACAATAAAGAATACATAGATTCTGTTGTCTACTCAGACAGAGAAGCAGCTGAAGGAGCTGGGAGTAAGGTTCCCGCCCAAGTTAAAGAGAAGGCTGAGGCAAACCTAGAGCTGAAGGATGCAAATTCGCCAGGAGGGTCCACCCAGGGTATGGCGATGCCACGCCGTTCTTGAACCAGGTTATGCAGCTGGGTCAGTCTCATAACCAGCCAGGTATTCTGGTGCAGGAGGACCTGAGCCTGGAAGTGAAGCCAGCTAACAGAGTCATCAGAAAGGGACCAGATGGTGATGCTTATTGATGCAGATTTTACTGATATAAGTGAGTTAAAGGGGAAGCCCCTCATAAAGTCAACTTTTTTCCTTTTTCTTACTGGAAATGTGCATAAAAATTTATCCATCGGGGATTCAATTTTAGTGTCGAGGCTACATTTCCTGTCATTTTTGTTATGTGGGTTATGAGAAGGTTATTATTAGAAAAAGAGAGGATTAAACTGTCTTAAAGATGCCCACTATAGTGAAAATCTTTTGGTGGTGGTCAGCGGGTGCTATATTTAAACGATAATGTTCGGATGATTGCATGGGGTTTCCTTTCCAATGAGAATATGCATTTTTCATTCTATGGCTGAGATTATGTGTTATTTTTTGTGTGAATGGTTTTTAATTAGTTGTATACTTAATCTGTTGGTAAACCAATTGTCCCTTTACAGAGAGGATCTTCCTTCACACTTCTGTTGGATGCGGTAATTCAGGGATTTTTAGATTACTGATGGATATAATAAGCTTGGTTTGTATTTGTAACACCAATGTATGTATGCATGCTTCTAGTAACTCATACCAGTGGAGTCTATTGTGATTGGAAAACATAGAAGGTTGGTTTTTAACTTTTTAAATATAATCACAAAAATCCATCGGCGTCAGTCCCTGTAAGTGAGCCGAGATTCTGGTTAAAGCGGTGGTTCAAGCGATCCCTATTTACTGTAAGAATGATTCTTGCTTCCTGACGAGATCCAAAGGATGATCAACTGTTTTGATGGGGTACAACGAATGGCAGGGTGGTATTGCTTGGTTAAATCGGGACAGGCTATGTGTGTGCAAAGAGTTTGGTGGTATGGGATTTGGTAATCTTCATGGGTTTAATTTAGCAATGTTGGGGTAACAAGGCTGGAAATTTTTCTTTAGCCTTGATATTCTGTTAACTGTCTTTTAAAATTTAAATACTTTCCGCAGGAGAATTTTATTTTTGCTCAACTTGGAACTAATCCAAGTTTTTAGCGGCATTTGGGTTTCTTAAGCATTGCGAACTGTAGTTAATGGAAAGTGGGGAGATGGAAGTACCATCAAGGCATGGGTTGACCCTTTGTTAAGGGATGAGGCAAATTTTTAGGTTGAGACCTCCTGAATCGTCTAGCATGATGGTGAAGGGCTTGATGATTTTTGGGCGCTTGTAATGGGATGTTGAGCACCTTACGGAATTATTTTCTCCACGGGATGTTGCTGCTATTATTAGCATTCCTCTATGCCCCAAAATATCTGTTGATAGTTAGCTCAGCAAAATATAGCAAGTTTGGGGAGTATACTGTTAGGTCGGCTTATAGACTTGTCATGGAAAGACTATCTTCTGATTCTCATCTCCATGTCATTGGGAATTGGCATAAGTTGTGGCAACTTAGAATTCCCTCAAAGGTTAAAAATTTTATTTGGCGTGATGCAAGGGAGATTCTTCCAAATAGGGATACGTTGCGCCTCATGGGGTAGACTTGTCATTATCTTGTATTTTTGCAATAATGCTTTTGGAGTAACCCGCGACATCTATTCTTATTGGTCAAGAACTCAAGGATTTAAAATATTATCGGTTATCGGATATATCAGAATATATCGGATATATCGTAGATATATCTATTGTGGATATTTTTACATAAATATTCAGAATTAAAAATTATTCAAAAATTAAGAATATATTTAAGTTACTATATCAAAAGTAATTTTGAAAGCATAGAGAATGATAATATCATTTAGATTTGATTTTTACATTCTTTTACTATATTTATATTTGTTTATAAAAGACAATTATTTTTATTAAAATATATTTAATTAAGAAATAAATTATTTTTATATGATTTATACAAAATATTTTATTCAATAGTTAATTTTTGAAATTTGGTAATTGTAATAACAACATAAAATAGAATACAATATTTTTATATATTTGTATATTTATATTTAGTTATTATAAATGATTAAAAATATTCATAAATTTATTAAAAAAAAACATTCATAAATAATAAAGACAATATATAAAATATTTGCACTATATATATCAGCTACTTGTTTTAAATTTAAGTAAGGAGTGTTAATCCTGTTGTTTTGGCCATGTTTGAACCTCTTAACAACTCCATTTTAATAGCCAGACTTACAAATGACGGACATATAGGTAAAATTTCGGGAAATATATCGAAAAATCGGTAAAATACCGATATATAGGCGAAATATCGCCAATAATTGCAAAAAAAATCCGAAATTTCCGTTGATCGACTATCAGTGAGATATATCGTGTCGACCATCACAGACACACGATATATCCTTGAAATATCGATCGATATTTCCAATTTTTCAAACCCAACTCGTTGCAACTTTCGTTTCAAAAGTGTCAGTAACATGTCAGTTTACTGATACGGTTAATAACATTAAAGATCTTACTATGCATACTTTTATGTACAATGGTTGTTTGCGTTCTTACAATCATTAAGGTAATTGATGATAAGCAAGGTAATGGATGATCTTGGTGGAGCATATGGCGAGGGCAATGAGAGGCTATGGAACAGAATAGAACGGGCCCTAATAACTTCAAGGTTCCTCTGCCTGGAGTGTCTATACGAATGGTTACAAGCAAAAAATCGTGCTAGTATATCCTCGTGACGCCCTAAATCTCAGGTTCGCTGACAACCCACAACTCGCGGGACATGTAGCCATTGAGTTTCCTCTCGCAATGCCACAAAATGAGTGTCTCTCTACCCGAGACTCAAAATACGAGCAAAAATGGTCACGCCGGGTCCATATATCCATACTCACTCAAAACATAACCAACTATATTACAATACAAAGTGAAGAACTATTACACTCTTATACAAACATGTTTCAATTAGAAAGTTTCATACATGTTTTACAAAAATATATAATCAAAGCCACATGTCAGCTTTCTTATCAAAAGCGGCCTCTAATGAGCTGGCCTTCCTTGAATACCCTTGTACCTGAGCGATCCCATCACTGTACGAAAGCAACTGGGCTAAGAAATAACTTTCTCCCACATCAATACTCCCCACCTGTCACTATGTAATGGTAAACACATTCATGAATTCATGATTCATACTCGAACGCTATACGTTATCGATGAGACGTGACTCACCCTTTCCCACTTCGAGTCAGATTAACTCCCCTCACGCACTGGGAATGTCATTAAACACTGCTTTCAAAACAAAAGGTTTTTGTTCATGAAAACATAATACCAATTTCCGATAAAATTATATTCGATAACCCTTCGAGGTGAATTGCTGGATAACTCTTCGAAACAGTCATGGGTCATCCTCCGATATAAACTGTTGGACAACTCTCGAAGACAATTCTTCGGAAAATCTTTCCATGAAATTCATTTGACAACCATGTTTTTCATGTCATGCACTCATACCTACTTTTATAGGTTACCCCAGTGCATATGGAATGTAATACATTTCACAATAATTTATGTTAATATATCAAATACTTATATATTAACGAAATTACACAGCACATAAGTTATTCATTCATAGCACACTCCAAAAATTAGCTCACATGAGCTAATAAACAAACCAACACTCCATCTTGGAATTGCCCAAAGCATCACACAAACAACACACAAAGTCATGTGAACAATCCAATCTTAGTCTCAAAACTCCGTCCGCCCAACCACCACTTAGTGGATTTTCATCACCTTCACCCCAATCTTGAATCAAACACGGCTATCTAGCCCTTTCAAGATATCCCAATCCATGAAAATGGCTCTTAGCTGTCAATAAATCAAGTAGGAGAAAACCACCTCCCTCGGAGTTTGTCGAAAAACTCCACAATACCTGCATCTACCTTGTAAATTTCTGCAGCAGCATCAACTTTGCTTCTTATCTCGCCGGAATTTGACTGTCCGATCGCTGAGAAATCTAGAGAGAAGGTAGAGCCTATATCTCTAGAATTTCTCCTCTCTCTTTCTTTTCTCTCTCTATTTTCCCTCTCTTTTCCCCCATCCACCGGTTTGCTGTCGGTCACACTTCATTCTCACTTTCCACTTCATTAAGATTCCTTATTGGTTCATCGATTTCACCTTATCCTCTTATCCATCTACCATGAATTTCCCTCTAATGACATGATGCCACATGTCACCTATGGCCCACACTTGAGCTCATTGTTCGACTCATCCTACACTTGACACGTGTCTCATCCTCTGTTTTCACCAAAACGATCGGCGTCCCACACCACTCCTGCCTCGAAAAATACGAAATTCCGAACGCCTGTAATCTCGAATACCTGCAGCCTAGATTTCACGGCATCATTCCAACACTGCTCCATTTCGTCATCCGAGATTTAGAAAAATTCCAGATTTTGACCGAAATTACAATTTTACTATTTTTTAGAAAATTAGAATTTTTGGGGTTTTATAGTATCTTGGGTTCCTCGAGTGGTACATGAATGTTCTAAGCAAGGAACAAAATATAAGTAATTATGGATATATCGCACTGACGACGATATATCGGTACTGGATTTTACTGATGTATCGAAATATTTCCAGAATATCTGGCAGGATATTTTGACAAAATATCAGAAAGAAAAAATTAAATAAAAATACTTTGAAATTATGGAAACACTTTGTTGAACTATAAAAAAAAGAAATAAAATAAGAAAATATACACTTGTTGAAGATCATATATTTATTACAATTTCTATCGAGAAATTACATTACAATAATCATTTAAAACCAAAACGAAGACCGATGGCTCCATTTACATTATTTGACAGAAGGGATCTAGAGGCGCCCCTTCCTCAAAGTTCACCCGATTGCGAGTCCAACCCCGATTCGGGGGGTGCCTGCTATTAATTACTTGTGACGCCCCTACTAAGACCGACCCGATACTCCTCCCTCGATTTCCGTGTGGTCCCGCCTAGTGAAGTCCCTCTGTATAATCCCTAGGGAAGATACGATGGAACCCCACCTTAAGGAAGGGAGTAACACCATGTATTAATTTAATACCCAATTATACATAAATATATATATAAACCCAACAATTATAATGGTGTCTCGTAAAAGTTCCATACTTAATATCGAGCTGCTCTAAGAGTATTGTGATTTAGGGGTACAAGTAAAAATGAAGTCCAATACAACAAACCTCAGAATAGATAAATGCGACAGAGTACGCCACCGTGGCGGAGATGAACGACCGCCAATCGGGCGCGGTCAGGCTCTACGAACCTGTCTGACCTAGGGAACGTATTTAAAACAATAATGTGAGATAATAAATCCTGAAGTGAGTGTCATAGTTTATAATAAAAATAACCTTTTTTATATTTTTAAATCGTTTCTCCTCAAAACCTTCCGTTCACTCTCAGAAGTTCCCCGCTTGTAAACATTTCACAAAACCCAACTTTTACCCCAAGTCCAACATATGCAAATCATGCTCAACAAATTAGCCGTCCCAATGTAAGAAAACATAATCTGAACTGTACACAACATAAAGCCAAGCACAAAACATGTATAGTCATCAAGTGATAAAAATAACCATGAAATGCACCAAAACTATGAGTATTAAAATAGTTATACCACATTTAAAATATCAACAACGTCCATACCACATAAAACTAACGCTATACCGCATCATGTACTCATCCTAAACCGTCGGCAAATCACCACGCCACCGCGGTAAACCTAAAATACCAAACCGTCGTCGAACCGAATTCACGCCACCGCAAACCAGAATACCAAAACCGGCTTCGGGGTCAAAACCGACCTCACGCCAACGTGGCAAACCCGGTAATACCAAACCGTTTGGGGTCAAAACCACCTCACGCCAACGCGGTAAAACCGTAATACCCAACCGCGGATCAAACCGACCACATCAACGCGGCATAAAACCCAAAATACCCAACCGCCGATCAAACCACCACGCTAACGCAAAACCCGGGACACCAACCGCCGTGGATCAAACCGGCCACGCCAACGCGGGTAAAAACCCAAATACCCAACCGTCGGGATCAAACCGACCTCACGTTAACGTGTAAAAAACCCTGAATACCCAACCGTCGGGATCAAACCGACCTCACGTCAACGTGGTAAAACCCAAATACCCAACCGTCGGGATCAAACCGACCACGCCAACGTGCAATCACAAACCGCTCCCATTCTCACATGTACCTTCCAACAATACCGTGACGTAGTCACCCACAAAATCTCAAGATCCACCCTTTTTTCTTTACAATAGTTTTCAAGATAATTTTTACAACCTCAATCATGTACCTAAAATATCCAAACACCACCGACTCATCCACGAACACAAGAAACTTCTAATAGTTAAATGTTGACAAAATTCACATGAAATGATAACTTGTTTTGTATGAAACCAAAAATCATGTTTGAACGCAACCAACCATCCGATCAAATAAAGATATACATGTAAAGTATTAAATCATAATAGATATATCGACATAATATCCCAAATCATTTAAAAGCATATAAACCACTATTCGACTATAGACGCCGCCCCGCTTCCTCGTTGTGATCGCCTCCACGGCGAGTCAGACATAGACAAACCCGCTTAGGTTCTAATAATCGAACCAACAACCTTGGGGATGCCCCAAGGCCTTAGAATAATCGTTAGAACTATGAAACCATCAAAATTGACTGACAGTCCAATTACAGGCAGTCTTATAGTTCGGAGCACTAAAATTGGGGTTTTTCTACCCGAGCCTAATTTCGAAATCAACTGGTCCAATAATTCCTAAAACATCCACTCTCACTAATACAACTTCTCACTTTAAGAATTTGACTAAATTTCCAGATCTATTTCACCTAATTTCTAATTGTTCGAAACAACCTAAAAATGGAAACCTAACCAAACGATGTCCAAAATTTACAAACCACATAATGTTTTAAAGCCCAAGAGACCAGGAATTCATTGGTAACATTACCTTGGTCCAATACACAAAGGGGTGGCTCTAAACCCGATCTGGGCTTCTACCACCTCGCTGTAACTTCCAAACGGCAAACTGCAAAGGACCACGTGAGATGAGTTCAAAAGGTCCAAAATGGTGGAAAGGAGCTGCCGGTGGCCCTATGGCCGAAAAATCGAAAAATCCGCCGACAAACCGGGCGCCCGCCGGCCGCCTCTCCGGCCGATCCCGGCCCGGCGGCCGGCTGGTCGTGAATTTCACGGCCGGTCTCGGTCTCAAGCAGCTGGCGCACCCCAGGGCCTGAAGGTAGCACAAGTACATTTACGCTCCCTGTGTGCAATCTTCCACGGCCGCAATGGTTCAAAATGACCCACTTGGACCCACACAAGTTCGAGAATTTTTCTCTAGGGTTTCCTGAGCTCAAGAGGTTTTTATTAGGGTTTCCTTTGCATCACAAGTTATGCTTATATAGCCTAGGTCGCTTCTCGTAAAAGTTTGAAGACACTTGGGTACCGATAAAAGTGCTAACGTCAACTTCTAATGGTCAAAATTTTTATCCGTAAGTCGGATTCGTGACGCTCCCACCCACTGATGAACCCCAGACGACGAGGCCTTCTCAAATGGTGTCTTAGTTAACCTAAAATTATTCCTCCCCGAAAAAGTCAAACTTATCAACTTGGTCAAACTCTGGTCAAACTCAGACATTTGGCACGTCGTTACACCCCCATTCGCCGATACCAAATAATTATAAACTTAACTTTAAGCTTTTTTCATTAATATAATGTTAAACATTTAACTCAGACTATAATGATGAAGAATCTGATTACAAAATATATATACAAACGCTTCATATTTAAATGTTCAACATTTACAATATTTACATTGTTTACAAAACAATACTTATACAAAAATAAACCAAAGGTCTCCGCAGCACCTCATTGATATGTCAGTCTTTGGCCGCTTATCGCTGAACGTCCGACTTTTGTTTCACTTATACCTACACTCCGGATGAAACACCAAAGTGTTTTTATAACTTGTACTGAATTTATTCATATGTATCGACCTATAATAATGGTCATCTCACTTTATGCACATGCATATACTTATGACAAATATAACCTTTACATATACTTATCCATTTTTTATATCTACTTTTCATAACATGTTTCTTTTCTTATCATATTTCATATATTTTTCGTGGTCCTCATAATTATACTTCTTGTTCTTGTATACTATCATCAGATAATAAATACATGTTTCTTATTATATCATATACTTTATACATTTCCTTTATGATATTTTCATTTTCTTTATGTTCATGTTCGCAAATACCTTAGAAGTGGATACTGTGAGAAAACTCAGATAAAATCTTGCTGGTGGTTTATCACCGCATTTGAGATAGTATATCTCTCAGATGTACCCGAAGGTACTCATCACCGCATTTGAGATGCTGATCTCCGTATGACCAAATGAAGTCACTATAATGATCCAAATTTGGGATCTATGTCATGACTCAAATAGGGCCCTCAATATCTCGTGGAACTGTGATGTCGCAAAGAATCGTATCCCCATGTGCATGCTTATCTATCCAATCCTACCCTGGCTCTTAGGTATCAACTGCTTTATTATATTCTTATTAATCTTTATATCTCATATACATGAATACCTACTGATATCATGTATACTTATCAGATATTCATTTTCAAATAATTTCTTTTAAATATTTAAATGTACTTTTCATATAACCAAATTATCCATATACTTGTATTTATAGTGCACTCTTTATCATATAATTCTATC
The DNA here is from genome assembly GCA_016808115.1 of Tetrastigma voinierianum. Lineage (NCBI taxonomy): Eukaryota > Viridiplantae > Streptophyta > Magnoliopsida > Vitales > Vitaceae > Tetrastigma > Tetrastigma voinierianum. The sequence continues at coordinate 195,414 of JAEQBH010003243.1, read as the reverse complement.
TTAATATAAGATTAAATTTGCCCACATCACACTCGTCGAAGGGGCGAGGTACGGTCTAATTTTTCCTTTATATTTTTACCATGAATGGACCCTTATATACACTTAAAGGGTCCTCATTACTCTTATAGACATGTCCTTGGAATAACGGAATAATCTAAAATGTAACAAAACACAATAATTTTCCATGTCGTGAATAAAGGCTACGCCGCGAACCCAGGCCAGGCCATTCTTCCTTCTCGCCACGTCAGAAGGCAGATCCTTTTTCACTGCTATGGATCACTACGCCGTAAGATGCGACTTCTCGTAATTGCCTGTTCTTACGTTCATTTTTCAATAAAACTAACCAAAAACACAATAAAACTCATATACTCTCTAGAAAAACATTTACCAAGTGGGTTCTAACCCAACCCACACCAAACATAGAGATGAATTAGGGATTTTCCAAACCCTGTAAGACCCGAGAAATTTCAATTTCTGGAAAAAGGGCAAAATCGTAATTTTGGTTACGAAATTGTAATTTCGGTTAAAAATCCGAAATTTATTCTCTAGATCTCGGATGACGAAACAAATTGCACCGTTGAACTGCCTCGCGAAATCTAAATTTAGCACGCAAATTTCGTGGGAATTTCGAGATGGGGCTTCGAGTTGGCACGTTTTACGAGGCATCGCGTTTCGGGTGCCGTGAAACGATTTTCGATACAACGAAAGTCACATATAACAAAGCATTCACGTACAGGCGGTGTTGAGTAGAGAAATGATGAAAATGGACTCACGAGATAGTGCCGAATGTCAAACCGGGAAAAGAAGAACATGATTGGTATTAAAGGAAAAGATTTCAGCTGATAATAAGACAAAAACAAAGAATAGTGTTCTTCTTCATTAAACAAGACCAAAACGTGAAAAGGAGTATACAAGAATCATTTTCGTTTGGTTTTAGCGAGAGAACGGGTCCACCTTCCTTTAATCGCAATATCCGACCGCTTAGCCTGACAAGAAGGAGAAATCGCTCGACGCAGGCTTCAAGGTGGAAAATTTTATTTAGGAGTTTCCTCAAACCTCGAGGTAGGGGTTTCTCCCTACTTCTGGGTTTTTATTCTCCTTCTAAGCAGTACCATGTAAATGTTCGTTGGTTGAGGCCTTAACGACCATTTGGATCGCCCAAACCTTGGAATCGAAATGCTCGATTTGAGATCTACTAATGTACTCGTGACGCTTTACTCGACCGTTTGGGTTAAATGTGTGATGAAGTGTTCTACAAATCTTGTATTGGTTTGTTTGAGGCCGAAAATGGTCATGAAACCCGGGTTCACTAAGTGAACTGATAATCGTGCTTTGAAAGGAACAGTAACCTAGGGTTTTACTGCTCTCGAATGCTGATCACAAAATAATTTTGTGAAATACGTGTTCGGGTCGAAAGTGGATTAAACTAATTGTTTCGTGTTTGATCATTAGCTCAAGTGAGCTAATTTGATGTATGAATTGATTAATTACATGACATGATTGTGTGATTGGATATTATGTGGATATGTGCATAAGTTTACATATTTGCATGTGTTATATGTTATCGAAATGGCATCATAATGCATTTCATATGCACTGGGGTAGCCTAGAAATTAGGTGAGTGCATGACATGAAAAATTGAAAGAAAAACGAAAACGTTTTTTTTGAAAGGAATTTCACATGATGAATTTCCGGAGAATGGGGTTGGGAGACGGTCCAATATATCATTTTTGATGGCGACCACGATCAAGCTTTGGCTGGCTCTCCAACACATTCGCCTCGGAGGGTAGTCCCATATTTTTACCGACATTGGTAAGATAGTCGAAACAAATGTCTGTTTTGAAAAAGATGTTTTCTCTTGCACATGGCTTAGGCAGGTGAGGGAGTCGGTGAGGGCCTGGGTATGAGTTGATCATGTAGACATTCAAGTGTGGATCATGTATTTACTTGAAATGTGTGGTTATTTCGGGAGCCATCGTGATACGCACTTAGGAGGAGAGCCCACTTAGGTGATTCCACTACCGAGCATTAGCTCACCCTTGTTTAGGGATATTATATTTACTGTGCACAGGAGCTTGAGCGAGCATTTGCACGTCATAGAGGTCGGCGAAGAAAAGCCTGATTGCGGGCTTTGGTTTTTTGATTGTATACACGTATTAGAATTCTCTAATTTAATATATTAGTCAGACAAAGAGAATTGATTAACTTTGAAATCATATCGATATATTGTTGTATCAGCGATGAGTATAGTTATTGGGTCCAAGTGGTCGTTTACCATGTTGTGATTATATTGACTCCGGTTTGGGACAAGTTTCATGTGTATTGTACTGGGGGCAGAGCCCCAGACAAAGGAGACTCGTCGATTTTCCAAGTGGCGCTTCTGCAACCCAACATCCACTAGATTCGCTGGTCGGGGCGGCAGCCAACGGACCTCGGGGTTTGGGGGGCGTCACAAACCCAAACTTAAATACTTGTAAGTTGGGTTAAATTCCTAACACCCAAACAAGTATTCATATATCATAAACCAAGAATCCATACCCAAAGGAAGGATTCCTACTCATCTTATGCAAACTAGGGTTTTCCCAACCTAACTTTCAAGACATCTAGATTTAGGATGGATTCCTAACTAAACCTTAGAGTTGTAACCAATGATAGAAATATCGGAAATATCGGCCGATATTTCGTGTGTCGGTGAATGTCGACGATTTTTTTTTGCAATTATCGGCGATTTTTGGCCGATATTTCGGTTTTTACCGATATTTCGGGATATTTCCTGAAATTTGATCGATATATCGGTCACTGCTCATGAATCAGTACTATTCATCACTGTTCATAAAATGGAGTCAAACTCCATAAAATTCATTGCTAGGGGGGTTCGAACCACCTTGGCTACGAGGTTCAATTGTGACGCTGATTCACGAAAGTCGTTGTTCCACGAATCCAACCCGGAATACAGAGTGGATGTTAGTTTGCAGACGCCACTTGAGAAAATGGATAGAGTCTTTATTCTGTGGGGAGGCTCTGCGATACAATACAGCATAAACACATCCCGAACAGTCAATATATCATCACACTTAGGTAAAAAGCGGCCACTTGGGTATAAGCGATTACTCATAACAATATCTATAAAACATACTAACTATGTCCAATAGTTCTAAGAGTTAATAATTTCTTCCTCTGACAACATATATCAAAAATTAGAAATTATCACATGTATAAAATCATTAATGACGACTTTCTTCACAACCTCAGTCTCTACGGACATTGCGTCTCCTGCCATCCTGTACTGTAAAATAATATCCCTTGACAGGGTGAGCTAATGCTCAGTAGTGGAATCACCCTAAGTGGGCTATTCTCCGCTTTAAGTGCATATGCAATGCTCGAAATAAACACATTCAAAGCGAATGCATGATCCTACTTGAATGTCTGCGATCATCTCATATCCCGAGTCCTCCCCGACTCCCTCACACGTGCCTAAGCCCGCATTGTAAGATTGCTGGTTTTTGTTGTGCAGATATTCCAGTGTATATCTCCAGTTGGGCGTCTGACGATTGTATTCTCTATGGACACCCTCAGTCATATATCAATTGGGCCATCTCAGGCGATTGATATTATGTTTGAACTACCCTCAGATATTTATTATTTTTTAAGACAACCCTCGAACCATTCTCTGAATTACCTCTATACACTCTCCCTGTCGTCCTAAGGTGCCCAGTGTATGTAAATGCATGATGCCAATTCCATTTACAATTGATAAGCGTACGAATATATAATCAAATGCGTATATTGGCGTAATTTAAATCAGCACTGAGCATGTCATGTACTTTTTCACCATCAATTACATCAAAATTAGCTCACGTGTGTAGTCAAACCACGAGCAACTCGTTTGAATTACTCAACCAAACACATTATTTCTAAAAAATTATTTTGAACACTATTCTCGAGATAATTGAAACCCTCGGTTACTATTCTTTGGCAAATCACGATCATCGGTTCACTTATTGAACTTGGGTTTCTGACCATTTAGGCCTTATACAGAAATAACACATGATTTAATACAATATTTCCAAATTTAACAACCCAATCAGCACGTGGCGATCCATTTTTGCTCAATAGTGTTCAAAAATTCATATCAATTCGGTCCCAAGGTTTGGGACCAATCAAACGGCCCCTCACGGCCTCATTCAGCTCAAACATTCGCAAAGTACTTAAAAAAGGAATAAAACCCAAGTAGGGAGAAACCCCTATCTCTCGGATTTTAAGGAAACCCCCTAAATCCGGTACCCACGCGAAGCCCTCTCCGCGTAGAGCAACTTTCCTTTTTGTCCCGAAGACTGCAGACGGTCGGATCACCCGTATTTCTAGAGAGAAGGAAGACTCTCTCTCACTAAAACCACCATTGTCGACCTCACTGCCACTTTTTCCTCCAAGTCACGTTTTCCTCCCTTTCTAATTGGAGAAGACACGTCCTGTACATGTTTTGGCATTATTCTCATTTAATACAATTTCTAAAATGACCATTATGTCTCTCTTTTGATTTTGACATTGGCTCTGTCTCGGCCGTCCATTCCATCATTTCTCTACTCCTTTGCCCATGGCACATGAGTATGTGTTATATGTGTTCGTCATATCGAAAATCGTTCACGGCACTCGAGTGATGCCTCGAAAAGCGTGTCAACTCATTGTCTTGGAATTGACGAAATTTGACATTTAGCTAGGTTTCGAGCTGATTCAATTGAAATCCAGTTTCGTCATCGAGATCTAGAGAATAAAATCCGATTTTTAACTAAAATAACAATTTTGTAACTTGAAATTCACAGTTTTGCCATTTCTAGAATTAAAATTTCTGGGTCTCCCATTTCCCTCCTTAAAGGAATTTGATCACGAAATTCTGAACAATCTAAATCACTCACATGCATATGTAGCGTGCACTCTACCACTGCATGTAAGCAGTCATTAAATCTTAAGCGACTAAACCACGTACCTTCATCCCTAAGAGAAGGGATAAGTGGCGCATGTCGATATTATCGCGCTCCCAGTGGACTCCTCTACTCCATAGTGCCTCAGTGAGTACCCTCATTTAACCTGCGGTCTTGCATTAAATGGAATCTGATCCGCGGTATCAACGATGCACAGGTCCCCTCCTCGAAGGTCCATCCGTGTCAACCTCAATACGTCCCCGATCCACCACATGGTTGGATCGGGTAGCACTTAGGAGCATGGGGCGTGAGCACCTCGTGGACACGACATCTTTGGGTGGTAACGCGCTAGCAGGATGCAGCGGCGATTACTGCCTCTCGGAGTATCTCGAAGGTCCGATGAACCTCGATAGCCTGCGCTCTGCGGTGACTATTCCCTCTTGGGCATCACATTCGAGAAGATGTGATCTGACCTCGAACTCTAAGGGTCGGCGTCGCACGTCATAGCTCTCTTACGCGACTACGAGCCGTGAAAACATTTGCGTATCAAGCTCACCTTCTCGGAGGTGTCTCTAATCGGTCGGGACGATGATGGGCTCTCTCCACCCTCGGTCCAACATAGCATTTGTTTGCATGGCCTCCCATACGGTGCCTCATGCGGTGCCATCTGTACTCGCTGATAACTATTGTTGTAGGCGAATTCCACCTAGGGCAAATGCTCATCGAATTGCCCTTATAATCCGGGCATGCTCGTAGCATGTCTTCTAATACTGTATAGTCCTCTCGGTGACCATTTATTACGGGTGAAACGATTGTACTCATGTCGTCGGTAGGTATTGCCCATACCCTTTGGAAGCTCTTCCAAGTGCCTTTATCATTCTCGGGTCCCTATCCGACACTATGGATGCAGTACTCCATGTAAGTAGAACTATTTCGAATATACACTACAGACCCTCCAATGTGAAGGTCATCCGCACGGCCAGGAAAATGTACCGACTGGTGAGTCTGGCCCACTATCACCCATACCGCATCATGTCTCGCGATGAACTGGTGGCGGCCGGGTCACAAAATCCATCGCGGACTGGCTCCCACTTCCACTCCGCCCACCTCCAATGGTCAAGTGTACCCCGCTGGCTTCGTGCTCGCCTTAACCTCGACATGTGAGACATCGTCGACCAAAGTCTCCTACGCGGTCTCTTCATCCCGCCCAAGTAATACTACCGACGAAGATCCCGTACTTCGTGCCACCGGATGCACTAGCAAATCCGTGAGCGTTGAAACTCCCCGAGAATCTCCTCTCTCAAATCTGGCCGACCGGGGGAACCACTACCCGCCCTATAATCGAAGACTACCATCCGCGGGGTGGGCGGTCCAAATTTCTCATCAGCCCGGTACTTGACCTGCATCTTTCGCCCCCGATGTGACACTCCATCTCGGTCCCGCCCAATCACTGGGCTTCAACAAAGACCTGCGGTAGCTACTCAAACTCCCAACATGCCCCTTTCGAAAGCCCCCGTCTCATCAGACCAGCCCAAACTCGTCCTACGCCCCGAGCATTTGCCACTCTCGAAGCTTATACTACCTAACACTCCCCGTGACTTCCGACCGAGTGCATTAGCCACCATATTTGCCTTACCGTGATGGTAAATTAAAGTGAAGTCATAATCCTCTGAAGAACTCCATCCATCCGCGCTGCCTCATATCGAGGTCCCGCCGCGTGAAGATATACTCGACTTCAGGGTATGAGTACACCTCGAACTCCTCGCCATAAGTAGTGGCACCAAATTCAAGGAAAGACTGACGGCCGCCAACTCCATGTCATGTGTGGGGTAATTCTGCTCATGATTCTTCAACCGACAGGAACCATAGCTACTACCCTCCCGGACTGCATCAAAACACATCCCAGCCCGACCTCGAGACACGCCAATACACTGTACCCTCGGGTCCCCGTCCGACTATCAAGATAGAGTCAGAGTAAGCCTCTTCAACTCTTGGAATGCCTCCTTACATCGGCCATCCTACCAACCTCGACCTCCTTCCGGTCAACCTCACATAAAGCCAAGATTCGAGAAATCCCCGATGAATTCTCCCGAATACCCAACCACTCAAGAAACTACGATCTCGAAGACTCGACTTCACTTCCTAACTCATCACCCTCAACCTTCCCCGGTCCACCGACAAGCCCCGATGCCACACCACGTGTCCCAAAAATCTCACCAGCAGTTTAACTCGCACTTATCGAATCCTGTGTACAAATGATGGTCTCTCAATAATCAGAAATGATCCTCAAGTGACACCTTCATGCTCCCACTGACCGGGAGTATATCAAGATGTCATCCAAGAAGACTAGCGACAACCGATCTAAATAAAGGCTGGAATATCCTATGCATGAGATCCATGAATGTTGCCGGGCGACTGCCAATCCAAGGGCATCACCAGAACTCGTAAAGTGCCTATAACGCCGCTCCTAAACGCCGCTCTTAGGGATATCTATATCCCTAACCCTCGTACCGATGGTAACCAAAGGCGTAAGGTCTATCTCGGGAGCAGACTCGCGCTCCTCTCTAACCGACAAAACAAATCGCCAATCTCTGTACGGGTACCTATTCTTGATCGTAAACTGTGTTCAATCGTCTGGGTGAATCACGTACGTCGAAGGGTCTTGGTCATTCTTCTTTCGCAAATAGAACCTGAGCGCCCATGGTGAAGTGCGTTCTATTTACCGAACCTCCTTGTCCAATAGCTCCTGTGAATCGACTCGAGTTCCCCGCAACTCAACTCGGTGCCATCCTATGAGTCATAGAGATGGGTCAAGTGTGGTGTAACTCCAATACCGAAGTCTACTACTCTTCGGAGGCAATCCCTGTAGCTCATCCGAAAAAACATCCACATACTCGCATACTACCCGAGGTAGATCCAGGTCTGGTCTCTCCTCGTCCTCTAGGGTAAGGCTCGTTAGCCAACCCGCTTAACCGGTCCCCGACACCCGAATCCCATAACGCGACGGAAAACATCATGCTTGTCCCTCGAACACCACGCGAGTACCGGGTCCCGCAGCGTAACTTCTACGCTCACACCGACAACGACTCGAAGTTGTTGGGCCAATCCATCCCCGGTGGATGACATCGAACTCTCGATGTCCATGATCCGTGTCCACCGTGAGCGTAGTCCCCGAGATCTCCAACTGCAGAACTCCGATATATCATCCTTATTCTCTCCCTAATCCCTGGGAGAACTCACAAAGGCCTCCAAGGTCTCTAGAGGTCCTCGCCTTTTCCACCATATTGCCTCACTCTCAGCCGGATCACAGCTTGGGCCTATCTCTAAGAGGGTCGGTAATTTCCATAACCCTAACACTCAATCAGATAAACCAATGGTCTACCACCATCGATCTCCTCTCCCGCGAATGCCTGGAGGGTGGCGCGCTCTAAATCTCGGGAGGCCACTAGGTCCTCCCCGACTACCTCGCTATGTTAGCCTGTATGACAGCCCGCCGCAACACCCACAACCATCAAAGGCCCGTCGATCAAACACCGGCGATCGGTCAAATGTCGATGAAATGACCAGCACCGTGGACGCCCACGCCGTCCCTCTACTCAGCCATCTACACAATTAAATGGCAAGTTAATTCTCAATACGTGATCTCTAAGGCATAAACACAAACAGACACTAATCATACACATAAATCAAGTTAGAGCACATTGTCCTTGCATTTACGGTGTACCGCAAGGCAATCAATTTTGTGATTTAAAAAAAAAAATATATATATATATATATATATATATATATATATATATATATATATATATATATATTTTAACAAAATTTTATTTTCGAAAATTTCAAAATTTGAAAATTTTATTTTTTCAAAATTTTGTCTTTTTTATTTGGATTTGATTTGATTTTTTTTTTTCGAAATTTTTTATGATGAACACAGTCTATTTAGTGACTCGTAAACAATATCGAGTCAAATCTGTCAAAATCAGCCGAGGCAAGTGCACACCTCATTGTACCCCAAAGAAGACGCCCCAGGCCGCGCGCCCAGCGCCCGTGCCTTATGCTCAATGGGCAGTAGCCCATTTCAGGTTCTGCATATTTTTATTTATTTTTCGTTTATCATTATTTATTATTTCTTTATCTTTTTTCAATTATTTCCAGCACCGGAAAATCACATAAATTTTTTTTTCATTAACACTCAAATAATAAAATTTATAAAAATTTATTTTATTCATATTTTCTCTCGCTTTTCACTGAAAACCTTAGAAAATAAATTTTTTTTTCACCTCATTTCCAGTAGCCTCCTTGCTACCTTTGCACTTCATACCACTCCAAGAAAATTTTAATTGTGAAATTTTAGTTATTTTTCTTCTCAAAACTGACAATTTTCCAGCTTTTCCACAAACCCACTGCTCTTGTCCAAAATCGGAGTCGGCCCGCATTTTTTTTCTCGACCATTTTTTTTCAAAGTTTTCAACCTTGTTCTCACACTAAACTTATATTCAACATCAAATTTATTAAAATTTGATTTCATTATCCAATAAACTAAATCAAATTTATTAAAATTTAGTTCATTTCTTTCTTCCAGCTTACACACAATAAACTCCACCATTTCACATCTATGCTAATTTACTACACCCAATCACTCACAACACACACAACATGGCATACACACCATTCATCAAACAACCACATGATCACACATGTTATAAACATCAACTACACAATCACATGATCACAATCAAAACACATGCAAAGGTTCCCACTTTTCTTCCGTGCCTCTAGGTAATCTCATACCTAAACCTACACACCACAATCGAGTGGTGATGGATATCCAAACCCGAGCCCCCAGTATTCGTATACCTAAGCTCGATACCAAGTCGTGACACCCCAATTCCCCGGGATCCACACCACCACAACCCGCGGGAATATTAGCGGATGCTCCAAGTTACCCGACGCCTATTTCAAAATCTGGGCCGAGCCCTTTGTACGGAGCTCTACCCAAATACATACCCGTATAAACCCGTCCCAAATACCCAATATATCATCACATGAGTAAACCACACTGGGGCCCATAAACAAAGACTATAACAATATCCGTGAAACATACCAACTATGTCCAATAGTTCTAAAGAGTTAATAATTTACTCTTATAATACATATATCAAAATTAGAGAATTCTAATACATGTATAAAATCATCAAAGCCACAACCGGCTTTCTTCACAACTCAGCCTCTAGGACGAGCCGTCCCCTCGCACGCTCCCTATACCTATAAAATAATATCCTTCGACAGGGTGAGCTAATGCTCAGTAGTGGAATCACCCTAAGTGGGCTATTCTCCACCTAAGTGCATATGCAATGCTCCAAAATAAACACACATTTAAGCAAATGCATGATCCTACTTGAATGTCTAACTGATCATCTCATATCCCGAGTCCTCCTCGACTCCCTCACACGTGCCTAAGCCACGTATGAGAACCTTAGTTTTTATTTCTGGACAACCTTCCGATATATATATCAATTGGGTCGTCTCCGACGATTGATATTATACGGATCACCACGCATATCAATCGCCGCTCCGACGATCGATATTGCATTTGGACTACTCCTCCGATATTTATTATTTTTAGACAACCTTCGAACCATTCTCTCAAGCACTACCTACGACTTCACCTTATCATTCCTGCGCGCCTAATGCATATAACGTGACGACGCCACCCCATTTACAATTCAATAACACATGCAAATATATAATCATGCATATATTCACATAATTTAAATCACACTAACATGTCATGTACTTTTCACCATCAATTATATCAAAAATTAACCACGCGCTAACGATCAAACACGAGCAACTCGGATTTGAATTACTTCAATCAAACATTATCACAAAAATTATTTGTAATACTTATTCTCTGAATAAGTGAAACCTCAAGCATTATTCCTATTAAATCACTAATCATCTACTCACCTCTATGAACTCCTGCTTCACTCCGCCCATTCTACTTATACAAACCAACACATGATTTAATACAATATTCCAAATTTAACAACCCAATCATCCGTGGCGCTACTACGTCTAACGGGTGTCTGCACCCATCAATTCCTGCCTGCCTGGGGACCAACCAACCACTCACGACCCTTATCCAAATTCTCAAACATCTCGCAGCACTTAAACATAGAAGGAATGAAACCCAAGTAGGAGAAACCCCACTTCTGAGTTTGAGGAAACCCCCAAATCCGGTGACTCCACTGTGCCTCCTCCCGTGAGCAACTTCATTCCGAAGATCGCCGACATTTGACGCTCAGATTTCAGAGAGACGAAAGACTCTCTCTCACTAAAACCACTTTTTCCTCCAATTCACGTTTTGCCTCCCTTTCTAATTGGAGAAGACATGTCCTGTGCATGTTTTAAGATTATTCATTTAATACAATTTAAATGACCATTATACCTCTTTTCCCGCTTTGACATTCTACTTGACCCTATTGTCCATTTTCATCATCATTTCTCTACTCATGCTACTTATGAGACATGAGTACGTGTTATATGCGACTTTCGTCAGATCAAATCGTTACCACCCGAATTGCGATGCCTCAAAACGTGTCAACTCCGACCGCTCTAATTCTACAAATTATCGTTAACTCAGACTCTTAGATCATCTAACTTCAACTGTTTCTGTCATCCAAGATCGATTAATGCAATCTTAGATTTCTTAATAAAAACAACAATTTTCAGAACCAACTAATACTTTCTGCTGAATGCCCGTAAACAAACTTCTGTCCTACACTCCTCCATCCAACAGCCAAACAGTCTTGCAGCCATATATTAAAAAAATTCTACATATTGTTTTCTTGACTATAATTGCTTTTTAATAAACTTCATAATTATTTTTAACTCATTATAACAGCCAAAATATAAATATAAAAATATATAAAAGATTATTTTACTATATGTTATACTATAATCATCAAATAAAAATTATTAATAAATATTCATAGAATCTATAAAATAATTTATTTAATAAATATATTAATAAAAATAATTTAATTTTTTATAAACAAATATAAATGTAAAAGAACATAAAAAACTAAATCTTAAATGATATTAAGAATTTTTACGTTTTAAATAATTTTTGATTAGTTAATTAATATTCTTGAATTTAATATTTTTATAATATTGATATTAGTAAAATTATCCAACTCGATTGATGAGATTCGAATCGGCACTAGTTAGTGATCCACAAAACTATGATTAACTTCGCCAACAACTATTCCTTACAAAACATAAGATTCAGCACCAAGTTTTCATTTCTCCTTTCTCCTTTCTTCTCTTCTAAAACGTGAAACTCTAAATGAGTAATCTAATTTTGTTCCTGATCTCAACAAAGTAATGCCATGTTTAGTTTAACCCACTTGAAGTCCTTCTCTGTTTTCGTACAGTCCTTTGATTTTTCTCATCTATCTCTCATCTAACATGCACATCTACTACTATATAACTATTAGAACATAACTGGGTCCCAATTTTGGTAAATGCAATTTAATTTACCTTTGAATATTTGTATTAATTCCTGTTTTGTTTATTCTTATTGTTGGTGTATTATTTTATTCGAAAATATATTTACTTTTATCATACCCAAACATGTTATAAATCGTAGTAAGATAATTTCAAAGGCTTAGATCCCATCTCGACGAAGACAATATTCATACCAAGACACTGCCCGATGGCCATTGGACAAATCTCTGAACATGCTATGCATAACCAAGTGACTCTACCACAACCTCTCCCGTGGACAGGAAATTTGGTCAACGCATGTCACAAATCCTTATTGCATTGATATCAATCAACATCAGACCAGCTGACATTGGTGGCCAACCATTCACAACACCAATAAAAGATAAGATGGCAATAAAGTCAGACCACATGACCCAGTTGTGGCACAATATACGCCCATCACAATCATCAATTGTTCCAATACTATGCACTCAAAATCGGGCCGAAAACGAACTTCACTCAGGCTGCAAGTCATCCTTCGCTGTCTTCCTTCTATATGATATTTCCAATGGCTCCACACTCGACCAGCTCTTCCCAGACCCGTATTTTCATTCGAAAACATAACATCTTCACCCCGGCTAAAGTTAACAGATATATTAATTCGTCCGTGATTCACGATCTCACCATCGCCCAGATTATTAACATTATTCATCTCTCCATCTGAAACATTATGAATCAAAATCACCAATACTTGGTTCACACGGCGTCAAGACTTAATCGCGAGGGCCTGCAAAGTGAACATCGGCCAGTTCTGTTCCTCGCGTTTTTAACAAACTTTACTATAACTTCTTCATAAAACTGGCCAATGATTAATAAGATCTCGTTTCATTATAAAATAATCGCGGATCGTGATTTATCTCAATATTCAAATATATACGTCTCGACCAATCGAAAGAAGCGATCTCATCATCACCAAACCTAACTGAAATTTCGGGCGAATCAGAAAACATTCGCAATCTTTACCCGCTTCATCAGCATCACGATCTTTGTCGCCGTTGTATTAACGCCAAACAATCGTTTATTCGCACGCGTCATTTCTTTGTTTGGTACAACAACAAATCATATTCAGTTTTTGTTTAAGATATGTTAAGAAAGAACTTATGCCAAACCTCGACGTTGAAGATTTACAAAAACTACTATTCAAACAATAAAATGGGCATTTATATATCCAATATATAACAAATGGTTATAATTAATATAACGGTGAATTAACAATTTACCAGAAACCATTTTTATCTCGACTGTCAACACCATCACAACCTTTCATCGCACCAACATAAGTCGCACTCAAAATGTCAAAACTGAAAATAAAAATTCACTGAATAACAATCACTGAATTATAACTAGAAACCTATTATTTACCTGCTTCATCACAAACCCAAAGATTTACAGGATCATCGGAAACATCATAACAACTGAATGTCCAACTGACTCCAAAACCATACGGAAATTTTGAATCCTAGATAAAAGGTCAATAGTTATGATAATTAAAGAGTGAATAATTATAAACATAAGATATTAAAATGGAAACATTCACAAGAGTATTAATGAAGTTAACCGCTTTTGGTAAGAAAATATGAGTTACAAGGTCTAATCCCAATCGATCATTTACAAAGTTTCAATCAATTTTGAAATGAGTCAATTCAATTTGGCTCTCATCAATCCAATCATCCGGTATACCGGGGACTACTTTCGAACAACATCATAAGATCGGTATAAGGTCTCATGAACGATACTGTTTCCATCTTCTCTCCCAACAGATTCATGATCAAACATATGCCCTTTAACTATAAACCAATTTCGCTCTATTAAGTTTATGGAGGATCTGATTCACATAACACAAAAGACATCATCTTCAACAACTCTTTTTAAGACCGTCAATGTTAATATTATCAACCCTATATTTTAGAAAAGACGATGACTTCATAACACAGATTGAACTATTTATGCTAAACCAACCAAATGATGTTGATTATCTTCGCCATTCCTACGCCGACTCACACGATCCTTTCAACAAACATTCTCAAACATTAAATCAATCAGCAGGTCACGGTCCAATTATTATTTAGTATTTCTTTCCATCAACAAATTTCCGTTTTCACAAGGTCGACATCCATTATTCATAATCATAACCACATTTCATATCCAATCATTGACAACGCTTCAATTAAACTATATGGATGTTATCTTGATCGTTATCCAATATCAACAGATTTTGATGGAAAACAGCTCATCAAATATAATTGTACAAATGACTATACTAACTGAATAATCCTACCATCCACTTATTATAATCAAGATCCATATACTCTTCCATTTCTTCCTTCAGATGTCATATAAGCTTCATAAAGTCTTTATAATCAATTTCAAGTATCAGCGGATTTCATATTTATGATATGGTTCATACCATCCATATAATAATCATGAAAAGTCGTTATTGTTGGGGATATTTCATATGAGACAACAATTGGTCATTGTCAAAATGATATTTATATGGATATAAAGAATGTAAAAGACATTAATAGACAAACCGTCATAAATGCAACCAGCGTTTAAAACGCTGAATCCCGCTAGCGGCGTAACGACTTTCAAACGCGGTACCGCCACTTAACAACTCCATTGCTCCTCAGACTCAACCACCTTTGTTTTTGCATTTACAAGCGCACCACGCATATGATCCACGCCAAGACTTCACACTTATGCCTTTGATGATCAACGGTCGCGAATGATCACTATCATAACATGCAAAATAAAATAATAATATTATTTATATATAACGAAAATGAATAGGCAAGATTTGTCGGCGTTATCACAAATCCCAATGATCTCCCGCCTCGATCTTCATTTAGCTTTATAACGACGCTTATTATCATCTTCGCCACGCGTATAAAGTCACAATACATACACATCCACCCTCCCTCCCATTCATCATCAATATGACCGCATGCTCTTCTCCATCGCGCCAGACCACTGGGACTTCCATATCATTATTATGATTATTAATAAAGAGTCATTGTTGTTTTACTCCAATCCATATTTGGATACTTTAATATTTGAATGGGATCCCATGTGGATAGATGAACTTTGGCTTGGTAATTCATCCACTTTTTATGCTTAAACCACATTAATTATAATGAGTTTATTTTATGTCCTCTCCCAGTATACATATAATATCTCCATATGATTTCTACTTCCATCACTTATAATATCTATAAACATATGATTTATTGAAAATGAAAATTTAATCAATACATTTATATGATATCATATAACAATATTTATAAAATGTAACTGAACATGCAAAAGTAAGATATGTTTAAGATATTTGGTTTAATTTCTAAATTTTTAAAACTAACATGACGTCAAATATACTAGTTTTAATAAGACACTGGTTTTAACATGGAACAAACAACACAATATATATCTAACACGATCCAAATTTAAGAACACAACATGTCTAAAGATCATTTCAAATGACAGATAAACATAATTTTAGCAAAGCAGTCATGTTTGAAATAAATAGATGTTGAAAGATTCAAGTTTTTAAATACTATATCTAACTATTTATTATCAATTAACCAAAAGAAATCAAGACAATAAAAATGCACATAAGAGGTTTCAACATTGCATAATAGGATGAAAATGTCAAAACATTATATAATCAAAATAAAGATTATATAATAATCAAGTTTAACATGATATAATCAAATAATCAATATAATAAATAATCAAGAATCAATAATCAATATAATAATTAATCAAAATTATTACTAAATAAAAACTTGTGTCAAAACTATATAGTATATATAAAAAATATAGATCAATATATAAAATGTCAAACATTATAAAATTAAAAATAAAGATTATAGTAAATAACTAATATAATTAATTAACTAAAAAAATTGTTATTAGCAAAGTGATATTATGAACTAAAATAATATTATTAAGATATCTAAGTAAGAAGAGAATGCACATTACATATCATATGTATTTGAAACATTGTATAATCCAACACTTAATAATATACTAAAACACAATCACAATGAAAACTCCATCAATCAAAACTATATTATCAATTAAACTAAAAAATAAAAACTATAGTATAAATATTATATAACCACTTCAACAAAACTATGATAAAATTTAATAAAATATAAGAAAACAAATTAAGAACAAAGAACACTGATCTACAAGATCTTCAAAATATTAGATCAAGAATTTCCAAAGAAAAATTTTAGGAGTCAAATGTGGAGCTCTGTGGTAATTTTTATTAATGTTTTCTCTTCAAACTTCAAAACTTCGTACATTCTCTTTGCTGGCATTTATAGAATTTTTTGGAGTCAAAATAGGCCATTGGATTGTCAAAAACCGTCATGTATTTATTTCTAACCGCTGATTTGATTTGGCTCAAATCGATCGTCGATCATTATATATTCGTTAGAAATCATTCTGGACCATTAGATCAAGCTTCATATTTAAAATCAACCGTTGGATAAAAAATATAGCCGTTGGATTCATTTAAAAAGGCGGACGAAATTTGGACTGTTAGATAAAAAACAGGAAAAATCACGGTCGTGACGTTAGCCTGGATGCTTTCCAAAAAAAAATGGGCAAAGACATCGACATTCCAAGAAAATCGCAGATATATAGCTGATATATCGGGCGACCCTTGCCGATTTGGAAAATAATCCGCCGCCTGTGTTCAAGGTACTTCCAAAGATTCGCCATTTCCATTTCGCCATTTTAAATCAACATTTTCACTTGATTTTATGCCCAACCATTTATCACGCCATCTATTTCGCCACATCCCGATGCCGGGCCGAAAAACCCATTCCAGTCCGGTCTGGGCATCTTCTCACATCTTTGCCAAACAACGGTGATGTAATTTTTCTGATAGGGGTGAAACAGGTCTAGGTATTGTTTTACGATGAGTGGGTTCTTCTTTGCTTACAAATGCTGAAGTTTCCTGGCCTTCCTGCTGCGTCAAAAAAATAATATGAAGTAAGTTGGCTCATCTAAAAGCTATGTCTGTGCACCTTAGGCTACAATCAGTTCTCTCAAACTGATTCACAAACAGTGAAAGATTTAATGCCATTATGATCACATGATTTAGAATTTGGGGCTATTGATGGTAGTTGTCATCTTTGTTATGTCTGAGCTTTGGTTTAATACATTTTTGTTCTTTATGATATGTAATAAATGCACATGTTTATTAGGTAATCACGTTATACAAATCTCATGATATATATGATGTCTTAGTTAATAGAGAAGAAATGAGAGGTTATTATACTAATTATTGATTAATAGAATGTTTAAAAAAAGAACTCATCTGCCTCTATAACACTCCAATTAGATGATCAATTTTCAAACTGTCTAGTCATGTTACTAACATAATTCCTTCCGCACCTTCGTTATCTATTACTTCTCATCTTCTACATTATATAATACAAAATGCTTAAGCCCATGTCACAGATGGTGAGCCCTTCACTAGTCTGTTGTCATGAATCCTTTCATCACCATGGCTCCACTGTCCTTTCTTCCGGCCTTCATCTACCATCATCATGAATCCATCCAATGATATGACTACAACACACGAAGACTAATGGAGTGTTATTGTCAGGTCTTTCCTTGAACTATCGGGTATTGATCATGTCATTTCGTTATCATCATTATAATATCCGAAAGCATCATCAGTCTCCTCATATCTCCCAGCGCCTCCCACCCTCCTGACCAGTCCCACAGATATCCCTAAAGATGCTCCCAAGAATCTTTCCCATCATCATCAATCTGAATAACCACACTCTTTCTGAATCACCCCATCGATCCAAAATGAAGTTTCTTCAAACGGAACAACATTTTCAGCCCCATGAATAGGCTCATAAAAATTTCCTGATACCCCTCCTTTCTCTCAGCAGATGCTTCAACTGCAGCACGCATCATCCGCCTTCAAACATGATTGTTGGGGATCTTTATGCCAATTATTGAGATAATGAACCAAACATATGCTGTCATTAGCATCGATTATGAGGCTCAAATCCTGACGATTGCATTAGTCTTATACCATGGCTTCTTTGGGGATATAGTTTGTCCTGAAAGGAATGCAACCATGAATTTTTCCCCCTTCGAGTACACTTCCAACACCCAGAACGCCACTTTGTTATACGACTGTCCCCCGGGGTTTGAACATTCGCAACTTGGGATTTGGGTCTCTGTTTGAAAGACGGTGTTCCAAACTATGCTTATGTTGTGGTAAATACGTCTTTATGACTGAATTGTTATGCAGATGCAGGTGGTAATTGTTGTCATCCCGTCCTTGCAACCACTGCTCAGGGCTTTGCGAATCATCTTTGATTTTCATGAAGTTCTAGACGAAGGTTTGAGGTGAAATGGACATTAGAGGAGGGAGAGTGTAGAGATTTTGTGCAGAATCTGAGGTGGATGCGATATAATTGGTGCTTGACCAGCCTAGTTGTTATTGTCCTCACAAACTATTCACAACCTGTCCAACTCTCTAAAGCCGCCCCCACGGATCGCACCAATCAACAGCTTTGTATTCGCCCAAGTCATCAAGTATGTTTCCTTCCTTCAATATTTCCATCCTTTCTGCACTGCTGCTTGCCCTGATCAAAAACATCTGCATGATTAAAAATATGCTTCTTGATTTAATGGTGGTGGGTTAATTCATTATTTTGCTTCATCTGGTTGAAGGAGAGAAATCGTCAATCAATTAGGTCATCCGAAGTGGGATCCCTCTAGGATAATACACATTATGCCGTGTTTGGCTATTTACAATTACATGCTTCCTATAAATTTTTGGTCTTCTAGCCATGCTTATCCATATTGCGTCGTTCTTTTGCCTGCAACCTTTACATTATTAAAAGAGAAAAAGTGTTGGGGGTCACTCCATGTATGTATGGTGTCTCCCTAGTGGAAACAGGTTTGCCCCTCTTAATTGCCATAATATAATCATTTTATTTATTATTTATAAAGTCATATAGAGGGTTTATCAAAAAAATGACCCATGCAATTTGATTCATAGTTTGAAATATAATAATTTTTTTGCTGGTTATTTATATATTAAAGAATTAATTTTGCATATATGAAAAGCTGCTTTAGCAAAAGATAAGCTTGGTCCCGCCAACCACGTTTCCATACAAAGTAGTAAGAAAGTATAGAATAATTTTTAGCAGAAATGTATGCCCATTAAGCGTCAACCAAGTCAATGAATCCCCACCAACTATCTCAAGTCCTTGCATGTGTTGTTTATATTTTCATCCTCATCTCTACTCCTAACTATTATTCTTCTATCTACTCCCGTGCGGTTTAGCTTCTGAGGATGTATATCATCAATTTCTTCCCATCCCCACTTATCATCTCAGTCATCCTCATAATCTTCATCTTCCTCCTCTCCCACGACTTCCCAGATTCTGCATGCGCAGAAGGTATCCCCTATTCTAAGCACTGCGAATCTTTATTTGACTGCCATATTAAGTACTTTTCTGGGTAAATTCCCGGACCTACTGTGGGTATCCCAAGTTCCAGCTGCGTTGCGAGGGAGATAAACCTACCATAGAAATCATGTCCCAGAAATATTTTGTCCCCGACATCCATTATGATAATCGAATCCTGTAAAGGCACAGCATAGTCCGATTTTTTCCATGGGAATATTGTTTGCCCTGAACCCGAAACGAAAATGGATTTTTCTATTTTCAAATACACTCCGAACAATCAAAACGCCACTTTGTTCTATGATTGTGACTATGAGTCTCCACCTCCAACCAGTTATCTTTCGTGTACGAAAGATGAAGAGACAGAGCGTCCTCTTTTGGTCACGGATACAAATATGGCTAATCAATTAGCAAGCAGATGTGGGCCTGGTTTAGTTGTTCCAGTTCTTGCGACTTCAGCTCAAGGCTTTGAGAACCATTCTTTAGATGCAAACGAGGTTTTGAGTCGAGGATTTGAGGTTGAATGGATTAATGTAGACAAAATGGAATGCAGACCATGTGTTGGTTCTGAGGATGTTTGTCGACACAACTCGACTTGGCAGAAGTCAATTTGTGCGTGTGATCAGTCCAGTGACGATTCTCACCCAATCTGGTGTCCAAATCCACAGGCATATCCTCCAGCGACTTCAAATTCGGCTTCAAATCCTTCTAAATCAAGTATGTTATCTTCTTCCTTCATCTCCTTTGACTGTTACCTGATTCATGTGCTTTCGGCCGGAAGATTCTTATTTTGGTGTTTTTATTTTTATTTTGAGGTAGGAGAAATGAAGTATTCTTGACCATCTACTGAATAATTTGGATACCCCCAGGGTTTGTCCAGATTATGCCACCCAAATCATCTCACTAAACCTAATTTGATTTATTCCTTTCACTTCTTAAGTTCATTTGGCCGGGTGAATTAATTTACTCTAGTATTATTCCTCACTTAAACCACTCCCACTCCATTGAGTATTTATTGATCCATTTTCTCTCCACCCCTTCTCGTCTCCGTTTTCATCTTCTTTCACTTCCCAAATTTGTATCCACCGACGATGTTAGAGAGAAGGGTTTGAGGTTGATTGGAAAGCAGAGGCAGATGCGGATACGATTGGAACTTTTATAAACCCTACTTTTTTCTGACCGGACAAACCTTACTCAACAAGCTGTCCAATTCTAGATTCAAGAATTTATCCTTCTTCTTCCCATAATTTTTATGTCGATTTCTCCTTTCTTGGTTCTCTTGTTTGGCGGGATGAATCTTCTTGGGGCATTCGAATGTGATTTTTTTGGCGAATCATGACATGTCCTAAAAGGGCCCGTGTTCATACCGAAAAGCGCCTTTAAGCCATATCATTCAAACTAATTCTTATAAGAATAGAGAGGGATCACAAAGATCATAAAACTCTCACGACACAGGTCTATTCACGCTTTGAACTAGAATATTTCATATTTAGTTAAGATTCTTCAATAATGGCATTTGAAATTTAGGACCAGTTTTTTCATGCAGTTTGTCCTCTTTCTATCCATATACTTCGCTTTCTGAAATTTTATTAAGTTAACCTCCAATTTATTTTATTTCTCTCAAAAAATTCTCTATTTTTTCGTTGTCTTTTTTTGAGAAATAAACACATCTTGTTTTCTTAACTTTCTTTTTCCCCATTTCGTTTCTGTTTACCCTTTTTTTGGAATTTTGGACTGTTATCCATTTCCTTCTTCCCTTTATTTCTTTTGTTGCTCTGTTTTATTTTTGGCCAGTGCAGACAAAAGTGAAAATTCAAAGACACGAAGATATGGGTGTTAAGACATGAGGGATTACATTGTAATTTGAACTTTTTGAAAACAATTAATTTTGAAATGATGTTTTTAATTATTTTTAAAATATTTAGTGTAGCATCTTATCCTTAAAACAATTATTCTCTATTAAAATAATTTTAATATTTTGTAGATATTATTGGTTGTCCCATTAGTATAAAATACAACGTTGTCTGCCTGTGCTGCAGCGTCACCGTCGAACCATATGATTATGTCATACGTTGTAAATTTCTGCGAACACACCCAAATATTTGACTACCTGATTGTATAACACAGACTAGGTTAGGAATTCTTTTCTTTAATTCATATGCTTTGTAATTTTCCACGTAGTGGAGAATGGGAAAGCAGAAATTCTTAAATACGAAACTTGAATCTTGAGAGATAATAGGTTAAGTTTGGATAAGCAACAGTGTGATCGGAGATGAAATTAGGAAAAGTGTTTATATAAGTCAAAGTCTGCCATTAAGAAATCGTTATCATTGATTAAACGTGTATAGAATTAAGGGCATTTGTTTACCCAGTCAATGACCTGATGATGCACATATTCTATTTGAGTAACGAGAATCTGAGCAAGACAAGAATTGGGAGTTGCATTTCTGCCGATCTTTTCCTTTCTTCTCCATATATTCCTTCTCGTTCGTTGACTGCTCATGGTATGTAAACATTTTTCCCCATCAGTTCAACTTCCATCCTCCAAAAATGCAGCATAATTCTTCCTGATCTTTCTCTTCCCCCTATCCTCTTCCTCTTCCTCTCCCATCGCTTGCCACGCTCTCATGCTGAGACATTATCAATATTCAAACTGCAGTTCTCCCTTTGATTTCAAGTGCGGGAATTTCGCGGGCGAAATTAGGTACCCTTTCTGGGTCGATGGTCAACAGCCCGAGTACTGTGGTCATCCTTTCTTCAAGCTCTACTGCCTGGTAGGCGAACATGCCATCATAGAGTTCAAGTCCCACAAATATGAAGTCCTTCACATCGATTATGGATCTCAAATCCTAAAGATTGTAACTATGGATGCTTTGCAAGAGCCTGATATTGTTTGTCCTCAATCGCCACTTATGGATGGGAATCCTTCCAACTATACTCTCCAATGTTAAAATGGTGCTTTCACTGTGACATAACATTGTTCCTCCTCCCAATCGGTGATCATCCTGAATCTATAATTTCTTTAATGCAGCTGACAAGGTCCTTCAGGCTTACTTAACAACAAACATATCTGTGGCAAATGAGCTTCAAAGTAAATGCGAAAATAGTATTATTACTCCTGACTTTCCAGTTCTTTTGGGGGAGTTGGAAGGGCTGGTCAATGGTTCATTAGACGGCGTTGTGGAAGAGGTATTGAGAGGAGGGTCTGAGGTTAGATGGAGAGCAGACGATGAATTATGCCAAAAATGCAATCGCTCCGGGGGAACCTGTGGATACGACCTCAACTCCAACAAATCGTGTTGCTTTTGTCGCGACAAACCTCATCAGACAACATGTTCAGCAAGTATGTATCGTATCACCCTTCCATTCCCATCGTTTCTAAACTGTGGCCCTGATTTCTGTGTTCGTTGTTCGTCGATAAATCATGCAAAGGGATTTAAAATACTTCCGCTTTACGATATATCTACATCGGGATTTTACTGATATATCGGATATATTCAGAGAGATCCAGCTGATATTTTTATACTTAATATCGATATATCGTAAAATTAATAAAAATACTTTTAAATTGATAAGACTTTATAAAAAGTTGCAAAACTACATTAATAAATTTAAATACGCATATCGATATTACATTAATAATTGAATACACCACTATTAAATTATTATAAGATATAAAACCATATTATTATATGATATTTACCTTGGGGTGTTTTAAAATAATATATATTTATATTTTATGCATTTTATAATCTAATGAAATTATAAAAATATATAGTATATAAACCATATTATTAAGTATGATATTTACTCTTGAAGCTTAAACTAATATATATTTATATATATATTTTTATGCAATTTATAATCTAATGTGAAATTATAAAAAAAAAAAGTAATATATTTATTTTAAATAATACAATTACTATTACATTTATTATAGTATATAAAACCATATTATTATATGGTATTTACTCTTAAAGTTTAAAATAATATATATTTATATTTTATGCAATTAATAATCTAATGTGAAATAAAAAAACTAAAGTATATTTATTTTAAAGAATACACTACTATTAAATTTATTATAGTATATAAAACTATATTATTATATGATATTTACCTTAAAGCTTAAAATAATATATATTTATATTTTATACTTTATAATTCAATGTGAAATTATAAAAATATATAGTATATAAACCATATTATTATATGATATTTACCTTGAAGTTTAAACTACATATATGATATATATATATTTTTTTTTTTTTTTATGCAATTCTATAATCTAATGAAATTAAAAAAAAAACTAAAGTATATTTATTTCAGTAATACACTACTATTAAATTTATTATAGTAATATAAATCCATATTATTATTATATGATATTTACTAAAGCTTAAAAATAATATATATTTATATTTTATGCATTTTATAATCTAATGGAATACTATAAAAAAGAGTATAGTATAAAACCATATTATTATATGATATTTAATTTTAGTTTAAATCCACATATATATATATATATATATAAGTATATATATATATATATATATATATATATATATATATATATGTTATATATATTTATGCAATTTATAATCTGAATGAAATTATAAAAAAACTAATGTATATTTTATTTTAAAGAATACACCACTATTAAATTTATTATAGTATATAAACTATATTATTATTATATATATATATATATATATATATATATTGGTGTATTCTAAAGCTTAAAGTTTAAAATAATATATATTTATATTTAATGCAATCTATAATTCTAATTAAAATTATAAAAAAAAACTAATATAAAACTATAGTAGTATTATGAAAATAAAATGAAAATATCTTAGACTAATATTATGTTAACTATAGTAATATATATTTATCTTAGACTAATATATTTGTATTTTATTAAATTTATAATGTAATATGAAATTATAAAAAAATTAAACCATTATATAATTAACATAAATGTACAAAATAAAATGTAAAAGTAAACTATTAAATACACAAAACATAAATACAATAAGAAGTAAGAACATACCTTTAATTAATCTTGTTGAAATTTGGAGTTTAACCTTTAAACACCAAATTTCTACCTTTTTTGAGATATATAACAAAGAAAATAATTTTGAGATGAAATGAAAGATTTGATGAGTAGAGAGAGTTTGTGAGAAAATAGAGTGATTTTGAGTGGTATTTATAGGATTTTTTTGGGTCAAAAAGGCTATAAAATGGTCAAAATATAATTAAGATTTAATTATAACTGTTGGATTTAGTTTTGGTGAAAATCTGACCGTTGGATCTTCTTATAGCCGTTTGATCAACTCAAATTGGATCAGTTTAGATTTAATTTCTCGGCGTTGATCAAAAAATTTGGACCGTTGGATCACATTTTGCAAACCCGAATCTCCGGGCCATGGATCAAAAACCGATTCAAATCGCCATCGATCTACCAACTAGCCGCTTGAAAAGGAGACTTGATCCGACCGCCTGATTTTCTACAATGTGATCTCTGCCCATGTATGCTCGCCATATCGTGATCATATGACTTGAAAATATCGCCATCGGCGATATTTTCAATATATCGGCGATATATCTCCCCAAAAATTCAAAAATGTTTCCACGCTGTTCCACGTGTCGATATGTCCCGATATATCGCTTCGGGATTCCGATATTTCAACAAAGACGCGAGTATTTTACCGATTTTGCTGAGCTCTTCCAAAGAACGACTTTACGCTTCAAAATCGCTTTCAACGCCTGATATTATTTAAATATCTAATAAATATCACTTATATTCACATTCTCAACTCTTGATCATATAAGGGCAGCTTATTATAGCGTTGATCATGTGCATTTAAAAGTCCGAGACCTGGTCTTCCTAAGTTTCGTTTTCTCTGATTTTGTTTCCCCATTTCTTTACTTTATCTGCATCAGCTTTTACTTTTTTGAGCCAAGAATTTTGGAATGCCCTGACTTATCTACTGAATTTATTTGACACCTACATACACACAGTCCAAATCACTTCAATTTTTTAATCATTTATCACCATCATTTAATTAAATTCAGTTCTATACTTGCTTTACCCGGACATATCTTCCATCTTTATGCCACATCCATCAATACACATCAATAATTTTGATGCATATTTTTTGGTGGAATGAGTGTAATCCCGTTTCCTTTGTTCATTTTCCAAATTCATATATCCTCCGTCCTCAATATATAATTTATCAAATGGTTAATATAATTAAATTTTTTTTATATATTTGTTTATTGTTCTCCCAGCATTTCCTATTTTAATTTATATTTATAAATGAAAATTTACTATTTATATTAAATAGCGCACATACTATTTATTATAGTCATATAAAAACAAACTACTTTGAAAAACAATGTTTGAGGAACCCTGTATAATTTTTTTCATTAGAAAATTGGATTTGGATGAGACATGAGAGGTGTCATATAGAATACCAAGTATTAAGTAATAATGGTTAGAAAGTGAACCTTGAGGGTAGTTCAATTAGTCTAAAAGCCTCTTGATTTAAATCTGAATTGACTCATCTGCTCAGCCTTTAAGGTTATTTGATCAACTTTAAGGTCCCAGATTACTGATGCAGTAAAACTCATTCACTTCCACTAATATAAAAAAAGGTTAGAAAGTGAGTGTTATGCAAAACAATGTAGTAAAGCTTATTATTTAGTTATAAAGATTTGAGCTAAGTTGGACCATGGTAATTAATTAAGGATAGGTTTATATGAGTGATTTGACTGATAATCAATTTCTTATGGAGATTTTAAAAGGCAAAGAAAAACAAGTGGAAGTTGAACAAGGCAATGTATCATTAATTATAAAATCCCAATTCTCCTTTCTTCTCCTTTAATTTCAACTTTCCTTCTTCCCATTTCCTTCATTTTCCCTCTATTTCTTCTCCAAATGCATGCCCATTTATACAGTTTCTTATAGGGCAAGGAAAAATTGTTACTAAGCTATATTATCTTGGTCGTCGTAGTTAGTTTAGTTAATCTGAATCCTGTTGACCCAACCCGGGACCTGATTTCAAAAGAGATTACTCCAGTTCCAATCACTTTATGGTGGTGGGAAAAAGCCGATGCTTTCCATTTGACATTGATGATTACAAAATCACTCACCTTGTGGTAAGTACCCTCCCTCTCCATGTTCGCTGCCAAACTGAGGCCTTTAGCAGTTGTAATTGTCACCCTCTGCATACAAAATCTACTCCTCCACCTCCAAAGTCGTATTGGTCTTTTTATTTTTCACGTCCAATTCTGTTGCTGTCTAAAAAGAAAACGACTCAAGTGGAAAGTCAAATGGTCAACAGCCATCTATCCCCTCCATTCATAAAAGTTCCTAAAACTCTGAAAATTTAACAACCATGACTGCTACTGTTCGAGTTTAAACTAATGTTATATAGTTAAAATCTTTATATCTCTGATTTGAATTCTATGCCTAATAACTTATATGCCAATGCTTCTTCTCCATGATTTTTATTAAATGGATGGAAGTTTCTTCCAACTATTCATCACCTCCTTCAGATCGTTCCTCTATCGCCAGTCCGTGGTCGGTTTCCGCGGATGATAACCAGCAATACGAGGAGTGAAGCAGTCTGTACGAGTGCGGAGATTGAGCGCTAGGGTATCCTTCTGGGAGATGTCGACCCCACCTTGTGGCTTCAAGGGTTCGAGCTCATGCCAGGGCTGGGTGTTACTCCTCTTATACATATTGATTCTTTGATTTTCGAGCACCAATATCGCCTGTCGATTCTATACGATGACGATTGCCTGAACCGATTTCGGAACAGAAACTTGTCCTAAGAATCTTAATTCCTGGACTCTCAATTACACGTTGTTTGATTATTCTGGTACTCAACCGAACCTCACCTACTTTACATTTGCCCTGATGATGTGTTTTCCTAACTCCTGGATACCGAATACTACTAAAATTTTGTATTTTGGTGAGATAGAAGACAGTGGTGACACGGCTTTTTAAGTGTGGAAAAGAAGTGACATTAGTTAGATGATTCCCTTTGAACTAGGGAGCTGGCAATCAACGTCACGCTTCCGGTTAGTTTAGCCGCTCTTGATGAACTACTCCAAGTGGAGATAACACAGGGGGGACCAAGCAGGTGAGATAGACTGAAAAGGTTTTGAACATGGATTTGATGTGAATTATGGCAGTCAGAGATCAGTGCATGCACTGGGCTGGGTCCGTGGAATATATGATCATCCAAATTATCCATATAACTGCTTTGTCCTGATGATAATAAATCTTATCCACTTTTAGAAGTCCTGAGAAAAGTATGTTTCCTGTTTTTGTATCTTTACTCAGATTGCTTATGCATCCATCAAATTGTGCCTGTTCTTAGTCATGTTTTCCTAGGGTTTGTATGGTCTTACAGCAGAACTTGAATTGATGATTGCAGCACTCACATACACGAGTTTTGGCTCCACTAAAGCCGAATTCTTGCTTGTGGGTTTTCCTTTAGCCTGCTGAGATCAACTTCTGCTTTCCATCTTCAAATTCCAAATCCAATTCAAACATCCATCCTAGGAATCACCCACCTCAGTTGCGTGTCTAGCTTGCTTGAGCCTGGATACATTTTCTTCTGACCAAATCTTCTCATTCACCTGGAATGAAAATGTTCCGTTCCATATGGTTCCAAATTTAATGGTGGTTTTTTTATTATTACTAGGTGATCTTACATATGCGTTTTTTTTTTCTTTCCAACAATTTCATTTAAAATATCTCTTCAAAAAACCAATTTATTTAAAATAAACTAAGAATATAAGTAAGGAGGGGAGAAAAATATATTACATATCTCCTTATTACCACCCTGATTAGCCTACCATCAGAAATTTTTGCCTCTAAAAATTATCTTGACTGTCAAGGTCCACCCTATCATGCCTTATTGGATTATTCTTCCTAAACTAGTCACCTAATATTGTTGACACTCAACGTCATTACTGGCACAGATGGTTATGTCCCCAACAACACAATTATCAAATTGCTATCTGATCGGCTTAGTACACATGATGTACCGTAATCACGTGTCTAAACGCTGCGCCAAAAAGCAGACAAGGCAGACCCAAACACCTACTACCAACGCGATATCCCCCCCCAAACACAAAGCTCGCCAAAACGAGAGTCTACCTACCCCTTCATCTTAA
Source organism: Tetrastigma voinierianum (assembly GCA_016808115.1). Lineage (NCBI taxonomy): Eukaryota > Viridiplantae > Streptophyta > Magnoliopsida > Vitales > Vitaceae > Tetrastigma > Tetrastigma voinierianum. The sequence goes on along the minus strand of JAEQBH010003243.1, from coordinate 166,295 downwards.
ACAATTTCAAAAGAACTCGAGATAAAGGAAATTACCCAATTTCCTAACGTCTCTACTCAATTAAGGCTAGATATTTCTTAAACACTATTTCTTCATCAATTAATCCCTTATTAACTCAAAACGATAATGAAAGAAAACCCACTACCAATGAGAGAAATATAGACACTTCATCTAACAAGGAAAGTTATCAGGACAATATAAATAATTGCGCCACCCCATCTGAAAGGTACGCACAAGAAATTATTCCTTATGCTTGATTTTCTTCCATCAAAATAATCGGACTTAGGGTATCGAAGAGGCACCCGCGAACCCTTCAATGATCCTTTGTTTATTTTCATAGGGAGCCTGACATTCAGCCAGCTGGATTCGCTCTGCAGAATCTAAACGTCAGCTTTGTGTTTTCAAAAGATGATCGCTTTAGCGCCGCCTGGAGCGACAATTTCACAAACAAAGTCATTTCAGCGACCGATGGTATCAACTGGAACATGTTAAATGGTGCTCATGCTAATCCCCCGATGCAAGACCGCCATGCAACGATAAATGAATTCGGCGCACATTAGAAACTCCATACGCCAATACCGACGATGGAGGCGCCTTTCTACCAACCAACGCCGGTCGAGAGCTCGGAGCAAACTCCGCTAGGTAGATACAACGCCCCGTGAGGCGCGATAGCCCGGCAGCACAAAACACCACATCCAAGAAATAAAGAGTACCTCACCCTCAGAGCGTATGGAGAAGGAGAAACTAGCCAAGCCATGAGTATGACCTCACGAACCCCATGGTAGAGGATCGCAATGGAGGAGAGGCTTATGTAGAATGTCAAAGAGGCGAATGACCTATCCTTTATCAATAGGAGACAGGGAGCGGTCATGGGAAAGCAATAAGCCAGACATCCAAAGAAGAGCTCACCATTGCTGAAGGAAACTCCAGAAAAGGACGAGCTCCAGCCCCATGGACGCTATGTAGCAAACAAACTCTGCTCACGGCCTGGGAGTCGCACTCCCTCCCAGCTGAAGTTCGTAATGCCTCGTGATAGAAACGCCTGACGGAACGAACACCCTCAGAGACCACCTCAATACTTACAAGAATAAGATGGAGTCGGGTGACGGATACCAGACTCGCGTGAGGTGGTTTCGCCATCACACCGAAAGGCCCTCGGGTTCAAATGACCCCGCCATCATCGATCTCATCCTTCGTAGAGCTATCCATCGCATCTCGCCTCCCACTCTCCATCGGGAGCCTCGGGCGTACAGGAAACCGAGCTATCACTTGTTGACCATAAAGCAGAGCCCACAGGAGAACCTGAGGTCCTACGTCTAGAGGTTCAACGCAGAATCGTTAAAGGTAGACATCTCAAACGAGAATTTTGCCATCACCGCTTTCATTGTTGGGCTAAGTGTGCAGTTGAAAGACCTGATGTTTTCCATCTCAAAAAACCCTCAGGCAAACATGGCCGAGGTCCTCACCAAAGCAGAAAAGTACATCAACGGCGAGGAAGCTCTTCTATCTAAGCGGGAAAACTCTGCCTCACAAAAGGAAAGAAGCAGAGGCGAGAAAAAACGAGAACGAAGCCCCAAGAGACGAGGAGATAGGGACAGATCCCTACGAAAAGATAAAGAGAAACGAGAACGATCCCCAAAGAGGCGAGGGAATGTTAGAGACCACTTGAGACCACCTCAGCCCGAGCTGTAGCAACGGTATTCACCTCGGCACCCACCCTTGATAAATTTCAAGGTCATGTGTCCACAAAGTAACATGAAAATTTTCTCAGGCCATCTCATGCCACGAGAGGTTGGGACCCAACAAAAAGGGACAATACTCAACATCGGAGTTCCACAAGGATCATGGACCAACAAATGACTTACATCCAATTGAGGAAAGCAAAGAAATCTAATATTTGATCCGACGTGACATCTTCGCCGCTTTAGCTTCGCGTGGTTGTCAAGACCAAAGTAAAACACCACCACCTCGTTAGCCAACTTCACCAAGACCAACAAATTCTGAAGATCCATGTGATCTTGAGATCGGTGTGGGGCGGAATCTAGCTCAGCTAAGAAGGCCCATCTATGCAACATCAGATAAGGGGAAACATTTGAAGTACAAGTCGTATCCAAACTCCCTCGGCTGGATACTACCATAACTTTCGCACTGACATGAAAGGTCACAAAGATCCCCATGACGAACTAATTATGATATGGTCAGTCAGAGCTAATAAACAATCCATAGTGTCCTTTGTCGATAATGAAGCCACGACATCATCTTGTGATCAGCTGCACCAAATAGGTACAGAAGCGGAGAAGCTAGGAACTGGCCAACGCTCACCCACGTGAATTATCCGAGAAAGTAGTACTACCTCTAGGGTCGACATAACTAGTGCTCACCGATAGGCTGGATTTTTGTGATGTGTATATAAAATTATGCGTAAAAATATAAAAGGTTTCTATTCTCACAAGTAAGATACTTATTTATGCACAAAGCTGCACTATGATTTGACATCGATCCAATATGAAAATTAAAATATATACAAAAATTATAATACTTAATATCCAAACTAACAATTGTGATAGTAAAACAGAATTTAAACTAAACTAATGAAATTTCTAAATCTAACTAATGAAGATCGCAACTAAGGGATACCAAGAGATTATAAATTCCTAGGGTACTTGGTGCAATCGGAAAATCCTCTTAGATCTAAGTCAAAATTCTACTCTATTGTTTCATGAAAATGCTTCCAAGCACACTTGTCTAATTTAATTATAAGCCTCTCTCGAGGTCGTAATCTACTAACTAACACTCAGTCTTTGCTTCACCAACCCCAAGCACTAGAGTGCCAAGATCCAAAAGTCTCACACACGCTTCCTAATTATCGATAATTTCTACACTACTGTGCTAATTAGGTTGTGATTCCATCTGTCTAGTTCTTTACTCCTTCTCATCTTAAAGAACCACTCACCACATTGAGAGATTAGCTTAAAATCAATATGTAAATTGAAACCAAGTATGAATCAATAGAGGTGCATTCACAAGAAACAATAGAAAACTGAACATTAACAATAGATATAAAACTCATGTTCAATACACAAACCAAACCCTAGATCTATGAATTTAAAGCATGATAGAGGTTTGATACATCATGTTTAGACAAAACATGAGAAAAAGGAAGAAGAAACTATAATGATCAAATGATGGTGAGTCTCGGATTTTCTTCCACAAATCTCATGATCTTCTCCCAAATCTTCAAAAACAACTCCCAACCTCCTCCTTGTCCTGCCAAAGTGTGGATTGGTGTCCTCCCTCCGAGCCTCAGTCGCCCTCTTCCTTTCGCCGCCTCTTTCTCGCTTGAGCTAAAAACCCTCCATTATGGGCCCAAATGGCTAAAATCCACCAAAATCGACCTCGAACGCCGCGACGCCGCTTGGCAACGTCGCGACGTCGTTTCACGCAGGTTCGCGTAACGTCGCGACGCTGGTTCTCACGTCGCGACTTGCCGCAGTCCCCCGTTTTCGGCCCAACCGTGTTATAACTCATCGGCACGCAACTGATTTGGGTGTTCTTGGTACCGTTGAAAGCTCTTGAAGTGTAGAATCCATACACATATAGATTAATGCAATATGAGTTCATATAATATCTGAAAATCCTGAAAAAATACAGTAGCCTCTCTCCTGCTGAAGGTGCTGAAATGTTTGCTGATTTTCTTTCAAGTTTTGAATCCCAGACACCCTTTGTTCGAACTCCACTCTCGTAAGGTGTTCTCGTATCCCCTAGAAAGCTTCGAAGTGTAGAATCCATATAAGGCATGGCTTGACACAGAGCTCATATAATGTCTGAAAATGTCAAATTCAGTAGCTCCTCCTGTTGCTCTTTTAGCAGTTTTTCCACCAATTTTGCACACAATCTGGCACCAAAATGGATGACCTGATCATAGGAGTGAACTTGTGGAGCATTAGACACTTATTTAACATAAAAAACACAAAGAAAACTAATTGTGCGATAGGACAAATGAGTATTTAAGATACTCATCACACCCCAAACTTAAATTTTACTGGTCCCCAAGCAAGAGACCAACTCATAAAAACAAACAAAATTGAAAATGACATGAACTAAAAACGTCAATGAGATATATGATAACATGATTTCAAATGAAAGAATCACTATGAACACAATTTAGCAATATTAGCCTTTTCAACCAAAATTAGGATTCAAACTTTTAAACTTTTCTATGAACATGGCAAAGCAAAGAATGGTGAGCATAACAAATCAACCCCCTGGGTCCAAGTGACCTTTCCTTATGAAACTAAGTGTAGTGATAGCATGATTTTCGCGTATATGCGTCCTAACACCCCCCAAACTTGAGTTCAACTCGCCTATTTGGAAGAAGCTAACTAAGAAATGATAAGAACACACTTTTTTATTCGTACCAAAATACCTAAAAATTACCTAAATACCTAAAAATGAAGGAGAATCCAAAGTTGTAAGGTTTTAGATGAAAAATCCTCAGAGCGGGGATCCATCAGACTCCCCACCGCTGGTTAAGGGCACCAGGCATTAAATTCCCTTCAAACTTTCACCCCGAACACTCAACCAAACTCAAAAGGCCCTAAGCCAAGGGAAGGATCCATCTTCCGTCCCATGTAGCTAGCAAAGGAAGTCAATGACTCCCCGCCGCTGGCTTAGGCATTAGGTTTGAAAGGCCCTCGGATCAGGCCCGGGATTCCGATTGATGATCCACTTATTCTAATTACAAGCCTATTTTTTTTGACTTTTCTTTCTTTTTTCTTCTTCTTTCACTGTTCTTTCTATTGTTTTTTCATTTTTCTTTTAGTCAAAGTTTCAATGGCAATCCTCTTGACTTCCAGTGTCCCATCACTTAGATGGTTAGAAACTCTGTTGAATTCAAGGCAAAGAGTTTCGGGCCTGCTGCATAAGGCGATAATTAAAAAGGATGCAAGGAGATTCTTGAGAAATAGCTTGAAGGCACAAAAGGAGGTGACTAAGCCAAGTCACCCATACTGCTAAAGCACACAATTCCAAATCATTTAAAACCTAAGGGTCCAATCCACTTTGCACTTGCCATTTTTCAAATGTTTGTGTTCAAATGACCTTCTCTACAAGCCAATAACATCAACTCACTCATATGAGACATGAAACAAACAAAAGAGTTAAAGAAAAACTCATGCAAACAACCTAAATAAATGTAAAGGATAATTAAAATAGGTAAGGAGATACAAAGTTGGATTTTTTTGAAAATAAAAATAAATTGAATTCAATTTTTCAAACTTGAATTAAACATTGTCCTCAATGTGAAACAAAAGCAAGAATGGATATCAGAGTACCCTGAGGTTGATCGCACTCGAAGTTGCTCCAATGAATATGACTTGCTTTGAGGCAAACTATAAGAGGGATTAGACTTTAGTTCCAAATGAGAGAGGCTTGAAAATAGGAAGCATATATGGAAATCGATTATTGAGGGAGGATGTTGAAACGACTTCTGTTCAATTTTGTTCTTTGAACCCTCCAAGATACTATAGACTTCAATTTTTCAAGATTTCACCTCCATAGCCAACTTTTGAACCCAAAAACCTGAAAAACAACACTAATAAACATAAAATCACAAGAACAATTATTAAAAAAAAACAAACTTAAAAGCAACTAAAAACAAAGAAAAGGGAAAATAATTTTTTATTTTTTTATTTTTTTATTTTTTTTGAACTTGGGTTGCCTCCCAAGAAGTCGCTCCGCTGAGTCCAATAGACTCAACAACTACGGATATGTCGGGGTAATTCCTGCCTCCATCCTTTTCTAAGAGACTATACTCATGCTCAATCAGCACTGATGCACATAATCTTCCAAGGTTATTATTATTTTTATATTTTCTATTTTTTTCATTTTTTTCTTTACAATGATTCCTCTCAATTCGTTGTTCAAGTGAATGATGTATTCATCCACCTCGGAAGTTGGGGTTTTATTCTCATTTTTCACTTCCTCATGCATTGGAATCCAAAGAGTCATTTCCGGAATAGTCTTCACAACTTCATAATTTCTCTTTTCATGTGATTCTGGAGAAGTTGGCTCATCTTCCTTCACAACTAAGGTCGCAAATTTGTGCATCATTCTCCAATCGTTTGAAACTTCTCAAGTTCTTCATTATCCTTTTGAGGTGATTTCTTCATTATATCCTTCAAGTTTTCTTCTTCATATTCACCCCAAGTATAGATGCAGAACTCTCATGCTGTCCTTCAAATGATACTAGAAATTATTTTCCTTCTTTGTTCTTCTTTTCATATATATTTTGCCACTAGTTCTTCTATAATTACATTCTCCTCTTTCTTAGGTCACCCTTTCTAATCCAAGTTGAGTGATAAGAAGTGGTCTCTTTGGAGCCATCTCTTCAAGCTCTGAACAAAAATGAATTTGAACATTAGCCTCTGTCAGTTCCATTAGCCTGAACTTGAGATGTCGCTGCTTCATTCAGCATGAACTCTTTTCATTTCACTAATGCCGCTCTCTAACTTTGTCATTCTCTCATGTGGAGGTTGACTTATCTCATTTGGATGAAAAACGAGTACAAAATCAACTTAAGAGTAGTCCATTTCATCCATTGATCTTGAAAATTCAGTTCACAGGCCATGGTAAATGTAGCTTCGAGTTCTTCTTAATTCATCCATAGCTTCTTCAGGCTTGATTCGACTATGGGATATTGAAGAGTGTTATAGCTTGTATTCATGAGGTGTTTGGGTGGTGGCTCCATCCAAAATTATGATCGTCAAGTATGGGGTAGCTCCATATTGAGCATAATCCATTGATGCATATGGTTGCCACACTTGACTTCGCACTTGAGTTGTCACTTCTTTGATGCTCATCAGCCAATTGCCGCATTCTTAGTTGCTGCTCAAGGTGAGCCAATGCATTTGTCAACTCGATGATAGGATCCATTGTGATTTTAACCTAAAAATTTATGCAAAATGAAAACAAAAAGTATCAAAAACTCAAAAACCACACAAATATATACATAAAAAATGTTTGAAGTATTAAAGAAGCACTTAGTATTGATATTAGCATAAAACACCGATTTTCCCCGGCAACTACTACCAAAAACTTGATAGGCGGATTTGTGATGTAAGTAAAATTATGCAGAAAAATATGTGCTGGCTACTATTCCGCGCAAGTATACGCTGTCAAGTAATAAAGTGTACCCATACTGATATCGATCCACGTGGAAAATGATGCTAAGGCACAAAAAAAAATTATAATATTTCAATATCCAAACTAACAATTGTGATAGTAAAACACTTAAAACTTAAACTAATGAAATTTCTAAATCTAACTAATGAAGATCGTACCAGTGGTTTACTCAAGAGAGATTATAAATCCTAAATTTATAATCGAATAACTTAGATCTGAATATCAAATTTCACCCACATGAAACACTAGTACACTGATCCACTAATATGTCCCGAGGTCCAGAATAACCTACCAACCAACACTAGGTCTTTTTGCTTCAGCTCAACCCCACATTAGAGATGCTTTAAGATCCAAAAGTCTCACACGCTCCCACTACCGATACTTTTACAATCTACTGTATTAATTAGGTTGATTCATTTATGTCTAGTTCTCTTACTCCCTTCTCGTGATTCGCAAAGAACCACTCACCACATCAGATTAGCCGTGAATCAATATGTAAATTGAAACCAAGTAGAATCAATAGAGGTGCATTCACAAGAAACAACAATAGAAAAACTGAACATTAACAAATAGATATAAACTCATGTTCAATACACAACCAAAACCCTAGATCTATGAATTTAAAGACAGATAGAGGTTTACACATCATGTTTTCTTAGATATAAAACATGAGAAAAAGGAAGGTAGAAAACTATAGAATGATCATAATGGATATGAGTTCTATTTCTTCCACAACCCATGATCTTTCTCCCAAATCTTCAAAACAACTCCAAATCCTCCTCTGTCCCAAAGTGACAAGTCCTCCCTCCCAGCCCTTAGGTCACTCGTCATTTCTCTTCGTCGAGCTTTAAAACCCCTCCCGGCTATGTCGCCCAAATGGGGCCAGTAATCCACCTAAAATCCCATCTCGAACGCTTTGCGACGCCGCTTCATATAAACGTCGTGACGTCGTTTCTGCAGCCTCTCGCAACGCCGCGACGTTGGTTCTCGTGTCGCGACGTTGCTGCAGTCCCCCTGCTTTTGCTCCAACTCGTAGCGCCCATAATCCTCATTCATAAGAACTCCCATTCAAAGGTTTTTGCATCATGAAAAGTCTTAAGTAGAATCCATAAATATAGTGATTAATGCAATATGAGCTCATATGATATCTTTAAACTCTCAAAATACAGTAGCCTCCTGCTGAAGGTGCCGAAATGTTTTGCTGATTTTCTTCAAGTTTTGGAACTGTATAACTCTTGTTTTGTTCCAATTTTGGTGTTCTTGGTATCCCTAGAAAGCTCTTGAAGTGTAGAATCCATACATATATGGCTTGATGCAATAGGAGCTCATATAATGTCTGAAAATGTCAAAATTCAGTAGCCTCTCCTGTTGCTTTTTTAGCAGTTTTTCCACCAATTTTGCACAATTCCACTAAATGGATGACCTGATCATAGGAGTGAACTTTTAGAGCATTAGGACACTTATTTAACATAAAAACACAAGAAAAACTAACTAAAGCATAGGGATAAAATGAGTATTTAAGATACTCATCACTCACCTTGGGAGATCCCCGCAAGTTAAGTAATCGACAATAATGGCATTTTCATAGTAGATGCCCCATCGCCTTAGCTTCAATATGTTACCAAGGTGCCCTCTCAATGCCATATGGGCCATATCCCTCCGCCTATCACATGGTTATCAAATCTCAACTGAAAATGGAGTGGAATGGTTCGAGGGAACCAGCGCAGCCAGGAGTGTTACTTCAAAGATCAATAGAAACAAAATCCATCGACAAAGATTCACATGGACGAGTTTCACATGTGAGATGAGGTAAGCACCCGACCGCGCCGTGAACTGTATCATACTGTTTGACGACCAGCCGTAACACCGCTCATGGCGATCTAAGCTGGTTGAAGACGTCAGAAGCCTTCTCATCCACTTTTTAAAGCATAACACGGAGGTGTTCGGGCTCGAAGCAAGAAGACACGGGCGAATGACCAGGCATGCGATCAATTATAGTCGAACGTCACCATCCTTAAACCTGGGCCAAGCAAAGAGAAGGAGCTACTGTGAAATAATGGGGCGATTAATGAAGAGGTCGGCAAGCTCCTCCAAGCAAATGCAATCAGGGAGGAAGAATATCCCCGAGTGGTCACAATGTCGCTCGCTACAAAAAGCAACGGCAAGTGACTTCCGCATCTATTTCACAAATATCAATGTACCGCCTCAAAGATAGCTTTCCTCTACCTCGACCTCATTGTGGACACCACAGTCGGTCATGAACTCCTCAGCTTCATAGACGCTTGCTCTGGCTATAACCATATCATTATGGATCCTAAATGCCATAAGAGAAGACCCTATTCATCAAGCAAGGAACTCACTGTTATTCTGTAGCAATGCCCTTCTGGATCAAGAACAGAGCCACCCACTGCAAGGGTCGGGTAAATAAGATATTCCTAAGCAATTGGAGCATCTATGGGAGGTACATATAGACGCATATGTCAAATCGCTGGAGGCTTAGGCCTAATATTAACCCACTCCAGCCGAGAGGCGTTTAGTCCCTAAAGTTACAATATGAAGTTAAACCCAGCCAAATGCGCCTTTGGAGTTCCGCCGGGAAGTTATTGGGTTTTATAGTCAACAGCCGAGGAATAGAAGCAAACCTATACAAGATAAAGGCTGTGCTCGACATGTCACTTCAAACTATATAGATCTGAACGCTGACTGAAGAATAGCTGCCACCGAGTCAGTCATGTCCAAGGCTGGGCCACAAATGTCAATTTTCATGTTCTGAGAAAAGCCTTCCAATGGGATGCACATTGCGAGGAGGCATTCATGGCGCTTAAAACCTACCTGAGCTCTCCCCCCATTCTAGTAAGCCCTTCCGAGGGAGAACTCCTAATCCTCTACCTGGCCGTTTCAGATTTCTCAACTAGTGCCGCCCTCGGTCGAGAATCGGATAGGTGCAAACAATGAAGTCTACTATTGCAAATAGCTCAGAGGATGAGGAAAGGTATCCAAAGATGGAGAAGGATCCTACTGCTGGTAACGACATCCTTAAAAACTCCGACCTTACTCTGTGGTCACACATCAAGTCCCAACAATATCGATGAAGCAACATCGCACAAACCGTAAACCTTTGGAAGACTGGATAAAGGGCTAGAACCGAGTGAGTTCGATTACATCGATACAAGCCATGGACAACAATAAAAGCGCGCATCTCGCAAATTTCATCATGGAATTCACCCCAAATAGAGCCCGGCTACCCAACTGACACCCGACCTCCCCATATGGAGGTTATTCGTGGACGGTTGTTATTTCTGAGCGGTAGTGTGTCCGATCCCCGACCCCTCCGCATCTGGGATAGAGTGAATACGCGCCGATTTGGTCAAGCCTCCAATAACGAGGCCGAATATGAGGTTGTCATAGCTGGGCTTAACCTCGCCCACGCCATGGAAGCTGATCAATTGGAAGTGAGCAGTGACTTCCAACTGGTAGTAAAGCAGATAGAAGACTCCTACGGGGCCGCAGGCCAAGATGACTGTAATCTACAGCGTACAAGAGCTGCCAAAAAGTCTCGCAGCTGTGGTTCAAGTCAAGCATGTACCATGAGTAGAGAATTCTCGGTTTATGCCTTGGCAGAAATTACATGTACCTCACTGGGAAGACCTAGGGCAAATGGATACTCCGCGAGCACCTCCTGTAACCCTCGGGCAGCATCGACAACGAAGAAGTCTCCCAGGATGTCCTGAAGCTGCCGGATGACCCATCTTAGATTACTAGTAGGAAGGAACGTTGCCAAACGACCCGAAGGATCTTAAGCTTAGAGCCAGTCTCAGTTTACTATTCATCTGGGAACCCTTTTATAAAAGGAGATTTTCTACGCCACCTTAAGTGCGTAGGAAAAACAAGACGCCAACTATAAATGCTATGTGCATGAAGTATATGTGGTAATCACACCAAATTCAACTTTGCGTGCAAAACCTTGAGGCAGTGGGTATTATCGGGCCCACAATGCACAAAGACGCAACATAACCGGTCGTAAATGCAAAGCTCACTGGGAGGGCTGCCAGATCTCTCACCTCCTATCCAGCCGCCGACGTCAATCACAAGCCCTCGCCCTTCCAAAGAATGGGGCTAGATATACAACTCTACCCATCGGAAGGGGCCACCCAAGTTTATCATTGCGGCAAGGGATTACTTTTTTTACGGCGGGTCAAGTCAACCCTAGCAACAATCACGTAATAAGACATGTAAATTCTGCCTGGTTGGATCCTGGCAATCTCGTGTTTACAAATGGAAACATTCATAACTTAAGTTCAGATTTATAATCGAACTCGAATCAAGAACTACTCATCCACAAATTCAACTAGACGCGTAAGTCAACAGAAGAACTCTTAAGGCGCCATAAAGACTAAAATCGATAATCTAAAGGGCAATGGGCAGAATGTTCTCCTCAGGTATTATGGGCGATAGAACTACGCACACAAAGTTAGCAACCCAAGAAACCCCGTTTGTTCTAACATTTGCACTTAAAAGAGCTCCTCTCGAGGCCTTAGATTAAAGTTTCAAGGATTTGAGCCCGAAAATAGTCACAATGAAGAGGTTCTTCACTTGAACCCACTCCCTCCCGGGAAGAAAAGCGCGAGCAGGTCCTGAAGCGTGCTGAGGACTATCACAGAAAGACAGCAAGATACTATGACCGAGGGGTAAAACTCAGGAGTTACAAGCTTGGCGACCTGGTTCCTAAAAAACTTATGCCGCCAGCGGAAAGACCACACATGGGAAGTCGTAACTGAATTTTGGGTGGGCGGCCTTATATCGTGTCCCGCGTAGCGTCCGACTCGAAACTACTTAACTCCAAATGTAAGAAGGCAAAACTTCTACCCCACTCATGGGAACGCGAACACCTCAAATCTGCCTACCAATAAGACTCGAATGGTCTTTAATAAAGTATCCAACGCTTTGATTTTGAATATACTCTATGTTCATTTTAGGTTGCTTAATATTATATGGTCAAAAATAAGTTATAATGATAAAGCAAGGAGCTCGGTGCAAAAAGCGCACGTTTCACAAAAGATTGTTCTTTATTTCAAAGGGGTTACAGTTAATACAGAGAATTACAGTCAATGGAGCCGTTCCCTACACCTTAGAGACAAGCGGCGCGAATAGTTCTCTACTCCTCAAAAAGAAAAATCCACAAGGAAAAAGAAGAGAAAAGAGATAGCAAGGAGCTCGGTTGGTAGAAGCTCTGACAAGTCACATAACACAAATACAAATGTTTTCCAAAAAATTCTACTTTCATTCAAGTTACAATCACCTCAGAAGATTACAAAATCCTTCTTTACATCTTAGAAAATTACAATTAGCAAAGCCTTTCTCTACATCAACCGATCACGACCGACCAACTCTAGTCAAGGCAATTATTTATAAAGAAGCTCTGATCATTTAGGGAATTCACGCACCGCCCGATTCCCCACACAAACCCGCATTAAAGATGCCAAGGCTTCCCATAAGGGAAGGGATATTAAAGAACTACAGGCGGTATGGCTTCAAAGGAGCCATTTCAGGCTCAATTCAGAAGGCAAAATAACCAAGAGCCCCAATAGCTCAATTATGCGAGCTTAATCGCTCTGGTTAGAAGGCCTTGTGGCCTGTGAGCCATTTTAGCTCTGGGCTTCGTAGAAGGCAACATAGCCCAGGAGCCCCAGTCGCCCAATTTTGCAGAGCTTAACCGCTCGAGGAAGGCCTTGTAGCCTAGGAGCCATTTTAGCTCGGGCTCAAAGAAGGCGCACAGCCCAGAGCCCCAAAGAGTCAGCCTGGAGCTTAATCAAGCCAAGGAAGGCCTTAGCCTGTGTGGTCATTTTAGCTCGGGGCTTGTAAAGGCGTACTAGCCTAGAGCCCCAAAGAGCTTAGTTTCTGGCTTAATCACTCATGAGGCGGCCTTGTAGCCCGTGAGCCATTTTATCCCGCCCAAGAAGCTGCACAGCCCAAGAGCCCCAAAGAGCTCACTTTTCGGGCTTAACCGCCAAGGAAGGCCTGGCAGCCCGGCCATTTAGCCAAGTTCAAAGAAGTAATGTTTCCAGAAGCCATAGTGCTGAGTTTTTCAGCTTAACCGCTTCTCAAGGAAGGCCTTGTAGCCAGAGCCATTTTAGCTCGTCCAAGAAGGCGCACAAATTTCAGAGCCTTGGTAGCTCGCCAAAGAGAATTATCAAGGAAGGTCACAGAACTTCATGGGCCGATTTAGTTTCGCCAAGGGAGCCTAACAAATGTAAAGCCTTTGTAGCCCAAGAGCCACGAGCTCGGGTCAGAACACAACAGGACCACATGCCAATAAAGTCCTAACGACACTACTCCGAAATCTGCAGCTCAAGTCGTAAAAAAAGAGAGAAAGAGAACAACAAAGAACCGATTTCCATACATCAAAGAGGCGTAAAAGCATATTCACAGTATCAAGGCCGTGAATGGGGATACAAACTACCGTGCTCGAGCCAGAAATTAGCCAAAATGAATAAAAAGTATACAAGAGAGCTCAAACATCGGACGCAGGGCTTTGAACAGCACTGAGGCTCCCACATGTAACTAAGGGGGAGCGGGGCTTCAGCTGGAACCTTGGGTCCCTGTGTGGCAATCAGCCGAGCGGGGGGCATCCGAAAAGGTCCCGGGGTTCGCCTTGCTCTCAAAAGAGGACTCTTCCGCCTCCTCCTCGCTGGGAACTTGAAAATTGAGGTCCAAGCTAGGGAAGGCTTTAGCAGCTCTGCGCTGAAAAGCAAGCCACTCGGAGGCCCACGAGGTGCAGGCCTCGTCTCTCAGCACAGCTATCGCTTCATCCCTCTAGGTAACCAAAGCCCTCGCTCTAAGGTCCTTACGCTAGCCAGACTTACCTCCGCTGCCGCCGTGCGGAGCCTCAACCCGTAAGCCTCAAGCACGACGTGCCCGGCCCTGCTGCAGCTTATCGCGCAGCTCATCCCTAGCACTCTGCAGCCTCCTCCCCGACCACCCACAACCACCCTAAGAACCCTTAAGCCCTCTCAGACTTCTTTATCCTCGCCTCCCGCCTTCACCGGCTGAGGCGTGCCTCAGCTCCGACTGGTAGTTTCACCATCTCGCCCCAAGCTCAGACCGGGAAGTCGCGTGCCGCCCCTCCGTAGGTCGTGAGCTTAATTTTATCTTTCGTAGGCTTTTACCGCCTTCATATTCTTATTCAAGTTTAATTCCCTCCTCGCTGCTTCAACTGCAGTCACTCACTAAGGAACAAAGTAAAATTAATATGTAACATAAAACAGTAATGAGACGGACAAACGAAGCCAGATGGGCTTACAGAGATGACCCCTTGGAGCCATAGGAGGTCGAGCCTCAACAAAAGTGTGGCATACATCTTCTTAAGGTCAAATCCCAGATGGATGAGACCGCCCGACAAGAACCTGTACCCCGCCGGCTGGAAAAACATCATCGCTATTATACTAATTTTTATCTATACGTCGATATTCTAGCATTTTATCTTTATATTTTACAGTGAAAATTTACTATTTATTGAATACGCCACAAACTTTTTATTAGAGTTCCATAAAACGACCACTTATGAAAAACAATGCTTGAGGAACCTTCTACAACTTTTTCTTTTTAGTATATTTTTTGTTGTATAAAAATTGATTTACCAGTACATGACTCACTGTATTAAAAACTTATTATTTAGTTTATAAAGATTTGTGCTAATGTTTAGCTTATGTATATAATTGACTTCACAATAGATTTATATGAGTGATCTGATATATAATTTTATGGAGATTTTAAAAAGAAAGAAAAAAACAAGGTAATGTATCACTGACCATAAAACTTGCAACTCTTCAAATGATTATCAAAGTTCCATTGTATAGATGAGACAAACAAGTTTTTTTTTGATGAACTAAAAATATTTTCTATTACCAACAAATCATAAAAAACAAGGGGAAAAGAATTTTTTTATTGATCATCAAGTCCTTTTCTTTTCTTACAAAGGAAACAATTTTGATATAATAGATATTATTTAATATTGTTTTGTGTTAAAAGTGTCATCATATGCATATTTTATAATATAATAGTATTATGTAGCAGGTATTAGTTACTTACGTATCAAAATTCTCATCCTCCTCCCACTTTTTGTGGTTATTATGGCTTTTGGCCCAACACCCCTATTCAGAAGGTTTAGACAAATCAAAGCCCACAGGCCAGACCCAAGTATCCTTACATGAACACGGATCCGAACCACGACCCAAATCCCGACTCGTGACCCATCCACCACAATGAAGGCTCAGGATTAATCGCCTGGACAAAGATCCTTCATAGCCGGGTCACGTTGCCTCTATATAGCACGGCCAGCCAATAATTTCCACGATCCCTTTGCGTACCAAAACACATCCTCCCACGAATCACTTACGTAACCACCCTTAGGATGATCAAACGATTCTTAAGGCGGAAGATTTGGATAACATGGCTATCCAAAAGGAAGAAAACTACCGATAAAGAATGAAGGCCCCTTCCATTTCCTCGAAACCAATCACCACTTTTCATAAAGTGGATCATCTCATTTTTCATAAATAGTAGGAAGGAATCACCAATGTAGGATTGGGGGGAACCCATGAAAAATGTGGAGGTGACTCATTTAACCGACCAAGATCGAGAGGCGGCCTAAGACACCACCGTTGCACGCCTCGCTTGTTTTGCGCCCCGCTAGGTTAATGCCTTGACAATCCGAAAACTCTGAGAATCCAAGAGACAACAATTAGCGCCATCTGTGGGAACGACCAAGCAAAAAATCTTATCGGCGACGTGCGAGGGCTTGGCTATGTTGGCTATCAAGCGATCCCCCACACCCCGAAGATTCCAGAGTTCTCGCCACTCATCCTACTGGCCGGACTTATCAAGCAGGCTGTAGTAACTCAAGAAATCACCCCTTTGAGACCAGTTTCTTCGTTGGCGTTAGGGATATGGAAGCCGGCAAGAAGAGCAGCCGCATGTATGGCCGAATTCGCGGAACCATGCGCCGACCATCTATTAAAGAAGAGCAAATCCATCACCGCGGCTCGTTTGGAAGAGGATCGGGTTGAAAATGCACGAGGGAGCAGCCATCTTGCACCTCCGGTCAAATAGAATAGAGGCAAGGAGCCCATCTTGCCAAGTGACGTTGATGCAAAGAGTCAACGATGAGTTATTTTCCTCTCGATAGCCCTCCGCTACCCGATTCACCCCAAAGAACAACATGGAGGTCAATAAAAAGAGGCCCCGCGCTGCTCCAAATCTTCCGCCAAGAGCATGCATCGCGAGTACCTAAGAGAAATCAATAGAGAGAGCGACGACACGTAGAGCAGTTCTAAAATGTGCCCACGTGGCAATGGAGTAGCACCGCCTACTTCCGCTCATGTATCCTACCGAGACGCGACCCAACCCGCACATGCTGCATCTGCCACTGGCCGGGACCTCACATGCTATCCTCCCTGCTGGGCCAGCACATCTTGAGCTGCTTAATTGCCCCGTGGGCTTTGTTATACCGCTTCGTGCATGTATGATGGCCCTCTGTCCGTATGATCACATGCGTTGCATTTCCACCGCAGCTGCACACGCGAAACCACCGCTTACTATGCAAAGTGTTCCCGGCCAGCTTGAAGGGGCCTGCCTTGGCTTGGTTCCACAAATTACCGGAGACCATCAACCTCGCTCAGCGAAGTTGGGCCGCATTCGCTTCCTACCACTGCGGCCTGCTCGACGTGCGGAAATATCAGTTCTTTGCAAACCATCTTCAAGCGGGAGGACGAATCCATCTGCGATTTCACTAGAAGATTTGGACGGGCCGTCCAACAAATTGATTCGTACAGTATGGAAGCGGTCCTCCAGAATTTCCGAAGGAGCTTTAGGCCGACCACCCTATTCTTCCACTGGGCCAGCTCGGGATCCACTCACGACAATGGAGGAATCTGTACAGATCGTGAGGATAACATTCAACGCTGATAGACAACATCCGGTAGCCCTCAAACTGTGATGATCACAACACCAAAGCAAATGCTTCGCCCAATTAAGGGACGCTTCCGAACAAAAGAGGAGCCGGCAGAACTAGAATGTTCTAGGACCCAGAAGAGATGTGAGGGTCCCCGCGCACCCCCTCTCAACATCTCTTACTTACGACTCCTTCCCTCTCATCCGGATCACCCCGACTAAACGCCCACACCAATTCAGTCACCGCACAACGCAACCGGTCTCTGAGATGTGATTACCATAAGGACCATGGGCATGAGACCAACCAATGTCGAAGCCTGAAATTTTTGGTGGAAAGATTAATCAGGGCTGGCCACCTCAGGAGATATGTTCGGGAAACGATCCACGGTGCTGAGGTCGCCCCCGCGGTTGAAAGAATAGCGGCCAGCGCAGAGCTTCCGCCTAAATCTCGGCCCACCATAAACTACATACTGGGCGGCCCTTTCGATAATCCGCATTCGCTTAAACGCCAAAAGAGGCGAGTCGTTGCAAGCGTCACACCGAAAGCCAGTGAACACCATCCACGCCCCAGATTACCGGAAGAGCAATCCTGTACCCAATTGATGCCCTGAGATCCTTTTCCCCCCTCAAGTGAACTCGCCCAGTATCATTAATTGCACCACGATGCACTCGCATTTCACTCAGATAAGAATTTCGATGTGCACATAGTACTAGTTGACCTCGCAAAGGCGGCCGACCGTTACAACCCCGACTTCAGCATATGAACACTTCTTTGACAGGTCGAGTTCCGGGCAGTGCGTAACTCGTCCTAGTTAACGGCAAACTGTTTGAACGACGCGCATACATTGCTCTCCCTTCAAGGCAAGCGCTGGTAGTTCGACGTGTCTTCTCGCTGTCGAGGACCGGGCTTGTATTAATGCCATTGTTGGTCGAGTCTGGCCGCATGCGAGCGAAAGCCGTGCCTCGACCTACCATCAAATGATTAGCTACCCTCGACCAGCGGCCGGGCACCGACCTCCCGAGCAATTAACTAGCAACTCGACAAGAGCACAACTGGTCGTTATAGGAGCATGAGAAAAAAGAAAGCTCCTACAATCTGGCCCTCGAGATTCTAGACCCTCGTAATAGCAATTGGCGCCTCACGCCCAAGCGAGGGCGGAGGACAAGGAGCAATTGGTCGTAGACCCTCAATCACACCTTAGGGCCGAATAAGTCCACATATGTTAGTTTCCTCTTCTATCTAGCGAGTAAGGAACAAATACAAGAGGTTTCGTCAGACATGGATGTATTCGCTTGACTCACTCGTGCATGGCTGGTATTAACCCTCGGTACATGCCTCAAATTAATGCCATCCCTTTAGCCGTGCCGGTTAGGATAAGAGTGAGGCTTTCCACCCGCATCACACGTTGTCAGAAGTGGATAATCTTTTAAAAGTAGGATTCATCAGGGAGATAAAGTACCCGGAGTGGTTGACCAATGTGGTGGTAGTCCCGAAAAAAGGTGGTAAATGGAGAGTGTGCGTGGACTACACAGTATCTTCACTCCAGGCATGCCCGAAAGACTTCCTCTACCCTGATTGACCGGGATTGCCGACTGTCGACGTGCATGGATGTTGTCATTCCCGATGCCTTCTCGTGGATATCATCATCACCCATGCATCCACCGATGAAAACAAAGATTCATCACCCGAAGACGGGTCGCTCGCTTATAATGTGATCGTTTGGCTTAAAGAATGCCGTAAACGTGATCGTGAGGTTGCTGACTAAGATGTTCAGGCCGCTATTAGGAAAAACCATAGAGGTTTACATTGATGATATGTTGGTAAAGTCCAAGGAACGCCTCGGACCATGCTGAACACCTGCAAGAGGCTTTTGAACTCCTAAGGGCGTACGGTATGAAGCTCAATCCCTCAAAGTGCGCTTTCGGAGTCAAGTGTGCCGATTCGGTCTACGGTGACTCAAAGGAATAGAAGCCAACCCCGTCAAATCTTACAACTATTTTGGAGTCTCGGCCCCGCCAGAAAAGCGGGTACAACAGCCTGGACTGCGGGTTGGCCTCCCTTAAGGCGTTCATCTTTCTCGATGATAGACCGCCTAAAGCCGGTTTTAATATCACCTCAAGGGGGCCAACCAGTCCGACGGAATGAGGGCGTGGATAAAGCCCTCATAGCGATCAAACAAGATCTTGCGTAACCCTCCAAACTCTCCTGGTTAGCCCCGAAGCCGGAAGAAACACCTTCGTATACTTAGCGCTTCGATGCCTGAGTGCCACCCGTCATGAGCATGAGAATAGAAAGCGCAGGCCGTGATTTTTCGTCAGCAAGTCCTTAGCCGACGTAGAAACCCGATACAACCACCTCGAGCAAGCGACATTAGCTCTCCGGGTAGCAACTAAGAAGTTCCGCCCAAACTTCCAAGCACACCCCATTGTTGTGCTAACTGACCTTCCTCTTCGGAGCACCATTCACAAGCCTTCGACTGTTTCGTGAAGATGGCTCGACGGACAATCGACCAAATGACCCGGCATTCGGCGATAATCTAAGATTGGCTAAAAAAGGACAGGTTATGGCAGATTTTCTAGCAGAGATCCCCCAATCCGGAATGTGCCTGGACAACTTGAACTGGTGGACCCTGCAATGCAGACGCGATCCTGCTAAGAAATCTGAGTCGACATCGTCGGTAACTTAAATCTCCAATCGGGAAAAGATCGGGGAAGCGGTGCAATCCGCTCGGGGCTTCACTTCCAAACAACAACAGAAAGAGGCTGATCTGCATTTAATTGAATCAGCAATGGTGTCCACTTACTAAAGCTTCTTATCTAGCAGATTGTTAGTTGGTGGTATGGCAAACGCAGAAAAGGATGCGAACTCTAATTTAGTATACAGATCCCCAAGAGAACGCCGTAGCAGCTTTTTCACTGAAGCTTTGAAACAATATCCCTGACTGAATGATATGCTGACGCCACGCTGAAACGCTTCTTCGATCATAGAAACAGTGTTTCTGCCTATCTATTATCAGTTGGATTCCTCAATTATCACTACCTGAGTAAGTTAGGTGGACGAGGTCTCCCCTTCTTAGATGGACCCCATTACAATATATCAACACGGGAGAACTCCCAAACGAAAGGGACGAAGCTCAAACGATCTAAATCCAGTCGGCCAAATTCTCTTTGGTTAATGGGCAGCTGTTTAAACGATCCCTAGACGGGCCATACCTAAAGTGCTTAACCACCGAACAGGGACAATATGTGTTGGCCGAATTACATGAAGGAATATGTAGTAACTGTCCAGTTAGTGGACCGGCACAGAGCCCAGCTACACTGTGCATACACAAACCATGAGATCCGACGCCGATTATGTGCAAAGTGTGATTGATGCCAAACACAAGCCCCTCGTCTGAGATCACCACCAGACTTAATTTCCATCACGCAGCCTCGCCCTTCGCTCAATCTGGGGAATCGATGTGAATGGGGCCGCCCTACCGCCCGTCTCGTAAAAATTATTGCTGGTAGCCATTGATTATTTCAGCAAGTGGATAGAGGCTGAGGCTTTCAGACACCATAAAGATAAGGATGTCACCCGCTTCATCCGGAATAATACTGCCCGCCTGGCTCTAAGATAACCCCACCACCCCGTATCGACAACGAACCTCAATTTAATAGCCGGGCATACAGGAACTTCTGCCAGGAGTTGAAAATAAAGAATCTATATTCCACCCCGTGATATTCGTAGAGCAATGGCCAAACGTAGTTTCTATAAAAACCTTATCAATCATTTTAAAGAAACGATCGACGGTATTAAAGGCAAGTGGGTAGGCGAACTCCCTGGGGTACTTTAGGCCTACAGAACAACAGCCCGCATACCAACCGACATATCCCCATTCGCGCTCACTTATGGGATGGAAGCTATAGTCCCAATAGAAATTGGTATGCCCACGCTTCGAACTGATATACCCGAGTGGTCGAATACTGAATTTGTGAATAAAGACCTGCATACGGCGCATCTAACTCGAAGGCTAAGCATCAGATAGACAACAACCTCACTTAATAGCCGGCATACATAGGAACTCGCTAGAGTCAAAATAAAGAATCTATATTCCACCCCGTATATTCGTGAGGAGCAATGGCCAAACGTAGAAGCTTCTTAATAAACCCTTATCGACCGCCTAAAGAAACGACATTGACTCGCCTGAAGGCAAGTGGGTAGCGTAACTTCCTCGGGTACTTTTGTGCTCACGTAACAACAGCCCTTGAGTATCGCACCACATATCCCCATTCTCAGCGTCACTTATGGGATGGAAGCGAGCCCCAATGTAGTATCGGTATGCCCACGCTCCAACATATACCCGAGTCAGTTTATCACCGAATTTGTGAATAAAGACCTAGACATGGCGTAATTTAATCTGGCAAAATGGGCCTCGTATAATAGCATCGCATCACGCAGGCTAGCAAACCTATACAACAGACTCGTGAAACACTGAATGTTCCAGCCAGGGGACCTGGTCCTGAGAAAGTTTTCGGCAGAAAGTCGACCATACCGGTGTTCCAGCCAAATCGAGGACCATATACCGTAATGCGAAGGCCTAAGTGAATCCGATCGTACGCATTACAAACCGACGGGACACCTGTACCTAGAATGTGGAATATTATGCACCTTAAAAGGTATTATCAATAAAGAATGATTCAATCTCTAACCATGTTCCCTTCTCAATTTTTCATTACAAAGCCCGGGTAAGGTTGATGTCCTACCGGCCTAGTATGATTGATGCCCAGTTGGTTCATTACAAAACCCGGGTAAGGTTGATGTCGTACCGGCCCAATATGGTTGATGTCCAGCTGGTTCATTACAAAGCCTGGGTAAAGTTGATGTCCTATCGGCCTAGTATGGTTGATGCCCAACTGGTTCATAACGAAGCCTGGGTAAGGAGGCGCTAGTAGGGGGGCAAATGAACCTTGTCTACCGGAGTGTCCATCCGGACTTGATCTATGTCCTACTCAAGATACATCTTTTCCTACCCGGCTAAATGAACTGAATTATGTGATTCGACAAAGAGAAAACAACAACATCAGATTCACAAACAACACATGCTTTATTATGGAGCTTGGTTACAGAATAACAAAAATTGGGGATACAGAACATAGGTGTAGGAACAAGGCTTAACGAGCAAAGGCAAAATACAATCTCTAGCTCCCGCCAGAGACATTAGGTTCCTCACTCTCCCCCGGTTACTCTGGCGGAAGAATCAGGCTCACAGCCAAATTTAACCCATGCAGAGATGCTGGCTCCATTTTCGCTGAATATCCACCCCAAGGATCGCAGGGCACCTCCCTATTTGACTCAATCATCGCTTCACCCGAGCGAACATCGATGGTCGAGGCTTCGGCAGGGACAACACCCGGGGGGCATCGAGGGTTGATAAAGAACTCTGGGGTTAATGGCTTAAATCAGATTTGACATCCCCAGCCCTGAACCACAAAAGCGACTTCCACAAACATTAGTGTAATGAAGCATAATGCCGATAACCATAGTTGAAAATCACGTCAAAAGCCCTCCTCATAAGCCTCCTCCAGCCTTTTTTCTCTTTAAGGGCTTGTGCCTAGAGAGCGGACACTTCATCTTTACTAGTCCCGAGCTTTAGAAGCAGAGAGACTCGCTCGACAGCCAGACGGCTAGCCTCGTCTTCCGCCTTTCGCCAAATCTCTCAAATGTACATTGGGGCATTTTAATTCTAGCCAACTCTGACCCATTTTTACCTAGCACTCCCTCAATCGCACGGCATCCATGCGGGCCATCGAGGCTCAGGGCGAGCAGCATCTCCTCTCGCCTTGCCCGAACCACCTTCTCAACTTTCTTTGGCCTCCTTCTCCCACGCTGAGCTCGACCCGCCCGCCCAAAGAAGCACTCCTAGCGCCCCCGGTCAACCACCACGGAGCAGAGCCGCAGCCTCTCGCATCCTCTGTGCCGAGACCGGAACTCTCGACATGCTGGCTGTCATATTCGATAGTCAAAATGGTGCAAGGTAGAAGAACACATTGGGATTATACGCAACTCTGAACATACTGCATCGCAAAGCATGCTAGCCAGAAACATACCTGCCTTGCCGACCGGACGTGCTACGGTTATGTTAGCATTCCGTCTCTTCAACCACCGCTTGAGTTCGCCCCGCAAGAGAGGCAGGACTGAGAGCGACATACTCTTCGCCCTCCTCGGCTCGCACAACCATGTGCATCCGTGTAGTAGTGCCGATACGGTACAGGCAGCCGGATTCGCCATAGTTAAACGGCCTCCATCGATTGATAATCTCCTGGGCACCTTCTGGCCCAGGAACAGATACTTCCTCCATGAGGGGAGCCTGGCCTTGTGGAGGAATATATGAATTCAACAACAATCGGCCGGGAAGCAACGGTCTACTACGCCTAGCTCGGGTAGATTTAGCCTTATCTAACCGGCGAGCAATCTGCTTCGAGGGAATGTCCTCCTGGACCTTCGCATGAGTTGAGGAGACCTTTCCTACATCCACCAAGAAGGCAGTCTCTAAAGCCGACTGGCCATGAAAGCCCATCTTAGGCGAATCCGAAACAACTATCGCTTACACATCTGAACTCTCGCCGGATGGTTGTTGACTCGCCTCACTGGCCACCTCGGCGGTAGCACCAGTCGCCCGTTTAAAGTTGGCACCTCGTTTGCGCTTATGTGCCCCGAAGTTGTGAACCAGATCAGCCATCTCGTCCTCCTCTTCTTCCTCTTCCCTAGCAGGGGGCGGCTAGATATTGGGGAAACCCAAGGAACAAAATCTTCTACCCCGTCTGGGGGCGTTTTTAGACGTCGCACCCGCCTTCCCTTCTTAGATGCTCGGGGGAAAGACGAACCCTCGTAGCGGAGACGCTCGAGACGGCTACCCCTATCGTCCTTCTTAGATGCTTAAGGGACAAGGCCGGAATCCTCCCTAGCCAAAGAAGGTTGCCTGGACTGGGTACTAATCACTAATTCTAGACCAACCGCCTCGGTCTCAAAATTCTTGGCTGGAGACAAGTTGCCCGGGGCTAAATTTAGGATATTAGCAATAAAGTAATGCTCTCCCTCGACTATTTCTGCGGGAAGAGGGCGTGGAATAACTGGAATGATGTAGGAGATGGATCACATCAACTCAAGAAGATTCTTCAGCTTAAGAGAATTTCATGATACCGCTCCCGCCGTAAATCTCAAGAACCTCCTCGAATTTTCTTAAAACTAGCTTTCTCCACCAAGTTTACCGCCATACTCTTCGCTTTTCCTTGCATGTAAAAATACCAACGTAGCGATAGACGCGTAAAAATGAACCGACATACAGATCCCACAACTTGAACACACCTGGAAATGACATTGATTGGTTCAAAACAAACGGGAGGTCAGAGGAGCTTGGGGTCTCATACCAAGGTCCTCTAACCAAGATCACGCCCTTCGCCTCGGTCTTAGGCGAGTCGAGGAGTCCCGTAACAAATTGCAGCCGGGGGCTCTGGGCCAACATGGATAGCCGGCCTCCGTGTCCCAGCTTCAAGGTATAAAAGGCACTCCTACCAACAAAATGTCCGCTGGTAAAGGAGGTTCAACCGGCCGCAACTTGGCCTAGATCCGGAATGACATTCTGACGATAAGAGCAAAACAGAAAAGTGTAGGAACTTCTTTACCATAGACGAAATGGGGAAGCAAAGCCCGCCAGAGTCGCTCCTGTGAAATACACTACACCGCCTTCCGCCGATGGTTCAGCCGACCGCCCGACAAACCCAAAAATCGATATTGTTGGGAATTTGACAAGAAGACCCTTCAACTCCATGGGACAAGAGAGACGAGGCCGCCAGAGAAGGCGATCCCTGCTGTGCCCCTCTTCTCGCGCCCCAACACATCAGTGAAAGTCTCTTCGACCGCTTGAGCGTACCAAGCAAACAACAACAAAGGGAGAGGAAAGGGGAATCGGGCTCCATGTCATAATACCAAACCGGGTAAAAGGGCGAACGCATACGAACCTACCGTGCACTCCTCGGAATCCCGCGCTCTGGCCCTAAAAACACCCTCCTACCATCCTATCGTCGGAAACATGCCGACAACTGGACTCTAACGTACCCAGAACAAAAACAAGGCTTACCTGGAATATAGGGGAAAACAAACGCCTGGAAAGACAATCTGCAAAACACGCAATGCTACATCGGAGTATCAACAAAAGCCCTTGAGCGGAAGGGAAACAAGAAAATGGGGTAAACGCGATGGGAACGGGTGGGATCCACTACACACCCTATCAGGCGTCTAAATGGGTTATGTGTGCATTAAATGCGCCCGACCATCACCCCTCCAAAAGATTTGAATCTTGGCGATTTGCTCATTTAGGGTCACAAGAACGAGAGGCTGTGCTCGTGGAGCCTCAAAGAATACCCTTGTGCTCACGACCCGGCTTCGTCGAACAACCAAGCTAAGTCCCGTCAGGAATCATAAGGGCCGATCCATTCTAGAATTTATCAAATGCCACAACCCTTGTCTTAAGGAGTTAGTCCACGTTGCTGAACTAAGAATGAAATGAAAAAATAAGGTGAGCAAAAACGCAAAATTCAGCAGAAAATTACAATTTCATTAATTACAATCTCTGTGTGGTGCTCATAATTACATACAACGCTTATAACCGTTTATCCTTCTACGCTAACAATTACATACAACTCAGCAGGTTGGAAAATGTGTTTCAAGCAAAGAAGAAAAGTGGAAGAAAAGTTCAAGAAAAAGAAAAAAGGAGATCCTAAAGAAGATATGAAAAAGAAAAAGCCTCGCCATGGAGAACTTATGCAGCAATATGATCACGTTGCCTTCAATAATGTCAAAGCAAAGGACATATAAGGGGGCAGATATGCCTGAAAATATCCTCCAAAAGCAAATTAGCGCGCCTCCAAAGATGTGTTCCTCAGAGTCTTTCTGGTCAGCCCCCGCAACATCACATTCAGCTCAGGAGCAATAGGAAAAGCACGGTACTGGCAGCGCCCGGCAGCGTCTAGCCATACACACCCACAGAAAACTCAAAATTAGCTAGTAGCATAAAAGAATCCATTGCCATGCTGCCTTTTATAGGGGTTTCGAACATGTGGGAAACCCCAAAAAGCCGCATTAAATGCGTTACCAAAAATAGAAAACCCCTCGGTAATGCACCAATTGGAATACACAAGCATTAACGGTTCCTCATCCCAACTATGTTATATTTAAGAATACAAGATTTTTCCAATCGGGTGAAGACCGATCTCCTAGTCGAAAAAGGGGGCATTGTGGGTACCATGGCTTCGCTCAACACCCCTATTCAAGGCCCGCATGCATCAAAGGCCATGCACTGCACCCAAGTATCCCACACAAACATGGATCCAACCGCTTGGCTCGAACCCTACTGCGGACTATCTCGACGTCACCAAAGCCTGTGGAGATTTATTGCCCGACACATCCTTCCTAGTCGGGTCATTGCTCTCTAAGAAGATGGCCACCAATAATTTCCTACGATCCCTCGTGAGTTCGAAACACATCCTCCAACAGAATCACGATCGCAACCGCCTTAGAGACTCAAACGATTCAGGTGGAAGATTCGATACACCTCGCTTTCCAAAAGGAAAAACGCTGACGCGCAACGAGTCGCCCTCCTCCCTTTCCATTTCAAACCAATCAACAACTTTTCACGGTGTTTTAACACATCCTCCCTCCTTCATAAATAGGGAAGGAATCACCACAGAGGGGAGGGGGGGACCTTACGGAAAAACGAACGTATTTACTCTCCTTATTTCTCTATCTGACTCATGTATCGGAGAGGCGACCGGCACAACACCGCCGGTGCATTGTTTGTTTTACAGGTCCGTACCGCTAGGTTAATGCCTCGACTATCTGGAGACTTTGAGAATCCAAGAGACAACACTTTCCACTCCTTTTCCTCTGTCTTTTCTCTTCAAATGCATGCCCAAAAACACTTTCCTTAGGGTCGCGTCTTAGTCTATGGGAACAGTAGGACTTGTCCAGATGCACGTTATCCCTTCTGCATGAGTTCCTAAAGGAAAGAATCCTATTTTGATTACCTGAATTTCCAATCAATTGCCATGGTGGAAAACCGATACTATCGATATCTGATATTGATGATTACAAAAACCACGTGGCTAACTCTCCCTCTCTCTTAAAATGGTGAACAGCCATCTCTATTCCCTCCACTCATAAAATTCCAAAAACCTCAAAATTTCTTCGTCAACTTTGCGAATTTCATACCTGTTCGGGTTGAACTAATATATACATATATATATATATATATATATATATATATATATATATGCTCGGTATCCTGTGCCAATGCTTCTTCTCCATGATTTTTTCCAAATGGATGCCAAGCTCTTCCAACTATTCATCACCTCCTTCTCCATCTTCATCTCCATTCCTATGTGCTTCTGCAGCAATATGAGGAGCGCAGAAGTAGTCTGTACGAGTGCGGAGAGTTGAAAGGCATAGGCTATCCTTTATTGGGAGATGCTCGACCTCAATTCTGCGGGCATCAAGGGTTGGTGGCTACCCTCTCATTCATATTGATTCTTTGGATTTCCGAGTACTCAATATCAGCCTCTCCACTTATACCATGACAATTTCCCAAACGGATTTCTGGAATGAAACTTGTCCTAAACAATTCAATTCCACCACTCTCAATTACACGTTGTTTGATTATTCTGGTACCAGCCAAAACCTAACCTTATTTTACGGTTGCTCCGGTGAGGTGTTGTCCCAACTCCCGGTTACCTGGAATATCACTTAAAAATTTTGACATGCTCGATCGAAGCTACTGATGATACTACGGCTTTCTATGTGGAAGAAGTATTATTGGGGTTAGATTACCTTGGAATCCTAGGGACTTGCGACATCAACGTCACGCTTCCTGTTGGTTTAGCCGCTCTTGATGAACTACTTCAAGCGGATAAGACGGGAGGAAGTTAGTTACGGGGATGGACTGGAAAAGGCTTTGAACATGAGATTTTATGTGAATTATGGGGCAGTCAGATAGTGGTGTATGCACTGTAATGGGTCCGGGGGAATATGCGTATCATCCAGCACCTATCCGTATATCTGCTTTTGCCCTGATAATAATACCTCTTATCCACTTTTGTGTCCCAAATGAGGTATGTTCCCCATCAGATTGCTCTGTATCCATCAAATTGTGCCTGTTCTTAGTCATAAGCTTCCTAGTGTTTATGGACTTACAGCAGAATTAATTGCAGACCACATATACAAGTTTTGGTCTATCAAATGCCAAGCTTGTGGGTTTTCCAAGCCTCAGATCCTGTTTTTTTTCTTCTTATTTTTAGTAGTCCTAAAGCATTGATTCGAATTCAAATTCCAATTCAAACACCATCCTAGGAGTCACTCATCTCACTAGCCTGTCTAGGTTGCCCTGGAGACAATTTTATCTTACCAATCTTCTCATTCACTTGGAATGAAAAATGTTCCAGCCATATGGTTCCAAATTTGAGGGTTATCTTTTATTAGTTACTGGTGAAGTTATTTTTTCTCATTTCTAATAATCTCATTTAAAATAAACTAAGAAAGGAAAAAGAGGGAGGGGAGAAAATAAATTACCATGTATTGATTAAGTCGTTATTGGAAATATTTTTTGCCCTAAAATTATCTTGACTAGTCGTCATGTCAATTATATCAGCCTTCCTTGGATTATTATTAAACTTTCATCACCTAACATTGTTGAACATTGATTTTCATTGAATGATTGCTAACCCATCTTTTCTCCTTACACATCTATGATTTCTTTTGGTTGTGCACCCAAAGTATCACATTGGTTTAATATGGAAATACTTATGAGTTTATAAGTAAGAATAAACACTCATTGGTATGAGACCTTTCGGGAGAGAAGCCTAAAAACAAAAGGGTCTCAAACCTAAAATGGACAATATCATACCAATATGGTGGAAAGAGTCCATGAGGTTTCTTAACAAATTGTACGATCGATAACATCCAATTGGTATGAGACTTTTTGGAGGAGAAACCCAAAAATACATGAGGGTCTTAAGTCCAAAGTGGACAATATCATATCACTGTGGAGGAAAGGATCCATGAGGTTTCATATCACAGATTTTTATTTTTTTACATCAATCAATCAAGCATAGTTCACTAATGCTTTCTTTTCTCTCTCTCTCTCTCTCTCTCTCTCTCTCTCTCTTCTCTATATATATATATATATATAAAGATAGATGATGATGATGATTCTTCTCTTAGTTTCCTCTAATACATGCATTTTGTCAGTGTTGTCTTCGAGCATTAAAATGAAAATCACATTGCAATCCTTTCTTCCTTGTACTTGTTTGTTTATTCCACTATATTTTATAACAAAACTCAGAAGAAAAGTATTCTTAGGCAAGTTTTAGTATCTGATTTCTTCAAACCGGCCCGACCTCCTTCCCTCTCTTTTTTAACACCATGCACCATTACTTAGAGTCGATGTTACTTGTCGGGCATTTCCCCATAATCTTCAGCTTCAAAAGAAGAGCATTTGAACACAGCTTCAAAAGAAGAGCATTTGAACACAAGCTAATGTTGAGATCTCACGCCAATCAAAACATTGAGGAATTTGTTAGGAATTTTGGATCTCAAGCTCCTAAGAGGTATAGCTATTCGGATATTAAGAAAATGACCAATTCATTTAACGATAAATTAGGCCAAGGTGGTTATGGTGGCGTTTACAAAGGCAAGTTAGGTGATGGGCGCCTTGTTGCAGTCAAACTCCTCAACACATCCAAAGGGAATGGTGAGGAATTCATCAATGAAGTTGCAAGCACGCAGGACTTCATGTCAATATTGTCAATCTTTTCAAGTTTGCTTGAGTGGCAAAAAGCTTCTCATCTATGAGTTCATGAGAAATGGGTCTCTTGAAAACTTCCTATGTAGTGAAACCCCTTTGAAAGCCAGTAAACACTTAGGATGGGAGAAGTTGTACCAAATTGCTGTTGGGATAGCTAGAGGACTTGACTACTTACATTGTGGGTGTAGAACAAAGATATTGCATTTTGATGTGAAACCTCACAATATCCTTCTAGACCAAGATTTTACTCCCAAGATCTCCATTTTGGCCAAGGGTTATGCCCACCAAAAGAGAGTATTGTATCAATGTCGTGAGCAGAGGAACTATTGGGTATGTCGCTCCGGTGAACAAAGTTTTCAGAAATTTTTGGTCTAGTCTCACACAAATAAGACTTTTATAGCTATGGAATGATGATTCTAGAAATGGTTGGAGGAAGACAAAAGGGCAATGGCACAATGGACAATAGTCAAGAGACATATTTCCTCATTAATTATAAGCACCCTCGAGCGCCAGAAAGCTTCAGTGTATGAATCTAGGAGTGCTAGAGGGCATTGAGAACCAAGAGGAAAATGAAGTTACAAGGAAGATGATAGTAGTGGGTTTGTGGTGCATACAGACAAATCCATCGCATAGGCCATGCATGAGTAAGGTGATTGAAATGTTAGAAGGAAGCGTGAAGCCTGCATCCTACCAAAGCCTTTTCTTATCTTCTCTCTCTCCAAGGCTTGCATTAGAATCTTTCTTGCCCCAAATCAACACTATCATAATCATATGTTGCTACAATTTTGTGTATTCATTGTTAATCAATCAAACTAGTTGATAAGTAACACCATTTCGTATGAAGATTTTTGATAATCAGATTGTTATTTACATTACATCAGCCCCTTCAAATTTATGAAGCTTATGAGAATTTGTGGATTGTGGACTAGAAAAATCAAGAACCTATTACATATTCCAAACTAAATCTCTTGCTACTAAGAATGAATCGGCAAATTACTTGTTTTATAAATGTCTCGTTCCCCACTTGGTTACTGGCAACTGAATTACGTCCTACCTTTATTGTTTGAATACACCTATGAATAGGGTTTCATTGCACTTTTTATCTTTTTCTCTCTTTCTCTCCCATTCATGGGATTTTCCCACCAGTTCAACTTCATCCTTCCTCCCATGAGATTCTCTTGGTGAGTTTCCCACTTCTCTCTTCTCCCATCGTTTCCTCCTCTCTATTCCATATAGCTAAACAAACTACACTTTTGTCTAACTTTGAGTGCGGGCATGAATTGGGGAAAATTAAACACCCTTTCTGGGTCTCTGGTCATCAACCTGAGCGTTTCATGTGATCATTCTTATTTCAAGCTTGACTGTGATGGAGGTGGATATGCCACCATAGAGTTTATTACCTAGAAATATCCTTTCTTCAAATCCTAAAGATTGTTACATTGAAGAATGCGTTGCCATTGGAACCCTTGTTATCCCCAAACACCTGACATGGATTCAACTGCCTTCAAGTATACTTCCAACTATGAAATGGTGCCAATCACTGCACTTACATGTTTTTCCTCCGCTTCTGATGCTTAGCCCTTACAATTTTTCTGTAATATGGATAACAAGTTCCACCAAGCTCATTTAGCAACTCACACATCACTAATGTGCAAATGAAATTGCAAAGTATTATGTTATAAGAATGTATCTAGATTTAAGTTTCTATAGTAGTAGTTTATTATCTGATAAAAGGTCAGCGAGAGAATAGACATGCTTGGAAAAAATACCTTGATGGATGCTCTGTGCTTTGGTTTTATATACAGAGATTAGTTACATGGTTTAGTTACAGCTCAAGAAGTCTATTTCTTCATCATAGGATATTATTTCGGCCTCTTTAGTTTTTAAAGTGAGGTCAAGAATGGTTCATTAGAAAGGATGTGCAAAGGAGGTATTGATTGAAGGATTTGATGTTAGATGGACAATAGACGACACAGAATGCAAAAAATGCTCTCGCTATAGATGAAGGTGCAGATAATCTCGAAGAACCCAAGCTGCTTTTGTGGCGATAAACCGTATCAAACTATGTTATATTTGGTTCCTAAAGTATTATGAAAAAATTGTTGAGAAAATAATTTTTTTTATGTTTGCTTGTATAATAAAAATCTTGAGAAAATTAAATATAAATTAGATTATTTAGAAAACTTATAGTATTTTGGTTATTTTATTTTTATATTAATGAGTTAAAATAAATAAAACATATTATCTTTCGGAACCAAACATAGCCTATATGATCAAGTGTATAATATCCCTATGTTTTTTTTTTTCCTCTTTATTTATGTTCATTTGTGCTAGATCAAATTACTGATCCATATGGTGCTGGTATGATAGACTTTACCACAGATTTATTCTCCTATTATTTGTTTATTTTAGGAAATCGTGAATACAACTCCTCCTAAAATGAAATATCCCTAAAAAAAAAAAAACTATAAAAGTAAATGAAATATCGAGTGAGAAACCAATCGTTCTTTCTTTTTCCCTCTCTATGGTAATAAGTTATTTATTAAAATAAAATATCTTCCATGGGTATCCCATTCATAGATCTTTAAGAATTAAAAATTTTAATGGATTAAAAATGTAATTTTGGAGAACATAAATTTTGTGGCATGGGAAAATATTTTTATAGAAGTTATATAATGCAAGCTTCTGGCCCACTCAAAGTTCATGAGTAAAATGGACTCCCTTCTGTTAGGTCAATGCACTCGTACATTAGATGAATGGGTACAAAGTGGATGAATGATGTTTTTGTTTAGTTTTATGAATACTTCTATGGTTTGTAAGTTGCAACATTTATGTCCATCCACTCATCAGTCTTTTCTAAATCTCTCCACCAGTACTACTTCACTTCCATGCATCTCAAAGATTTCTTCCCTTCTTCTTCTATTGTCATTGTTGGGTTTCTCCTTGCGGGACTCATTTAATTTGTTAAATATGGTTTTTATGCTATTTTTGCATGCACCTTGGTTTATGCACACTCTTGGCATATCCAAGACTTGTTGTATGCATGCATGGCTCTTTTGTAATGGTTTGGAATCTTCAAGGGAAAGAAAAGGTTTTGGTGGCATTTTTTCGGATGATATCATCTTGGTTGGCTGGGCAAAAGGCAGCATTCGGGCAATCTTGGTTCAAGAAAATTAGTCTTCTCTTCCATTTTGGTGCTATAAACTTGTGTTAGTTTGCCCTTCAAGTGAGCAACGTTTTCTTCACTTGATATTCGGGGGTTTCTCGCGGTTTGTCTTCGAAGATTTGGTCACTTTTTTGTGAGGTATTTTTGTGATTATTAATTTTGCAATAAAGCCTTATGCATTTGGCCACTTTTGTAAACTCTTTGCGTATAGTGGCATAAAAACCCACCTACCAATAAGCCGTGGATCTATTCTCAAGTTATTTGAGGGAACCACATAAATCTTGTGTGCTCATTTATTTTCTATTATTTTATTTTATGTTATATTGCTTCCATTGATTTACACTTGTGGGAAAGCCTATTTTTCCCAACCGTCATCTCCTTCTTCATCTCCATCCTCTTCCATGGCTTCCCAAAATATATATGCCAAATCGATTTTCGCTATACAACCTGCAATTCTTCAGTGGAATGTGGTAGAGCACTAAGGAAAATTCAGTACCCTTTCTGGGTAAACAGCTCCCAACTTCAGTTCTGTGGTCATCCCTCCTTCGAGCTTCGCTGTCTGAAAGATGAGGCCACCTTATGGATCGGGCCTGAAATTTTTCATGTCATCAACATAGATACAAGGACTCAAACCTTGAAGATTACCAGATTCTATGATCCCTCAATGGGGAATATTGCCTGTCCTTACTAGTTACTCCAACATAAGCAAATCTGCCTTCAATTACTCCCTTCAGTTTTGCCTCCGATGTTAAATTTATCAGTCTTGCATAATTGTCCTCTGGTCGAAGATTTATCATCTTATGAGTATCCTTGTTCACTAGTAAACAACAAGCATACCCATAGTTACTTTGTGGAAAATGCATATTTGGAAAATAGATTAATTTATAAGTAAAGGCTGTGGAGGCATCGTGATCTCCGGATCCGGAAACACTATGGCTCGAGGCCCGTTGGGCCTCGTGCTGTGAAATTAATGGTCGTATTCCGTTCACTTATCACCGCGAGCAGACTTGACACTTCTGGGAGTATAGATAGTCCTGGTAGAGGCCGTCCCAGAGCTAAAAAGACAAACTCTTCTATGCTTGCTCGAAGGCGTGCTCTGCCCGGACTTCAAGTCCGCCAATGACCATTCTACCCCATATGGAAAGCCAACCTGACCATTCTACCGCATGAGAATTCTATCCCATATGAGAAGTATGTTACTTAATAAGCACCTAGGGTTTTAAAACTCAGAAATATATTATCAATAATTTTCCCGCCTTCGAATCCTCAACTGAGAGATAATCTTGGAAAAGGGAAAATAATCCTTGATAAGGAAAAGAAGATTTCCTCCCTTAAACTAAGAAAAGATAAAATCCTACCCCAAGAAGGAAGGAGGGGATTTCAAGTAACCCAACCCTATAGTCAAAGATCCTCACTGGGGAAGGTGAGCAATTCTACGTGCGCCTATTCTCTTCTGCACTTTGTATTTTTTTGCTGACTTAATCATCTGAGAGAGTAAGGGTCAATCTCACGCCATCAGAGATGTTTTCTGAGAGGCCCACATTGCGCTACTGATGCTCAGGGAATCCGACGATCAAGACCCCTACAATTTGACGTTCAGGGGATCCGACGATCAAACTCCAAACAATTGGCGTTGTCTGTGGAAAACAAATAAAAAGTCTCGATGACGGGCTGCAAGGGCTTGGCTATAACGATTCTCTAGCAACTCCCCATTACCTAGAACTCTTTCGACTCCCCCTTCCGCATCCGATCTATCCGAAGCAATCACAATGTCAAACAATCCGATGCATCAAACACTTAAGATCGCTCCTCCATCAAGGTCAGAGATGGAGAGGAAGTAGGAGTGGACACAGATGATGAGGTGGAGTTGCAAAGATTCTGAAAGCTTCTGTACCCGAGAACGATCAGTTGCGTCCCAGGTGCAGAAAA
Source organism: Tetrastigma voinierianum (assembly GCA_016808115.1). Taxonomy (NCBI): domain Eukaryota; kingdom Viridiplantae; phylum Streptophyta; class Magnoliopsida; order Vitales; family Vitaceae; genus Tetrastigma; species Tetrastigma voinierianum. The sequence goes on along the minus strand of JAEQBH010003243.1, from coordinate 131,234 downwards.
AGCCCTCGAACTTGAAAGGGATGGTACGCAGATGGCGATCGTGATGAACATCTAATAGTCTCGCATCAGCGGGAAAAGAGCCCATTACTTCAGCGACTATTCTTCCTCAAAAAATGACAGAATGATCCTCCGGGAGGTCCCATCCACAAGTCCTCCACCAAGAAGGAACACTCGAGGCATCATAAGGACCAAATAGTGAAGGAAGCACTCGCACCGCCTCTCGCCTCACATGCTCGCCGCCGCGCTCACGCCGGGCTGCAGCTAGGCCGTCAGGCAACTCAACGCCTTCCAAGCCCCTTAAAACGTTAGTGTTACTATATGCATGATGCCCGATGTCAATGCATCCCGCCTTCTCGGTAGGGCCAACCATTCTATGCGTAGCCTACAACCCTGATTCGGGGGCCCGACGACATGTTTTCTTCACCCCTAAGGCAACACATTCTTAATTACGAGCCACTATGAGGGTTTTTCATGCCAGCTTTTACCATGTTCGATGGTTCTAATGACCCTTATGATCACATGCTCCATTACAACAAGGTAATGACACTGAGCGCCGACAATGACAATCTGTTGTGAAAAGTATTCCCGACTAGTCTCCGAGGGCTTGCGCTAGCTTGGTTCCACAAGCTCCCGTGTAATTCAATAAACTCGTTCAATGAGCTTGATCGTGGCCTGACTTCAAAGATCTTTGTTCTAAGATCACAAGAGGAATATAAGCTCTTGCGTACTTATTATAAAGCAAGAAGAAGAATCCATATAAGACTCACATGAGGTTCTGTGCAAGCCGTCCAACAAGTGTAGGCTTATAGCATGGACGCAACTTTAGAACTTAAGGACAGCTTTGAGCCACCACTCCTTTCTTCAACTCACTGCTCCTTAGACCCACCGTGACAATGAAAAATTATATGCGGGCGTATAGGCTAACGCTGAAGATAAATATCTCGCGTGAGCAACACAAACCGGCTATGATCATGGCAAAGCCGACCGAGCAACAAGCCGAGAAGAAGAAGCCGTCTGAGCCCAAGGAAGGTCAGAGTAAAAATAAGCAATAGTAGAAGCAGACAAAAAGGTGTATTTCATTGAAGCACCAATGGTGCCCAAAGAGTACACAAATGATGGCAGCTGGCCAAGGCCCTTTTACAAAAAGTTGTAATTAAGTAAGAACGGAGAAAAAGGGACTAGAATTTGCCATGGTCCTCGACAGCATCAATCTCCATGGCTCCTTACCGCCTCATTCCAGGAACTGGGTCGCAGCTGGCTCCCGTAGCCGGCCGGGTGGGGCACCTAGTGGTTCAAAGAACTCGGGAGGCAGCGGGTCGGGTGGAGTCAAGCATACCCTTGGGACTCCTCTCGACGGCCCTGCTGCATGTTATGTTTGAAAACACAACACCCGTACCCATAGGCAAAAATCACCTCTAGAGCCTTCTGGTATTCCTCCTCCATGGCCCCCTTGTCCTTACTGGCTTGAGACTGGAGAGAAGACTCCTTGTCCTTGGCCGCCCTAAGCTTTAGCAGGAGAGACGTCCGATCAACCTCTAGTCGGGCAGCCTCAGACTTGGCCTTAAACCTAGCCTCTTCTGCTACCGCCCTGGCTTCCTCCACAGCGGTCAGAGCATCTTTGAACCTTGCTAGGTCACCTCAAGTTTTGCCTGCCGCCGCCGCGACTCCACTTACTAGTCGGGAAACCCGTTCCCTTTAGCCCCGTCTATCTCTTTTTTGTACCCCAGTCTTCTTCTGAGCCCTCCTTTGGCCTTCTCGTTCCCCGGCTATCCGATCGTGACTAGGCCTTGCCTAGGGACTTCTTCAAGGCGCTAAGTGTTAGGAGGCCGCCGCTTCTCGCATGTATCTCAACATCTCTAGCATCCTCCACCCATGACGGTTCCTCGTGGTCGCACCTCCCATGCCCCGAGGGTCGTCACAACCGCAAAGACCGTCGTCGTCGTCGTCGTCGTCGTCGAACGGAGCATTAGAAGGAAATCATAAAATCAAGCAAACAATAAACATCGTGAGGTTCAATCCATACAAGCTTAGCGCCTCTATCAAGTCATGGTCAGGTATATACATCTGTCTCGCCATGCGCTGCTAGACCTCTTATCCAGGCTAACAGCGAAGGGGATGGAGTATTCCTCCTCACGAGCCACCGCGGGTAGGCGAAAGTGTGGGGGTAAAGATAACGCATGTGCGCGACTAAAGGGTCCCTCTAGTTGAAGGGCCTCCAATAATTAATGAGCACCTGTGTAGTTTCTTGATTAGTGAGGTCGACGTAACCCCTCCGTAGCCCAGCTTACCCATTGCCCGATGTACGAATCCAAGCACCAGCCTATCAGGGGCCTTCGTGCACCATCAACGCTGAATGGACCTGTCTGGCTCATGGCATACTAGTCGCTTCAACAAGTGAAGCCTCGGCTGCATCGATCATTAACACGAGGAAATTCCTTCTTCTACTGAATCTCATCCTCCAACGCTACACAAGCCTTTCGAGGCATCCTAGGCGGTACCCCCGACAGCAGACGGGGCCTCAAGGACTGCTCAAGTGAGTCAACCCACTCACTGGATCAGCTTTGACCTCCTCATCAGCCCAGACGGCCCAGAACTTTGCCGCCCGAACCTCGAGGTCGGGCGCGGTCCTCCCGAGCGTTGGCAGCTCGCTAAGTGCATCCAGACAGCAACGATTCATCGAGGCCAGACATTTCAACCCCTTCTTCTTCAACCGGGCTATTAACCGTCTGATTCGGCCCAATCCACAAACCCCTCCGCCTCGCTAACGCCTTCACCTCGCCTCGGACTTCTTTCTTCTTCTTCTCGTCACCACTGGGTCAGTCCCGCACGGAACTTCAAAGCGTAGATAATCCGTCAGACAACGCCTGGGAAGAGCCTCCGAGCAGTGACTTCAGAAGGTCCATAAGAACAAAATGCTCACCCTAACAAGTTTTGCTCGGGCAAAAGGACGAGAAAGAACAAACACTATGTGTGGGAAAGACAGTTCCAAACCCTAGGTTCTTTACAGATGTAAGGGAGCTCGTGATGGTGCTCCTCTTTGTGGATCTCCAAATGCATAAATGGATGTGATCCAAATCCTCGCCTCTCCACCTAGCGGTGCCAACCAGCCAACCTTGTCCCCGCACCCCATCTATAAATCATCAAGAAGATAAGTATGTCAATACACCCACAACCTAGGGAAGTAAGAGATATACCAAAACAGAAACGGAGACAAACTTGGGAACTTAAGGGATTGGTTCAAATTGAAAGGAAGCCCTAGAGAGCCAGGGATTTCATACCACGGGCCCTTAACCAGGATGACCCCTTTCGCCTATGTCTTAGGAGAGTCAGGGAGCCTAGTTACAAATCAGATGTTGAGATCATAATGACATGGACAAAAATTCCCAATCGCAAGCTTTAACTGTAAATAAAGTATATACTCACCGGCGAGATATTATCCAAATTTCAGAAAGAGTTTAGCACACTACAACCTATCAAAATCCCGAAAAGCTACTGATGTATGGAGCCGCAGAGGTGCCCTGCAAAAACGCTGCAATTGCTTCACCAGCGATTGAACTGGCAGGCGAAACCCACCAACAAAATGCTCCCGCGTAAAATAGACGACATTATTTTCCTCCCCAAAGTCGAGGTACCGTCGCCTGCCGATGTCCCTGCACCGATTTCGCAGAATTCGTCGTATAACTTTAGTTCCTCCTCGTGACATACAAAGAAATAGATTCTCATAGCAGGCGCCCTGTGGTGTACCCCTTCTACGCCCAACTTGATTGATCAAAACCTCTTCATGACCTTTTGCCATTCTACAGGTAGATAAAAAAAATGGGAGTAGAAAAAAAGGTCAACTTGAGGTCCATAAAGCAAAATAAAAAGGAGGGAAAAGGAAAAGAATCATTAAAGGACAAGAAATCTCCCCGAGATTTTGCATTTACTCACCGTGGATAAAACCTAAAGAAAGTAAAACCAAAACTCGTGGAAACTAATAGAACACCTCCAACCATGGAGACACTAAGCAAACTAGAGATTAAAAAGGTTCGAAGCAAAAACTCAACTGAAAATAAAAAATCGTCAAAGTGTCAAGAGTCTTCGATGACTCCTTTAGAAGGGAAGTTTGCAGAAGCGTAGAGGAGGATGAAGTACAAGAGTAAAAAAAAAAAAGAAATTTTTTTTAGAAAACGTAAAAGAAACCACTATTGAGATCACTATTCCTATTTATAAGGGTAGGGGGTTGACAGTTGCATTAAACGCATGTCGAACAAGATGCGTGCAGGATTTAGCTTGAGGTCGTGAGTCTCCATGCTTTAACAACGCACGCTGCTGCTCCCAACGCACATTTAATGCGCCTAATCGTTACGTAAACCTTCTTCAACTCTCAACATTTAACATTTGAAACCACAATATTTTCCCCTGACTAAAATAACACAAAAACTCTAACCACAGGAAAAGGGGAGCATTGTGAGTACCATGATCTCTGGGATCTGGTACTGGACGGGGTCTCGAGGCCATAGACTGCCAAAAACTATCCATTCCACCACAAGACCAGACGGACACTTCTCATACGAGAGAATCTATAGAGGTCGCCTGGGAAAGTAAGGACAAACTCTTCCAAGGCTTGCTCGAGGCGGTCCGTCTAAGATTTTAAGTTCGCCAGTCGGCTATTCTACCCCATATGGGAAAGCCAGTCAGCCATTCTATCTCATTTGGGAAGTATGTTACGACAAGCACCAGAAGTGAAAATCAAAGCGAGTATATTATCAGCTTAATTTTCATTTTCAATCTTTCACTGAGAGATAATCTTGGAAAAGGGAAAAATAATCTTTGATAAGGAAGAACTAGTCGTTGATAAGGAAAAAGAAGATTTCCTCCCTTAAACTAGAAGAGATAAAATCCTACCCCCAAGCAGCGAAGGAGGGGCTCAAGACCGAACCCTATGAGTCGGAAAAATCCCCTACTGGGGAAGGTAAGCAATTCTAACTGCGCCTATTCTCATCTCCTTCTCCGTATTTTTTTTTTTTTTTGCTAACTTAATCATCGGAGAAGCAGTTGGCCCACCGCCGTCAAAACACCCTTCTTGCAGGTTCACATTATGTTGTTGATGCTTAGGGAATCTGAAAATCAAGACCCTACAATTTGATGCTCAGGAGATCTAACGATCAAAGTCCCAACGGTTGTGCATTTGACACTCTTCTTCCTAGCTTCGAACCGCCGCAGGCCTCATGAATCGCTCATTAATAGTCGAGAGGCTGGGAAAGCAAAAAGAGTTTGAAAGCAGATATCACAACAGACACACGCAAGAGGTGCATGAGTTTGGTTGTAGATGTGGGTATGACCTGAATTTCAACACTCTTTGTTCATCAAATATGTATGTGACGCCCCAAAACTCGGGGGTTCGTTGACAACCGTCAACTCGGCGGGAATATTCGTGGATGCCTGCAACCGACACCACCATGAAAACGGGCAGAGCCTCATGAGCTCGCCAAATACAACTTGTCCCAACATCAATATCATGAGACATGTACATGAGTAAAAACGGCCACTTGGGCCCATACATCAATACTCATTAAAAATACACCAACTATAGACCATAGTTAAAGAGTTTTTACATTACTCTTAATTCAACATATATTAAAATTTACAATTCTAATACATGTTATATAAAATAAAAATGTCAAAGCCACAACCCGGCTTTCTTCTAAATGCGGCTTCTAGTGAGCTTTCGCTCGGCCCCGTGCACACCCCCCGCACCGAATGGTGATCCTATTATTATGAGCAAAGCCCAGTGATACTTTCCTACTTGCTACTCCAACCTAAGTGCACATGCATGACAAACAATCATTCAAGCAATTTCATGAACCTACTCAATGTCTACATGACTAATCCCATGTCCTCGAGTCTCACCGACTCTCACATATGCCTAAGCCGACGCGTAGTAAATATACAAGCCAAAACAAACTTTTGTTCTCGAAAAACTCACTACCGAATTCTCAGAAAATATCGACTACCATTTGAGTCGACCAAGTCGAGAACTTTCCGAACAGTCATGGTCCTCATCCGAAGTGATCTGTTGGACCATCTCCCAACCCAATTCTCCGGAAAATCTTCCTTGAAATTCCTTTCACAAACATTTTCGTTTTTGTTTCATTTCATGTCATGCACTCACACCTAATATTCTAGGTTGCCCCAGTGCATATGGAATGCATGATGCCAATTCCAACAAACTCATGTTAATATATTCACATGTATATATATTAACATAATTAATTCACATAAATCATGTTATGTAAATTCACAACCAATAACACCAAAATTAGCTCACATGGGATAATCGACAAATACAAGCAATTCATTTTGAATCACTCAACATCATAAAAATTCACACAAAAATATTCACATCACTATTCACGTGAACAGTGAAACCCTCGGGTGGCACTGTTCACGGCCACATAAATAGAAATTTTCTCCACTCGGTTCAAAGCTTTTGAGACCGAATTTACGGATAAAACAAGTCTCAGAACATTCCTAACCATTTACACCCATTCCAGAGTCGAAAAATATCACAAGTAGAAAAAGATCCTCACCTTCTCTGGAGTTGTCGGAACTCCACCAAATCGGTGTCCACGCCGTAGCCTCGCCGCCACGCATCGACTTTACTTCTTACTCCGTTGAGAACCGACTATCCGACGGCCTTTTGAAATCTAAAAGAGAAGGAGCTCTCTCTCTCTAAATGAAACCTCACACCGCCCATATATCCAGCCACCGCACGCTTTTGTGCTCAAAAATGAAGAAGATGACACACTGTTAATCTTCGTCTTATTATCATTAACATTTCAATAATTCCATTTATGCTCCTTTTCTGATTTTTCGACACTTGGCACCATTCCCGGCCATGCATTTCATCTTCTCTAATCTGCAACATGTGTCACAAGAGTACATGGCAAGTGACTTTTGTCACATCACATGTCTCTCAAACCCTTTTTACGACACCCGACACCCTATGCCATTGAAAAACGTGAAATTCGATCGCCTTGGAATTCGACGAAATTCATGGTGCTTAGATTTCACAGATCGATTTTTAATGGTGAAATCCGCTTTGTCATCCGAGATCTAAAAATTCAGGATTTTTTTTACCGAAATTACTGCTTAGTTCTTTTAAAAATTAAATTTTCTCAGGTCTTACAATGTATCCTTCCTCTTCCTATGGTTTTTAGGTGGTGCTTGTTTTTTGGTTTTTTATTGAAAGTAATTTACTTTCAGCATTTAGTATGTTTATTTTTTAACTTTTTTTATAATTTATTGTTAATTTTTTGGCTTAATAGGGAAAGGTTTTTAACTTTTTCTAAAGCTTTTTTTTTCTTTTATTAAGAAAAAACTAGATATTCAAATATGAGAAAATCATATACTTTATTATCCACTAAAATGATATAATTTCATGCTAATTAAATAAAACTCATATGTATTTTTAAAATTTTATAAATAAAAATTATTTTTCTCAAAATTTAATAAAAATTAAAAGATCCATTTTTTTAGAAAAACCAAACAATTAAGGCCCCGTTTTGGTTGCAAACACTTAATTAAGCACTTATTTTTATAAGAGTTTATTAGGATGAGTGCTTATGTCATAAGTACTTTATTCAATGTTACTTGTGTTTGAATGCATATTTTTAAAAACGTTTATGCATTATTTTAAGGTGAGCTAAGATGCTATTATATAAACACTTATAACAACTGAAATTACTGAAAAACCTTCATAAACATTTATAAAATTGAATTGTTTGAATAAATAAACACTTGTCATATTTTTTACAAAAATTAAAAAAACTAAAAACCAAAGAACTAAAATTAATATTATATATAGTATATATATATATATATATATATATATATATATATATATATATAATATATATATATATATATATATATATATATATATATATATGTAAAGATTTTAGATATACTGAAAACATTTATCATTCAAATGTAATCTCAATTATAAAAAATAGTTAATGAACAATTTTCTCCTCTTCACTTTTGTTTTATATGCATCAAAGTGATTATAAAAACCAAAATATTATAAAGCTTCTTCATTAAAAATATTTTAATGCTTATAAATTAGAACGTGATGTACCACGAACTCATAGTTATTTACGGCGCATTGAGGCGCAAAAGTCTCTTGGGGCCTTAAGGAGCAAGGGGCATTTGAGGCGTTGGCTTTTTGTGATGCGCACTTACCTAATATAAATAAAAATTACGTGATCTTTACTAAATATTGTATATAGTTTTTATCAATAATAAATACAATAAAATAAAGAACATCAAACATAAACCAAATGAATAGCGCTTCTCTAATTATCACAAGGCAAACATTTTCAAAACAAAATAACAAACATCATTAATACTTCCATCATCATAAAAATTGCTCTAAAAAACAAAAACATTTGTGGACTGCATCGAATTCAAAACAAAGACCACAATTCTTCCCATCATCAATACCACTATACGTCAGAATTTTTTTCCCATTTATATATTATTTTTTCAAAATTTTGCATCTATTTTTACATAATTTTTCAGAATTTGTTTTATATTTTTTTTGATGTCATTAATTAAAGCAATACAAGTTCTGAATCTTTATTTATTTTTACTTTGTTTCTAGCAAATCATTTTTTAAGTTGGGAGGATAATTTTCTACTTTTGTTCTGTTGACTGGACTATTCGGTTCTTCAGTCTCTAGTCACTTCACTCATTTATTAGGTAATTTAGTACTTACATTACATACCCCAAAAAAAGAGAGGTTAAGACTTCAAAGAACATAGAGTTTAAATATTTTGATAATTTTATAAATGTCATGAGAAACTTGGAAGTGAATTGTCTAGTACCGCCAAGGTCCCATATAGAATTCCAAGTTCCTTTCCCCATGATTTAAAAATCCGAACCAATAGCTTTTCTCTTTTCCTTCTAATCCGAGATTACAATTTCTCAGCCTCCAAACAGCCCCTTAAAGGGTTATTTATTTACTTATCTCACTACAAGAAGTGGAGCTTATGGCCGCGGTCATTGACCCTAGCTAAAGGTGGTAAATAATGCAGCTATAGCATATAGTCGCGAAATATAGTGGACTACGTGAAGTGGTCATAGGTACCGTGGACAAATGTTTTAGACGCGAGTCTAATCGGGTGTCTATAGGCTTAGTCATTGTTCCAGCAACATAGGTCTCAGAGTCGGGTTTTGTTCGACCACGCCATGTGGTTCTAAGGTGCTTATATCGTTTGCCCCGGCCGCCACCTATAGAAAAGTTTGAATGTATTGGTTCAATCACCATAGGGATGTTCTAAGGTGTTTATAGTCGGGGTTTTGTTCTGGCCGCGACCATAGGAGGTGTCAGGAATGCGGCTTTCACTAATCACACATGATTAAATGAATGGTCAAGGTCATAGAATATTAAAATCTTTAGATCCATTCGGTCTACAGAAAAAGGAAAACAAATATCGGGAAATTAAAGGTAGAAACATGAGGAAAATCTGCTGAGTAGTCTCATTTTGTGTTTAAATGGACAAGGTGACCAAAACTATATTCATAGACAAATCAAAGTTTCCAACAACCAAAATAATCTATCAATTTCTGCACATAGAGGGTGCCTTCTGAGCTCAATTGCAAGAGAAAGTAATGCAGGACTACAAATTAAACTAGTAACAAAACTGAATCAAACAAAAACCCAAATCATAGAGTATGCTTCGAACTCACCTTCCTTTGGTAGAAGCCAGCAACACATTCTGTGTTTGATCTACTGAGACCAAAAGGTGGCCCACATAATCCAATAAGTTAGAGGATCACGTGATGGAGTAAGAACTCGCAAAGAGCCACAACAAAGACTAACTACGACATATCTCCAACAAAGATTTGATCTCCACACTACATACCAACTTGTCCCGTAGAAGTTGTATGACTGGAACCTATTGGAAAATGATGGAACCATTAAGAATGTTACCGTGAGTAATAAAGGGGTGGAATAAGGTTGCTTTACTGTTCATTGTTGTTACAAGCTTATGCAAGGCATATATTGGAATAATAAACAATAATCACTACAAGATCACAAACACTCACAATACGTAGAGATGAAATGAAAATTTGTTTTTTTTGTTGGAATGAAAGCTTCATATGAAGTTATTTGGCATATTGTTGCTAGTGGATCATTAGAATTTACCTTCAGAATCTCAACTCAAAATCCAAACTTATGAAAACAAAATTTGCTTCTAACTACAAACATTTCTAGAATCAAACAATAAATTAAAGGATTGTAAAATAAAATAAGAATAACAACAATCGAAAACAAAAACAAGATGACATGTAAAACAAAACAAAACTCTATAGGAACTAAGAACAATAAGTTACAAAATTTTTAGATTTTCATTCCAGAGCCTAAACATTCCAAGGATGAAATGTCAAAAGGACAAAGGCATGATATTCTGCACAATTAAATCCAATTAACCTTAGTATTTTTTTTCCTTTGCCCGATATTCAATATCTGGTCTGGGCCTTATTTTCTTTAAAGTTTCGGGTCACACCGACATCAGATCAAGCCTTCTTCATCATCCAGACAGGAACAGATTTCACGCAGATTAGGAAAGCCACCAGATGTAATTCTGCCCTGATTCGACTCCACTAGTGGAAACTCATGCCAGCTTTGGTAGCTCGTTACTCCCGGCCACATCTGCTCATCTGGGGTGCCCAAAAAGCCTGCATCAAAATCCCTAAAAGGTCAAATTGATCGGAAAGCGGGTAGGGAAGAAGTATATCTAACTAGATTTGCTAACCGGGAATCCCATCTCACCGAACTGAAATATAGAGCCGCCATGGGGCTCGTAATCCCGCAGAGTGTCATAGATCGCTTCACTACAACCCCAAATGAAATAAAATAACTTTCTATTACAAATCTTCTAATGATGTATATAATTCCTCTTTGCCAGTATGCTAATTTATAGAAGGCATCTCATACCAAATATACAGCCAACATACCACATATCTACCGTACTGAATAATGGGTGGCACCCAAAAGAACTTCAGATTCTATACCACAAAGCCGTGATCCTGGAACAATCGAGACAATTTATTAATTAAACACACTTCATTTGATGTGTGTTACAGAAGGAGGGCAATAGTTTTTGTTTCACCCTTATGGTACTTTACCAAAGAGTAAACGCTCCATCTCGCCAATCACCGAAAGCTGTGCCTATTTGCGTAATTCAAAATACAAGGAGAAATTATCGGGCCAGCTCTATAAAATCACTAATTTGCTGATTCCAACCACAACTAGAATAATTTAACCCATCACCTTCCATTTCCACAAGGTGCTGGTTTTTGTCCATTAACTTAAAATACACATGTAATCTTAAAAACTAAACCATGAATCTTATTAAGACTGATGCAACACACAAAGGAATGACTAATATCATATCAAAGATAAAATACATGAAATGACCTTTGTAGAGTCTTCAAGAGAAGAAATTTTAGATTCATATCAGTAAGCTACGTTGTTTTCACACCTCATAGAAAACTCATCAAGTAATTTGATCCGTCGACAATGTAAGACTTTATTACAATTCTTCACACTTTCGTATTCTTTCATTTTCCTCGAATCTCAAATTCCTTTTGAGATTTAAAATTTGCATCAACTTTGTTTGAATATTACCTTCAAAATCTTCTTGAGTTTGTCCCATGTTTCTTTCGCGATTCACAAGTCATTATGTTGTGAAAACTCCAGATTCGATACTCGCCGCATGTATATAAGTGAGTGTCTTTGGCTCTTTGCCAACTCTTCTCATGCCAAATGTGTTAGTGTTGGATTTGGTGGAAGAGCAGCAGATTCAGCATTACTCTAATAACCTCCCACAAACTCACCTTTTAGATATGCTCATTTGATAGAATGATATGTGATAATTTTATGCCGTAAGAGTAGGAGTAGGGAGCGTAAAAAATTATCGCTGCCATCAAAATCACTACGCACTCTCAAGACCTATGGCTCTGATACCATGTTGGGAAATTTCAAGAAGAATACCATGTTGGAAATTTCCTCTGAAGAAGAGAGACAAAATACTACAGACTAATTACGAACACACTTCACCTCTTTGTTAAATGCAAATGCCTTTAAATAGCTACAAGAGTAACTTACTACTTTTCAGCACAAATTATGGAAATGATAACAAAAAGCTAACAAACCCACTAGATAGATAATAATAAAATAAAGGTCAATATTAAAACTCCTACCAAGTAGGGAACCTAGGATTCAACTCAATCATTCTCTCTAACACTCATCTCCATACCGTCTCATGCTCTTTCCCAAAGTATGTATAATCACTTTATGTACCATAGTTTCTTCAAAGGAATGCAGAGACTGGAAACATTCGCACCATTTTGGGTAAACGACTCAACCCCACATCGTAGTCATCCTTGGTTCGATCGGACCGTCGAATGACGAGGCTTCTGCCAAAAGTATCAACCCGGACTCGATAATAAGACTCGAACCTTGAAGATTGCCAGATTCAATGATCCCTCAACGAGGAGCATTGCTTGTCCTTTCTTCAACATAACCAACAATTTTATTTCTATCTTCAGATATACTTCCAATCTTACAATGATCAACTTTACGGTCAGTTCTTCCATCAAAGATTTGTCGCCTTATGAGTATCATTGCTACCACCAAAGCCATTGCCATTTGTACAAATGAATCTTGGCCAAAAATATATATACATAACTTTCTTCCTGCCTCAAGGCCGTCAAGGCCTTAGGAACTGCCTGCTCATTAGAGTCAGAGGCTTTCTGTCAAAGAGTATGAGGTCAAATGGACAACAAACGAGAAACAAGTGCAGAAGAGTGCAGTGGAGCTTACGTGATGGGCATGACCCAATTTCAACACCCTTCTGTTTTTGCCGTGACAACCACCAACAAACTTGTACTTCATCTAGTGTGTCCTTTCCTCTTTCGTCTTCATTGATTTATATCTATCTTAGCGCCTTTCCTTCACTCACTTCCACCTGCATATCGTTGATCTACGAAATGCACCATCATGCTTTTTCCTTTTCCTATAATTTCTGGCCAACTACCCAATTATTTGAATCCATAAACCAAAGAGCAACTCCAACCACAAATTCTATTCCAATTCCAAATTGGCATTCTCCATTAGAGATAAACAGACCACTTTAAACAACTCAACTAACAATCATTATTAACTCAACTAATTTTTATTCTCAAACTTTATTTTTCAAATGAATATTTGGAATAGAGGATATAAATACCCTTATTTTTATTTAAATATAAATATAAAATTATGTTAATGAATAAAATTATAATAAATAAAAATATATTAAAGTTTCAAAATAATTTAATCTATAAATTATATTAGAAAATAAATAAACATTAATAAAGCTACATAATAAAAATTACATTAACTAAAATGATAAAAATACAATATAAAACCATTTTGATGGTAAAAAAATGCTAATTATTTAAATTTTGATGTTAATTATTAAATTAGTTAATTAAAATTAATGTTTCATTATTTGCAAAATGTATCATATCATTATCAAAATAATTTTAATAAATAAATATTAAATTTATTATGTTTCAAGAAATAATTATAAATTAATGAAAATAAAATGAATACTCCAAAATGAATGTATTAAAATCATTTTTCTATATTGTATATGAAAAATAATTCAAAATTAATAAATGAATAGATAATAAAAATAAAAATATCTTAAAAATATATAATAAAAAATTATTAAAAAAATTATTTTATTATTATAAAATAAAGAGAATAATAGTATAATATTAAAATAATAATTAGTAGTTACTATTTACACTTCAAATTTAAGATGTTCACATTCCAAACATGGAGACGTGGTTGAAATGTATTTGGGCCTCTCCAAAATGGAAATGAAATTTAAAAATGAAAATGATTGAATTTCAATAGAGGATTCATCTTCCTATCCAATTATGTCATTTAAACTTTCATCTCACTTTCTTTCACACCCCCTCTCCACATTCAAGTATGTATCCCTCTCCTCTTTCCATGCCTTTTAGTCTTCGAACAAAATACCACAAAGAATCAAGCACATTTTCTCTTCACATTCCTTATTTTCTCCTCCCCTCTTTTTGTCCTTGAAAGTTGGAATCCACTTTCACTGCCTCAACAACTCCTCGTCCCAACCACTCTAATTAGGATTCTACTATGATTTTATTACTTACAAACTATGATCAGCATTAATGCAAATATTATACTAAAATGTTTTTATTAAAAAAATTCTAAATAAGAGTCAAGTTTATTCTTAACATAATTATGTTTGTTATCAAAGCCTTGTGTTGATTTTTTTGTCCATATCGGGCCACGCCTTCTCATAAATTTCATGATTTCCTCTCGTATCTAAAAGGTGATAAAAAATTATGATATATTATATTGAGTAAAAACTAACCTGAATATGACTTGTTATTAAATTAATGACAAAATTTACACATAAAATAATAAACTAGACATGAAACACTTCATGATAATCTTTCCATTACCGTGAAAAGAATTTATATTTATCTCAAGTTACTATATATAGGATTACAATCAATTTATATTATTGAAGTCCCACATGCCATCTTCTTATTGGCTCCTTGCAGACATGGTAATGGGGTTCAGAGGGATGGAAGGTGTTACCCCCCATGCCTAAGCCTCGTTGGTCGATGCAGCGCCCCATAGGTATGCCTTAGACCTATGAGGGCACCTAATAAAATAAGGCAAACCATGGTGGTGCATGGTAAGGTACTGGTGACCAGCCGCAGTGGCTGGTAGCATATGGTGGACATGCACCATGACAAATGGTGTGAGTTTGAATTTGAAAAATGGGGAGCCGATTTCAAATTCAAACATCAACCATGAGAATGCACTTTGAAATATGGAGGCAGATTCAAATTCAAATGTCAAGGGAAATGCACCTGTCGTGAAGGTCACCTATGTTGGTACATACCAAAGTCTATAAAAGGACTGGGTCCTAACTTAGAGGTTAGAGAGTGTGCCATTCTTTCCTCGTATTCAGAATCTCGATTGAGAAGGTAATTCACTTACGCTTTAATGCTGTTGATAATTTCCTCAGAATTTCTAAGTGTCTCTAATACTTTGCTTTTGAGAGACATTGTGAGGAAGGGTTGGCTAAACGAGTTACCACCGCACATCCAACAGGAGAAAATTTCAGTGTGATAATCAGGGGTATGCGTATCACACCTCAGAGATAGTCGGGGAACGCTTGGAAGGAACTGATGGTCTTAAGCAAACACTGAGATTGGCTCAAGATAGAAACTGTGGACTGATTGGTGACTCAATGAAAAACGAAGTTTAGTGCGCGCAATCTAATGGAGGCCATGATAATGGCGTGGGAACTAATTGATGCCCCTCAAACCGATCCGGTGTGTACTGGGATGGCCTATACCAGGACAGCAGCACCACAGCGTAGACTCAAAAGGTCAGGCCCAAAGTCCCCCACTTGCCCAGTCCCCCATAAGGTACGGTGCCGTAAACCCAAGGGGCCTGGGGTGCTAGAAATGCTAAGGAGTTGGTGTACTTCCTATGGGATGGAGCGCCTTCGGCATACCATGCCCATATGAAATGGTGTCCATAACCAAAGATGTACTTATCCTGGGTGGGGATGCAAAGCCATGGTGGCGCACTTGATGGGGGAGACGATGCAGAGTCCTGGAAGGCCCCGCATTGATACCGGGAGACTCAACAGGGAACTGGCGAGCAATTCCTACCCACAAATTCAGCCCCGTTTGAGTAAGGGAGTCCCCGGGCGTTGAAGCAATACTCTGCCTGAGGGAATATGTGAAGGAATTCAGCTCCATCATGTCGATATCAGAACATATTCGATGTGAGGACAAATTGTCAATCTTATTTTCGGATTACAAGGCCGGGCAATGTGATCGAACTCAGAGATAAGAAACAGATCCGCCTCGTCACTATCACTGGTCGTCGCATCAAGACGGGCAGCGCCATCAACACCACGTGTTCAAGATGTATGCGCGTAGCGGCGCAAGGCGGTGGCAAACCTTCATTCAATAAGAAGGCTGGCTGGAAGGGAACAAAGAAAGGGGCTGCAGAGACAAAACCGGTGGAGACAACCACAAATTCTCAGGCAAGCAGACAACTGTGATCAGGATGCACCATGCAATGGCCCTCACCGTGCCAAAGACTGCCCCAAGAGGGAAAACCGAGTGCCTTGGTCACCGCCGATGACAAGGCTGAAGATCGGGTCCACCCTCCCCGAGTGAATCCTTCGTGAATTAAGCAGCGCAACAGCGTGAGTAACCAACCGAAAACCTGATGCATGTTCCAGCTTTTAATGGGATCCGTAAAGCGACAGAGACAAGCAAAGCACGCACAATTTAGTTGGTAACCAAATGGAAGCCTTCTCAGACTCGACCAAACCGGTAGGATGATGCATAGCCTGATCAAAGTAAAGTGGAACGCAAGGCACAAAGATGTGGTGCATCGCTAAAGATGTCTTGTCGCAAGCAGAATGGAAGGGGTAAAGCACTTTACTTTTGTGTTCCATTGGATGATTTCAATCTAATCCTTGGGATTGATTTCTTCCTCAAGTCTAAGGTCGCCTGACCCCTCATCCGTGGACTTATGACTTAGAGGAGAATCAAATTTCGCTTTCAGGCCTAATGAAGGAGTGCAGAAGCATGGCAGTGGCCGACGGTGGCCTACCAACCGAAAAAAAGTGGTCAAAGCAAAAGAGACATACTCATGGCCAGTGGAAACTAATGAAGGACATATGCCAGTTCCCGACTGTGGTCGGGATACTAAAGTGAATTGAGACATCACGCCTCCGAAAGCCACCCAAAGAGTCAAGCCCCGAAGACCCATCGATCACAAGATCGACTGCCGCTGGTGGGCAAAACCTCCCGCCCAAGTCCCTACACCTATGTGTCTCAGAATTGGCTGAACCGAGGAAACAGCTTGAAAGAGTTGCTGATAGCTGCATAATCCAGCCCTCGAGGGTCTATATACAGACCTCGTTTCGTTCCGTAAGAAACATGATGGATCATTGCGCAGGATTAACGCAGCTCAATAAGGTAACCATAAAAACAAGTACCCGATTCCTTTGCGCCTAATTTGTTTGGATGATCTAAGAAGGTTTGCATTTCACCAACCGGACCTAAGATCGGATACTGGCAAGTCCTGCTAAGGTGATGAAGCAAAAACCACATGTGTAACTGATTATGGTTCATATGAATTTCTTGTAATGCCGTTTAATACAAATGCCCCAAGAACATTCCACAGAATTTAATGAATGATGTACTACACTATCTCAATGCTTTCTAGAGTCGTCATTTAGATGACACTGAGGTATGTCACTCAAATGAGCACGATGCACCTGAGAAAGGTAACCTAATGGGCTTAGGGAACACAAGCCAAGGTGAAGCCGAGAAGTGAGCTGCAGGGAGCAGATCATTCCCCGGGTCACAAAATCGAAGGCCGATTCGATGGATGAAAGAAAGTGCAAGTCAGACCATCACAGCCTACCAAAGAGCTTATTTGGCATGATTTCTAAGTTAGCAAACTACTATAGGAGATTCATAAAGGGCTATTCGCTGGTTCCTCCATCACGTATTTGCTAAAGAAAGACCAGCACAATGGATATAGAGTGGCCTGGAGGCTTTTAAAGCCTTCAAACAAGCCATCTCCAAAGAACCGCTTGGTGTGCCACAACTGGACCTCCTTTCAGTTCGTGACCGATGCTTCTACAGGCCCTCAGAGTCTTGGTGCGCAGAAGGACACCCCATGGCATTTGAGATTCAGAACCACAAGTAACAAGGCGAACAACGCATGAGAAGGAAATGACAAAGAAGAGCAAACTGTCACATGAACAAAAGACACCTCGTGGGATTTTTACAAGGGTAACAGACACGTGGCAAACACCTTCTTCAAGACACGTAAGAAGTTGAGGCAAAGTAAGTTCACTGCGAGCTCCGCCAGTTCAACTTGAGGGTCAGACGCCGTATAAGACAACATCAGAGCTGACGCACTCGCCTGAAAAAGTGCAGGTTGCATCAGCCACTGTTTAGGTCATCCGAGATTTCAATGAATGATCAAGAATGCCTAGACTTGATGCCACTATGAGAAACCGAGACAAAGAAGTTAGGAATAAACCAAAGTACTACCGGAAGATGAACCCTCAGGTTCAAAGGAGGAAGGCTCTATGTCCTGGTCGGGTGGACTGATGAGAGTCAAAGAGACCCACGATAAAGCATGTGGCAGCCATCCAAAGGGAGGAGTTGACCATGGCATTGTCGTCTGTGTCCTACTATTGGCCAAAGATGGTGAGGGACGTGCGCACGTGAAGTCTCACCGTATGCCGCTAGGGACAAGATCGAAAGAAAAGACGGCTGGTCAAGAAATTTCCCCATACCGCAAAAGCCATGGCAGAGATCTCCATGGATTTCATCTCATCCTCAAGGCCCGAGACTCGCAAACCATTTTTGTCGTGGGTTGATCGATCTCCAAGTACTCCGCAAGATTCATGGCGCACCGAGAGGTACGCCCGCCATACAGAAGAGGCGCCTAACTGCTTTTCTTCGCCAGCGGTGAAACATTTCGTCATTTAAGGACATAATCGCGACCTGATGCGAGATTCACAGATTTTGTTTTTTGGGTGGAACTTTCAAGTTTCTGGTTTGAGTCGGTTCCACCATGTTCATCCACAAACAGATACCACCGAAGAATCAATGGATTGTCGGGAAGAGTACTTGGCATTATGTGACCCGCTACACGTAAAAACTCGGGTGGATTTGCTCGACACCGCCGCCCGCTATAATCCGCATAGAAGCCGCCATCGTGGAGTGATGAGCCTTCAGTCAAGCAGTGGTTGGCAGCCAAGAACCCCATTAGATGGGCAAACAAATGGTCAGACATGTTCTGTAAAGACATCATGAGCCACTCTTGCAGAGACTGGGATGAGGCACTGGAAAGCCTCAGAAGGCGATCAAGAAGAAGTATGCGATCAACATACTGCACTGAATTCTGCATCGGGGATATGAAACATGAAACCACCCGATCCAAAAGTATTAAGATCTTAAAGATATCTGATCCAAAAGCTCAGGCCTTCGAGGCGCATCAAGAGTGGGAGAAGTTGCTGCGCGCCGGCGTCCAAAGACTGAAGTTGCATCCGACATTTCATGTTAGCTTTAAAGCCCGCGTCAGCGCATGCAACCGAAAAGTGGCAGCAACCAGCCCTCCTCCTCGTCGTGACGCAGCTTGATAAGGGTGGAGAAGATTCCGAATCACGTAACCATGGGGCAGTAGAAAGAACTCGCCACCATTTATCTGTTCAGCGGAAAGGCGCTTTGGAATCGGTGCCACGGCGATGACATCGCGGGCAAATAAGGGGCGCAAGACTATCTAAAGGCTGGGTCGACGCGGCTTCGATCACGGAGCGGGAGGGTTTGTTACCCTCGATGCCTAAGCTCGCTGTTGATGGGGCACCACAGGCATGCCTTGACCGCAGAGCACCTAATAAAATAAGGCAAACCATGGTGGTGCATGGTAAGGTACGGTGGACCGGGCAGGCAGAGCAGAATACAGGATATAAAATCATGATACAGGTTTGAATGAAAATGTATTTATTTAAATTCAAATATCAAATCATGTGGGAGCCGTAATTTTGAAATATGGAGGCATTCAAATTCAAATGCTGGTGGGAAATGGCACCGTTGGGAAGGTCACCTATGTCAAGTAATAGACACCAAAGTCTATAAAGGATCGGTCTCTAACTTAGAGTGTTGTAGAGTGCCCTTCTCGTATTCAGAATCTCATTGTAGATGCACCACTGGATGTTTGGTGGAATACAAGCTGGGATAATTTCCTCAGAATTTCTAAGTGTCTCTAATACTTTGCTTTTGAGAGACATCGAGAGGAAGGGTTGGCTAAATCAGTTGAAAACCCACATCCAAAGCAGGAGAAAATTTCAAAGGTGATAATCAGGTGTGACGTAAGGCATGAAGGAGCACATGGTAGTCCAAGGGGTTGGAGGAAAGCAAACAATCAAAATCTTAAAGCCTCGTTTCCTTCGATCATGATGGATAGGAATGAATATCCAAATATACCCTTTCTTACTTAAGCTAGGAATATGATACGACCAAATTTCTTCAATCCATGAAAGGATTTTAAGGAATTCAAAAATGTATCAACAGTAATCTTCTTCCACGTGTAAAAATATTTTAATAATAGCATGTTGAATATGAGTGATGATTTTTTGAGAGGGGAGTACAGCCCACAAGTCTTCTAAGTCAATTTACTTATATGTATTATGTTTCCAGTGCGCTCTCTACTTTTTTCCGAAGGTGAATGGTATTTACCAAGTCAATGATGAATAGATGAGGCATTAGAGTAATGAAGTTTTTGTTTAGTTTTATGAATCCTTCCATGGCTTGTAAGGGTGCCAGCATATCTGTCATTCATAAGAACTAGAAGAAAAGAAATCGCAGAATAGGTGAAAGACTTTGGGATAAGAAAATTTGAAGTCGATCCCTATATATAGGGGTGAACTGTCAACATATGCATTAAATGCCCCAACAGAAAATCATGCACCACAGACGCGATGGGACGCAGAACGTGTGTGCTTTGTGACCAATCACACTTCACCTTCACAAGCTTCTTTACGTGAGCATTGACTTCCGCCTTCCAACCCTTCCATACTAGAGGTTTGGAAGACAATAACATGAGTCTCATGGTTTTTAAACATCATCACTGGCCCATGCCTGCCCGTGGCTCGCTCTAGCACCCACGACTTCGAGCCCCGCTTAGCACCTCCCAAAAGACCCACTGCAGATCATCCACTCGGCACTACTCAAAAATGAAACCGCACAAGGCCTCCACCCCGCCGGGTACATGAGACTAGTCTCGCAATTAACCCTGCCACTCACTACAATCACAAGTTCTAAGATGGTGCCTGTTTAAGACAAGTGAAGAACCCTTTCAAGCTCGCTCCCAACTTAGTATTATGTCCTAGAGTGATCATCCCAACTAAGAATTGAGGAAAGGTTGCAATATGAGGAATCAATAACCTAAGAAATTAGAGATTATAAGAGTGTCACAAAGTGTTAGGTGAGAAGTAAAAATGCCACAGAAGTAGACAAAAAGGTGTATTTCATTGAAGTACCAATGGTGCCCAAAGAGTACACAAATGATGGTGGCCGGCCAAGGCCCCTTTACAAAAAGTTGTGATTAAGTAAGAACGAAGAAAGAAGGACTAGAGTTTGCCATGGTCCTGAGCATCAACTCCTGACAAGCTCCAAATTTCCCTCGCTCAGGAACTCGGGCCAGCCAGCCCCTAGAGCCGCCAGGTGGGGTTCCTGGGGTTCACCAAGAACTCAGGAGGCAACAGGTCGGCAGAGTCAAGCATACCCTCTGGGACCTCTGGACGGTCTCCACAGATGTCGTGTTTGAAAACACAACACCGTACCCATAGGGAAAAATCACCCTGTGAGCCTCCCGTACCCTCCCCTCGGGCTCCTGCCCCACGGCCAGACTGAGAGACACTCATTCTGACCGCCCCTAAGCTCTAGCAGAGAGATCAAACAATCGCCCCTAGTTTGGCAAAATTTCATACTCGCCTTAAACCTAGCCTCTTCTGCTACCGCCCTGGCTTCCTCCTCAACGGCCGTGAGCACTTCACCTAGCAAGGTCACCCTCCAAGCACTCTCGTCGCCCACCGCGAGGCTGGTTAATGGGCAACCCTGGTTTCTCCTCTTTAGCTTCGCTTCATCTCTTTTTTCAAGACCATTCTTCTCAAGCCCTCAAATTTTATGTTCCCAATATCCGCATCGACTAGGCCTGCCTAAGGATCTCTTCGAGGCAAGCAGTGAGGTCACGCTCGCATGAGCCCTAACCTCTCAGCATCCTCCAGCCTATGACAAAGGTCCTTGTGTTGGTACCCCATGCTCCTGAGGGTTGTCGCAGCCTGCAAAGAGAGAACATTAGAAACAAATCATAACATCAAAGCAAATAGTCAAACATCAGAGGTTCACATACTAGCTTTGGCGTTTCATCGAAGTCATATAAATAAGATATACATCTTTGCCCCTGCCATGCTCGATAGGACCTTTTATCCAGTCGACAAAGAAAGGGGATGGAGTATTCCTCCTCATGAGCCACCGCCGATAGGCGGGAGTTGTGGGGGTAAAGATCATGCATGTGTGCAACAGAAGGGTCCCTATAGTTGAAGGGCCTCTAATAGTTAGTAAGCACCTATGTAGTTTCTTGACCAGGAGCCGACGCAACCTCCGTAGTCATGGCCTACTCCATTAGCTCTATGTACGAACTAAGCACCAGCCTATCAGGGGGCCTCCAGGCACCATCAACTATGAAATTGGCCCATCCGCCCCCTAAGAATGGGCGTACTAGTCGCCCAACAAGGTCTTTACGATGCATCGTTAACACGAGGAAATTCTCCGGCTGGAATTTCTTCCTCCAACGCTACACAAGCCTTTCGGGAGGCATCTTAGGCGAACCCCGTATTGCCAGACGAGTCTTTGTTGACCGCCCTTGAGTCCATACCACCGCGAGTCATCTGGACCTCCCATCAAACGAGGCCTGTGAACGCTTGTCGCCTAAACCTCGAGGCCAAGGGTCCTCCTCGAGCGCTGCGCCTTGCTTACACATCCGCATAAAGAATCCAGCCGATCAGTTAGACATTTGAACCTCTTTCTTCTCGGCCACACTAGCTAACTCGCCTGATTCGCCCGTACCCACAAACCCTATCCCTTGTTGGCAGCCGCTTGCTCCTCGTACATCTTCTTCTTCTTTGTCACTGCTTGGGGGGAAGGGTTAGGGTCCTATATGGCCAAAGGTAGATAATCTGGCCGGACAAGGGGCTTCGGAACTGCCTCCGCCTAGGAAGAGCCTCCGAGCAGTGACTTCAGAAGGTCCACAAGAACAAAATGCTCGCCCTTAATGACCTCGCTGGGCAAAGGACGAGAAAGAACAGACACTATGTGTAGAAAGGACTGGGGCCGCCTAAACCCTATAGGCGCCCTTACATATAGAAGTCGTCGTGATGGCGCCTCCCTCTCTATGATCTTAGCACGACGAATGCGATCCAAATTTCACCGTCTCCAATCTGGGGCTTGACTAGCATACCTTGTCTGCACCTATCTACAAATCATCAAGAAGATAAGTATGTCAATACACCCACAACCTAGGGAAGTAAGAAATATACAAAAATGTGAACTGAGACAACCTGGAACTGCAAGACTGTCTAATTGAAAGGAAGCCCGGAAAGCCAGGATTTCATAACACTGCCCTTAACCAAGACTCCACCCCTTTCACCTTTTTTCTTAGGGAGTTTGTGGAAACCCGGGGTTACAAATTGCAGCCGGATCAGGGCCTGACATGGGACAGGTCGCCGCCCCAAGCTTCAAAGTTTAAATAAGCATATCTCCACCGAGATGTCCAACAGAAGAGAGTTCATCACACTACAACCCATCAAAACCGGTGCTGCCTGCATGCAGACAGAGTTCAAATGTAGGTGTTCAATCGGCGATGGAACCGGAGGCGAAACCCAACAACAAATCAAGGCCTCTCAGGTAATAGGATTCGCATTATTCGCTCCCCAAAGCTGAGGTAGCCACACCGTCCGATCGCCTCCGCATCGATTTCACAGAATTTGGTCAGATAACTTCAGCCTCCTTTCACAGACATGGTGACTAAAACTAGATTTCTTGCGTAGGCGTTTCCGAGGTACCCCTTCAGTCTGCCCATCAACAAATCATGACCTCTTGTCATTTTACAAGTAGAAAAAAAAAAAGGGAGTAGAAGAAGGGGTCAACTTGAGGTCCATATAGCAAAATAAAAATGAGGGGAAATGTTGAACCCACTGGAAGAGTGAATCTTCCTGGAGATTTTACCACCACTGTGGATAAAAACCAAACATATAAACCAAACAAGGAACTGAATAGAATACCTCCAACCATGGAGACACTCAAGCAAACTGAGAAGCCGAAAAGGTTCTTGTTGGCTAAACACTGTCTGAAATAAAATTAAGTGTTAAGAGTCTTTGATGGCCTTTAGAAGGAAGTTTGCAAAGCTGATGTGAGGATAGCGCGCAGATAAAAAATTAAAACCTTTATAAAATTCAAAGAAACCACTATTGAGACCACTATCCTGAATATATAAGTGGGGTCACGCACAAAGATTAAATAATCGTCAGAACTGAGACGCGTGAGGATGCAACATCAGTTTGAGCCCCATACGCCAACACAACGCTGGTTACGCCCGGAATACCAATTTATTTATCGCGCTAATCGCTTTTCACAAACCTTTCAAACCTCAACATTTAACATTTTTCTTGAAACCAGCAATACTTCTCTCCCACGAATAACAATAAAAAAATTCAACCAGAAGAAATGTGAGTTCCAAGACTTTGGTGATCTGGTACTACACCCACACCGGCTCAGGTTAGGAACTAACTTCACCTCACTCCACACAAACCCAACACTCTCAGAACAGAGAACTACAGGCCCAACTGATAAAGCAAGAGATCAAACCCCTTCCGGTGCTGCCCCAGATAAACCTCGTCCCGGGATCAAGTCCCTCCACCAGCCATTCTACCCATATGGAAAGCCAATCAGCCATTCTATCTCATATAAAGTATGTTACCAATAAGCACCTGTAGTTTAAAAATCCGCAAAGCTGGCATATTATCGCCATTCTTACGTTTCATCTCACCCTGGAGAGATAATTCGAAAAGGGAAACTAGTCGCTGATAAGTGTGAAAAGAAAGATTTCCCTCCCTAAACTAGAGAGACAAAACCCATCCCAAGCAGCGTGAAGGAGGGGATTTCAGCAATCGAACCCTATAAGTCTTAAAACTCCCATTGGGTGGAAGGTACTACCCTAACTCAGGCCTATTCCTCATCTCCTCTCCCAGATTTTTTTTTTTGGAGCTTGAGTTAATGGTCAGGAGAAGGTCGCCCACTCCGCCGCCTCTGGGGAACACCCTTCCTCGCAGTTCAATAATACGTCGCGATGCTTAAATCACAATCAAGACCACAATTTGATGTTCAAAGGATCGAATTCACCAAAGTCCCAACTGGGGCCAGGCATTCGCACTCTTCTTCCTCGTTTCTGAACCCGCAGAAGGCCCCCGCGAACGTCCACTACAGTTAGAGAGGCTACAAAGAGTTTGAGGTGAGATAAGGAAAATGGGACACTCTGCATAAGAGTGCACAGGGAGTCCGGGCAAAGTAGGCGGGGCAGACCCCAATTTCAACACTTTGCTCATCAAATATGTATCCTTCCTCTTCCTATGGTTTTATCTATCTAGTGGTGTTTGTTTTTTTGTTTTTTATCGAAGTAATTTACCAAAGATTTAGCAAGATACGCTCAGCCGAACTAATACATATACATAAAATCTTTTTATATCTCTCGATTTGAACACTATGCTCTAGATCCATGCCAATGCTTCTTTCTTTCACATTTCTAAATCACGCCAAGCATCTTTCCAACTATTCATCATCTTCTTCATCATCTTCATGACCATTCCTATATGCTTCTCCGATGATAACCAAGAATACGAGGAGCGCAGTATGGGGCCATACGAATGCAGAGTTGAAAGGTGATAGGCCACCAATGTGATATATAAATATATGTGGCTATTATATGCGCAAGTGCAATATGTCGCCCAAATAATAAAATAGAAATACGAGTATCGGGCCCCATGAGACAGGTTACTACATTGAAATTAATTAGTCCTGGGAGTTCGACAACACAAATGTGAGAAGTTGAAATAAAAACAAACTAAACTAAACTAAAGCTCTATGCAAAGAAATGTAATATAAGAGTTATGTTTTGATTTCATTTAACAAATTCCTATGATGAGATTCGAAATGGTCCCATTAATGCCTAAATTATATATTAATAGCGGATTTCACCTAAGCACTTGTTATTCTTTCTCAAGCAATAACAATCTACAATTGGAAAATTATCACTTATCTTCGCTATCATAACCATGATTGCATTAAGTATAGAAACCCACAAAGCCACATGTAACGCACAAATATCTCTATTATATGGAGAAACATGACATTCTATTCATGGTCTAACCTAATTATTGTTTTTCAACTTCAAATTAGGTCACAAATCATGTTAATGGTGAGTCCAAAGTGGATAGTATCATATCAATGTGGAGGGAAGGATCCACGACGTTTCATAGTTGCATTTTTATTTTTTTTACATCAATTAATAAAGCATAGTTTGACTAATGCTCTCTCTCTTCTCTCTCTCTCTCTCTCTATCTATATATATATATATATATATATATATATATATATATATATATCTTTCTCTTAGTTTCTCTAATACATGGATTTTTGTTGCAGTGTCTTCGAATGTTAAAATGAAAATCACATTGGGTAATCCTTTCTTCCCTTGTACTTGTTTGTTTATTCCACTATATTTAAGTATCAAAAACTCAAAGAAAAGTGTCTGCGATGCGAGTTATTTTAGTTTCTATATTTTCTAAACTGTTTGACCTCCCTTTAATATGTCACAATGAGGGAGGAGCTGATGTTACTTGTTGGCATTCTTATAATCTTCTTGTCTCAAAAGAAGCATTTGAACACAAAGCAAAGCCATAGATCTGCCAATCAAAACATTGAGAATTTGTTAGAATTGTGGATCTCTAAGTTCCAAAGAGGTATAGCTATTCATAAGAAATGACTAATTCATTTAAGGATAAATTAGGCCAAGGTGGTTATATGTATGCCATAAAGGCAAGTTAGGTGACGGGCGCCATATACCAAACCTCAACACATCCAAAGGGAATGAGGAGAATTCACCAATAGTTGTAAGCATCGGTAGGACTTCTCATGTTAATATTGTCAGTCTTTTGGGGTTTTGCTTTGAGTGTGGCAAAAAAGCCTACCCGTGAGTTCATGAGAAATGACCTCAAAACTTCCTATGTATGAAACCCTTAAAGCCAGAAACACTCGATGGAGGAATGAATAAATTGTTTAGATGAATAGGACTTGACTACTTACATCAGGTAGAACAAAGATATTAATATGGAACTCACAACATCCTTTCTCTGCACCAAGATTTTAATTCCCAAGATATCTGATTTTAGGCTTGCCAAGTTATGCCCACCAAAGAGTATCAGATCAATGTTTAGCTAGAGTGAACCATTGGGCATGTCGCTCCGTGTTTTTGTAAATTTAGCCCAGTCCCCACAACAAATCAGACAATATGAAGTATGGAATGATGACTTAGAAATGGTTTGGTGAATAACACAAAAGGGCAATGGCACGACAATACCATAGACATGTATTTCATTGGATTATAAGCATCTCGTTATGATAGATGCCTAATCTAGGAGTACTAGAGGGCGTTGAGAACAAAGAGGAAAATGAAGTTACAAGGAAGACGATGTATGGCTTGTGGTGCATATAGACGTATCCACTTGATACCATGCATGAGTAAGGTGATTGAAGAAGGAAGTGTAGAAGCCTTGCAAATCCCACCAAAGCCTTTCTTATCTTCTCCTCCAAGATTTCTATTAGAATCTTAGTCCTTCAAATCAACATTATCATAATCATATGTTACTACAATTTTGTGTATTCATTGTTAATTAATCAAACTAGTTGAGAAGTAACACCATTCCGCATGAAGATTTTTGATAATCAAATTGTTCTTTGCACACGGGCCCCTTCAAATTTTCTATGTGGTTTACACTCAGGATTGTGAACCTGAAAATCAAGAACCTATTACATATTCCAAACTAAATCTCTTGCTACTAAGAATGAATTGCAGCTTAGTGTTTTATAAATGTCACGCTCCCCACTTGGTTATCGTAACCGAATTACGCTCCCACCCTTTACCAGGAAGTGAATACACCCCATGGCTAGGTTTCATCGTGATCTTTTATCTTTTCCTCTCTTTCTCTCCCATTCATGGGATCTTCCCACCCGCCCACTTCATCCTCCTCATCTTCTAGCCCCACCTCTCCCTTCTCTTCTCTCCCATCAAGCTCTCCCCATGCCATATAGCTAAACAAATCCCACTCTGTTCAACTTTGAGTGTGGGCATGAATTGGGGAAAATTGAACACCCTTTATGAGCTCTCTTGGTCATCAACTCGAAAGCATCATGCATCATTCTTTTCTTCGCGACCATCGTGATGGTGGTGGATATGCCACCATAGAGCTGACACAAGAAATATTCTTTCTTCAAACTTAAAAAGATTGTTACATTGAAGAATGCGTTGTCAGTTTGAATCTCTTGTTTGTCCCCTAACACGGACATGGATCTCAACCCGCCTTCATACTTCCAACTATGAAATGGTGCCAATCACTTACTCATAATTTATCCTCCGTCGATAATCAATCTCATAACTTTTCTCAGAAATATGGATAACAAGTTCCACTGTGCTCATTTAGCAACTCACACATAATGATGTGGCAAACAAACTTGAAAGTAAAATGAGGAAATAGGGAGAACTGATTCAAATTTGTTTGTTAAGAGTAGATGCAGAGATTATCCTCGATAAAAGGTCAATGAGAACGTATTACGCCCGAAAATACCTTGATGGATGCTCAGGCTCGGTTTTATATATACGTAGATTAGTTACAGCTCAAGAAGTCTATTTCTTCATCATAGGATATTATTTCGACCTCTCTAGTTTTTGTGCGGAGGGCTGGTGAATGGTTCATTAGAAAGTGATGCAGGTGAGGTATTGATTGTAACATCGATGTTACGGACACAGATCTATTACGTAATGCAAAAATCTCTCGCTATAGGAGGGTGCAATAATCAAGAAACCAAGTCGCTTGTGGCTATAAACCCAGATCAAACCATGTTATATTTGGTTCCTAAAAAGTATTAAGTGAAGAAAAATTGCTGAGGAAAAATAAATTTTTATGTTTGTCAGATATTAAAAATCTCGAGAAAAATTAAATATAAATTAGATTATTTAGAAATTTATATATTTTAATTTTTTATATTAATGAATTAAAATAATTCAAATAAATAAAACATATTATATCTTTAGGAACCAAACATAGCTATATGATCAAGTGTATATCCCCTCTTGTTTTTCCTCATTATTTTTTTATGTCGGCTCTTGTCTTTGAAATCAAAGCTGATCCATATGGTGTTGTATGGTAGTCTTTACCACTTGATTTATTCTCTCTTATTGTTAATTTTTAGGAAATGGAGCATAACCTCCTAAATAGAAATATCCATCAAAAAAAAAAAAGAAAAAAACTAAAAAAGTAAAATGAAACTATTGGAGTAGAAAAAAATGTTTTCTTTTCCTCTCTGGTAATAAGTTATTTATTAAAATAAAATATCTTCTTATTTTTCCCATTCCTTATGATCTTTAAGAATTAAAAAATTTTAATGGATAAAAAATGTAATTTTGGAGAACATAATTTTTGCGAAACATGGGAAAATATTTTATAGAGTTATATAATAATTCAGTTTATTAACATCCATGACAGACAATGACTGCCTTGCAAGTTATAGTCAATGCGCTTGCCATTACATTGTAATTAGATGGATGGGCTACCTGATGGATGAATGATATTTTGTTCAGTTTGATAACTTATGGTTTTTGTAAGTTTGAGAAAGAAAGAACTTCATTTATGTCCATCCTCATCAGTCTTTTCTAAATCTCCACAGTACTACTTGATTCAGCTGCATCTCGAATTTTACTACCCCTTCTTCCTTTGTTTTCATCTCCCTTCTTCATCTCATCCTCTTATGGCTTCCCAATATATATGCCAAATCGATTTCAATATACAGCCTGCAATTCTTTAGTGGAATCTTAAAGTGAGCACTGGAGAATTCCTGCACCCTTTCTAGGTAAACAGGCTCAACCCAGTTAAATGGTCATCCTCAACAATGAGCCATTTGTCACGAAAGATTGCTAGAGGCCACCTTATGAATCGGGCCTTAACTTTTCATATCATAAGCATAGATTACAAAGGACTCAAACGAAGATTACGAATTCTATGATCCTCGATAGGGGAATATTATGCAGTCACTTCTTCAGTTACTCAGCATAAGCAACGGTTCTTCAATTACTCCTTAGTTTGCCTCGATATTAAATTTATCGATCTTATAATTGTCCTACGGTAATTTATCATCTTATGAGCATCCTTGTTCACTAGTTAACAACAAGCATACCCACAGTTACTTTGTGGCAAATGCATATTTGGAAAATAGATTAATTTATAAGCAATTGTTGTGAGTACCATGATCTGCAGGATCGGAAATTTTCGATGGGCGAGCAGTTGGGCATGTTGTGAAATGGTACGATTCCACTCACCTCATAAAGACAGAGTGAGACCTTCTCGGACGGGAAGAATCTATAGAGGCCCCTCGGAAAGCAAGACAAACTCTTCACAAAGGGCTTGCTAGAGAGGCGGCCGTCTAGGACTTGAGTCATTAGTAAACCATTCACACCCCATAGGAGAATTCTATCCCATAAGGGAAGTATGTTACGAATAAGCACCTAGAAGCGAAAAATCTACAAAAGCGATATTATCAGCGAATTTTTCAGCTTTCGAATCCCT
This sequence comes from Tetrastigma voinierianum, assembly GCA_016808115.1. Classification (NCBI taxonomy): domain Eukaryota; kingdom Viridiplantae; phylum Streptophyta; class Magnoliopsida; order Vitales; family Vitaceae; genus Tetrastigma; species Tetrastigma voinierianum. The sequence continues at coordinate 100,632 of JAEQBH010003243.1, read as the reverse complement.
CACTCCTCGGAGAGATAATCTTGGAAAAGGGAAAATAATCCCTGATAAGGAAGAACTAGTTGTTGATAAGGAAAAGAATATTTCCTCCCTTAAACTAGGAGGAGATAAAATCCTACCCTAAGAAGGAAGGAGGGGATTTTGTTAACTAGGAACCCTACTCATCAGAGAAAAGACCCCTCACTTGGAGTAGGTAGAAAGCAATTCTACGTGCGCTATTCTCTTCTACCTCATTTTTTCTTGACTTGTCATCGGAGGAACGGTCGACCATCGACACTAGAACACCCTTCTTATAGGTTCACATTCGCGGCTGCGATGCTCGGGAGCGCGATCAAGATTTACAATTTGACGTTCGGGAGATTACCGACGATCAAACTCGAAACAATTGGCGTTGTACGTGGGGAAGCGAATAAAGTCTCGACAATGAGAACATGAGGCTTGGCTACAATGATTCTCTAGAAGCTCCCTATTACCTAGAACTCTCTCGACTCCCCACTGCATCGATCTACTTTCAGGTAATCGCAATGTCGAACAATCAGGTAAATCAAACATGAAGATGGGTTCCTCCATTGGGTCGGGGAGATGGAGAGGGAAGCGGAGGGAGTAGGCGAGATAGATCATGGGAGTTACAAGATTCGCGTTGAGCTTGCACAACATGAGAGATGATCGAGTTGCGGGTGCTGCGGTGAAAAAGCCTCGGAACTTGGAAGGATGTGCAAAGATGGCGGGTGGTGTTGAACATCGATAGTCGCAATAAGGAAAGAGCCCATTATTTTTCGTTGGCGGTGACGCCCTAACAAATGATTAGTTGTCCTCGGGAGGTCCCGTCTGAGTCCTCCACCGGGAAGGAGCGCTCGAGGTAAGCGCGCCGGGCGAATCTTAGGCTCTGCAGCCACTGTCTCGTGGTGTGGTGAGTGGCTTCACGCGGGCTAGGGAGGCGAGGTTGTGTCGGGGGGCCCGGGAACCAAACGAGCCACAAAAATGCGTTAGTGTTACCCGACGGTATGATGCCTCCGATGCCGCCGATGCATCCCACCAGCCGATTGTAGGCCGACATTCTATGTGCAGCTATAACCACCCAATTCGAGGCCCGGCTTGACATATTCTCCTTCACCCTTAAGACCAACACATTCTTAATTACGGAAGGAGTACCAGAGGTTTCGTACCAACGTGCTCATGTTCGATGGCTCTAGTGATACATATGATCACATGCTCCATTGCAAGCCAGGCAATGACGAGATACCCGGCATTAGTAGTCAATTTGTGCAAAGTATTCTTGGTAGTAACGAGGCTTCTTGTTGCTTTGGTTCCTGAAGCTCTTGTGTAATTCGATAAGCTCGTTCAATGAGCTTGATTGCATTATATCTCATTATTTTTTTGTTCGGTATGGCGGAGAAGAGAGGAACATTAGCTCTTTGCGGACTATTATAAAGCAGAAAAGAATCCATGCAAGACCGTGAGGAGGTTAGGGCGGCGGTAATGAAGTAGATCTTATCGCGCGAATCGATCCTTTAGAACTTCAGGAGAAGCTTCGGACCATCCACTCCTTTCTTTAACTCACTGTCTTTAGATCCACCGGTGACAATGGAAAAATTATCTGTGGGGCGGGTAGATAGGTGCTTAGTATTTTGGAAGATAGCATCACGCGACAACCTGTGTCATGATCAAAAGCAATGGCTCGAAAAGCAATGGAGGGAAGAAGCCGGAGTTTGAACCCGAGGAAGGTCGAGGAGTAAAAATAAGCAATGACAGAGAAGACTAAAGGTGTATTTCATTGAAGCTGTGGTGCCCTGATCACACAAATGTTGAGGCGGTCGGCTAAGGCCTTCTGAAAAGTTGTAATTAAGTAAGAGCAGAAGAGGTAGAGTACCATGGTCCTTGCGGCCATCCAATCTCCACGAGCTCCTTGGCCGCCTCGTTCGGAACATTAGTGTGAGTGGCCTCAGCGACGCCGCTGGGAAGGGGAGCACACAGGGGTTCATAAAGAACTAAGGGCCCGTGGTCGGTAGTCAAGCATACCCTTTGGGACCTCTGGACGGTCTCCACAGATGTTGTGTTTGAAAACACAACACCCGTACCCATAGGAAAAAATCACCTCTAGAGCCTTCTGGTATTCCTCCTCCATGGCCTCCTTGTCCTTACCGGCTTGAGACTGGAGAGAAAACACCTTGTCCTTGCACTTTAAGCTCTAGCAAGAGGACTTAGTCGACCTCACAGTCGGGCGGCCTCGGACTTGGCCTTAAACCTGGCAGCACCTGCACCACCTGGCTTCCTCCATAGTGGCGGAGGCATCTTTGACCCAGCTAGGTCACCCACCAGTTTTGCCTCGCATAGCCCCTTTGCGATGGCTACTAGTGGGCAACTTCAGGCTTCCCCATTAGCCTCGTCACATCTCTTTTCCTTGAAGTAGTCTTCTCGGAGCCCTCCTTGGCCTTATGTTCCCAATATCTAGATAAGGACTAGGCCTTGCCTAGGGACTCTTCGAGGGCGCGGTGCTAGGAGGTTGTTGCCTTGGCATAGAGCCGTAACCTCTCGGCATCCTCCAACCTATTGATGAGTCTAAAACTCGTCTAATTTCAAGCCCATTTTTCATGTGTATTTTGATGGCTTAAAGTCCAATTTTAATGTTAAATTATGGAGTATTCACCTAAGTTTATGTTTTGCGGGGAATTTTATGAAAAGTAAAACAAGAAAACATCAATTAAGGCAAAAAAGAAGCGTGTGAAAAGATTCATTAGCGATGCGAGGTTATGCTTGATGTCGCGATAATACTCAAAGGGAAAAATAGCAGAAAGAATGTCGTGACATTCTTAAATAATGTCGTGACATAATGCGAAGCAGAGACGACAAACTGCAATCGCGACATTTAAAATTTATGTCGCGATATAAAATTGGGCTGAGAATAAAGAAATATGTCGCGACACAGTTTTTTTTTTTTGTCGCGACAATCACTTGGGAGGCGCTGAGAATGTTCTTTCAAGAGCTATGTGGCATAGATATTGTTTGTCGTGAGATAAAAAGTGTAGAATGAAGAAATTGTATCGAGACACTAGAAAACAATGTCACGACATAAATCAAGGAAAGAAGGTTGAGAACTTTGTCGCGACATAGTTTTTCTATGTCGCGACAGAATCTCAGGAGACCTGTAGGCTGAAGGCTGAGAACTGTGTCACGACATAGAAATTTTATGTCGCGACAAAGAACAAAATACAGAAAGTAGAGATTGTGTCACTTGGCGAAGCCATTTATGTCACGGCAAAGGTGCTAAAATCTTTATGTTGCACTTTGAGCCACGGCATTGCCGAACAGCCTCGACACAAGAAGGAAGCGGCTGGCGTATGGGCAAAGCATAACAAAATGGTCCTACACAATGACTACGTCATCTGCCTTGATTTTAAGCCCAACATCATTTTTGGAGGCTATAAATAACAAGCCCTAGAGCTGGAAAAAGGGGGTTGAAGGAGGAGGAGCCGCCATTATAGGAGAGTAGCAGAAGAATAGCGTTTTTCTTTTCTTTGGTTTTTGTATTTTTAATTTCTTCTTGTAATTTCTTTTATTTTCCTTTTCTTAGAACCAGAATAAGAGATCTGAGTTGTAATATGAGCTGAGAACAATAAATATTTAGTTTCATTTATGTATGCTGAACCTCGAGATTTTTGATGTGTTACGAAATTATTTTTGGAATTTATTTTGGAATCTCCTTCTCTTAAAGTTTGTTTACATTGATGAATTTGTCTCACAATCAACTAGTCATTGTTGTCGTCTATGGGTACAATGTCGGCCAGCTTTGCTAGAAAGGAGGCTAAATTATTATGGTGTAATTTGCAGTTTTAAATGATTGTCTTTGGGCTTTTTTGAAAAAAATGAATTGATTTAATTGGTATTGTCCATGTAATTAAATGTTCTTAATATTAGTATTGTATACCCACAAAAAGGGTTGTAACTTGCTCTGATTTCCAGGAGGCCCTTTGAGTGACACAGATATGGAGAATCCTGAGAGTATGGAGTAACTACTTGGGGGTATGTTAAACTAATATTATGGAACTAATGAACTCTGAAAGATTACTCTGATAGATCATTAATTTACTCATGGTGTGAGGATTAATTAGATGATGTATTGGTTTAATGTTTAGAGGTGTAAATCTCGGTTGCGAGCAATCTGTCAGTGTTAGCTAAGATTCTAATCAAGGAGAGGGAATTTTGTTCAACTTGCGATTAGATTATCGATTAGATTGGAGGGGCTTGTGTTTTCTGTCTGTAGAGCGAATGAGCTTGGTTCTAAGAAATGGTTGTGAAGTATTGAAAAAGAAAAACAACCAGATCTTAAAGAGGGTCAAATTCTACAACTAACCTATTAGAACCATTGTCTTGAAAAGGAAATGGTCACCTAATTTGTGAAATGTATAGTGTAGGGAGAAATCCAAGCTATACTACTTTGCTCTTGAACAAGTTCAGGATTCAAACCCATGACAAATATCTGTTCTAAAGAATATGTTGCAGATTTATGATCAGAGCACTGATCCCATTCCTAGTGTGAGGATTACATCTCAACAAATCTTTTATTTCAATATATTTTTACTGATTTTCTTATGTGTTAATTTTGAATTTTGTTATTTTCGAGTTTCCGTAATTCAGTTTTTAGTTAATTTTCCACCTTTAAAACTATTAAGTTCAAATAGTGATGACCTTGAGTAATAGGGGTAGTTGATCTATAGATTTTATTATCGATCCTCGTGGGAACGATAACTCGGACTTAATTGTCCACTTTATTACTTATATGACCCATGCACTTGCGGAAAAGGGTTGAGTGTTGGTAATGCTTTAAATTTTAGTTTTTTTTGAGTACAATTACTTTTGTTTCAAATCAGTTTTTGAGTATTTACCATATTCACTCCCTTGACCATATTTTCATATATACATCATTTGGTCTCAACAAGTTTTTGGCGCCGATGCCGGGGATTAGATAATAATCCTTTGATGATGGTGTTTTAAAATTTGTATATAGCATTTGGTCTCAAAAGGTTTTTGGCGTCGTTCTGGGGATTATATAATCCTTTGATGATGGTGTTTTAAAATTTGTATATAGCATTTGGTCTTAACACCCATGACGAAGCTCCTTGTGTTGGCACCCCATGCTCTTGAGGGTCGTCGTAGCTTGAAAAGAGAGAACATTAGAAGGAAATCATAACATCAAAGCAAACAGTCAAACATCGAAGGGGTTGACCATCTGAGTTTGGCGATCTCATCAATCATGGTTGCTCATATACATCTCGTCCTCGGCTATGCACTGGTAGGACCTCTTATCCAAGCTGACAACGAAGGGGATGGAGTATTCCTCCTCACGAGCCACCTCGGGTAGGTGGAAATTGTGGGGGTAAAGATCACGCATGTGCGCGACTGAAGGGTCCCTCTAGTTGAAGGGCCTCCAATAGTTAATGAGTGCCTGTGTAGTTTCTTGATCAAGAGTCGACACAACCTCCGTAGTAGCCTACTCCATTAGCTCGATGTATGAACTAAGCACCAACCTATTAGGGCCTCAGGAGCACCATGTAGATGAAACAACTGTGACATCCTGACACTGCCATCCACGTGCGATGTAGAAATGAAAGGTATCCTTGTTCATTATGTACACTATAACACCATTCATTCTACATTGATAAACATGTATCTTGAGATATATTTTGTAGCGGCGGAATTTCAAATATATTCAAGATCCACAAATGGGAGTGTTCGACTTATACAATAACTTTACATTTGTTTACAAACAACAAAAAGAATATTACATATACAAAATAAACTAAAAAGTCTTCCGGTGGGCATCTAACTATGTGTTGACATGGGGCGATGAGGTGTCGGCCTTCTTGCCTGCTTTCGTACTACGGATGGCTTGTGCTAAGCATTACGCTTAGGTGGGGAATAAACTCGTGAATGACCACTAACACGGATCATCAAACTTCTATACACATGCATACACATCTAACATATCATATTATTTAAACATGCTTATATATATCTCATATTTATTTATCATATCATGTTTCATTCTTATCAACGTTCATATACATTTCATATGTCGTATTGAGTTATTTGTTTTATGTTTCGTACTGCATAAACGCTAGAAGTGGATAAAGAAGCTATAAGGGCGAAGGCCTTTGTACTCATTATGCAAATACAAGTGGTTTATAAGGGCCGAATGCCTGATTCATCATTGTGAAGACAGTAATGCATATATAAGAAGCGGCGCTATTATCATTAATACTGAGACAATGACCATCATAAAGAACTGAAGCTATTGTAATAATCTAGCAGACGAGTCGATATCTTTGCTGAACTTGTTTTTCCACACAATAGGCATGCCGCTCTATCTCCTACCGGAGTTCTAAGCAAACAATCCATGTGTATTTTATGTTCAGTACATATCTCATATTCTGAATAATTATTGTCATCCGGTAATCATATGCGATATTTACAATCATTTGATAAATATCTTTGCATTTTTCATATCTCGTATATGCATGAATAACTAGTTGCAAAAAATAGCAAACATGAGCTATTTACTATCATTCAATTTCATCAAGCTATATATGGATGGATTCTATACTCAAAAACTCCATAGAGTCCAAGAACATCGAAATAGAGTTCGGACAGAAGAAATTATGACCGTCCCAGTTGGAGAACTCCCGTGAGCCGGTGACTATGAGCAGAACCAGCGAGGCCTACTATTTTTCATGATTTATAGACCTAATATGAGTTCCAATATCATCAAGCTATATATATATATATGGATTCTAGACTCAAAGGGCTTTCCATAGAGTCTAAGAACATCTGGCAAAAGTTTGGACGAAGAGAGTATGGTAATCCGAAGTTGAAGGCTTCCGTAGGCAGTGACTATGAAGCGAAAACTTGGCCCGAAACTCTTTCTTTTTCATGATTTACGGACCTAATATGAGTTTCAATATCATCAAGATATATATATATATATATATATATATATATATATATATATATATATATATATATATATATATATATATGGATTCTAGACTCGAAAGGGTTTTTCCATAGGGCCAAGAACATAAAGACGGAGTTCGAGCGAAGAAATTATATTAGTCAGAGTTGGAGGCTTCTACATGAGCAGTAACTGCAGCGAACCAGTAGGGCCTACTGTTTTTCGTTATGGACTAATATGAGTTTTAATATCATCAAGCTATAGATGTATGGATTCTGAATTTCGAAAGGGAAACTCCATAGAGTCAAGAACATACGAACGGAGTTCGGACGAAGAAATTATGACCATCCGAAGTTAGAGGCTTCCCATGAACAGTTACTACTAGCAGAACCAGTAGGGCCTACTATTTTTCATAATTTCTAGACCTAATATGAGTTCGAATATCACCAAGTTATATATGGATAGATTCTATACTCAAAGGGCTTTCCATAGAGTCTAACAACATCTGAAACGGAGTTCGAACGAAGAAATTATGGCCGTCCAAAGTTAGAGGCTTCCCCTGAACAGTGACTACGAGCAGAACCAGCAGGGCCTACTATTTTTCATGATTTCTGGACCTAATATGAGTTCTAATTTCATCAAGCTATATATGAATGGATTCTAGACTCAAAGGGCTTTTCATATAGTCGAACATTCGAGACGGAGTTCAAACGAAGAATTTATGATCAAGACAAAAACATGAGTTTTGGAGAAATTTTGACAGCATCTCCCCTAAAACCCCAATATTTCCTTAATACAAATATTCCTCAATTGAGGATTACAATCAACCAACCCAAGGCCAAAACACAACCAAACAATTCCCAAAACACATATAGGGGAAGACTTATGGTTTTCTAACCCCATCATACACATTTAATGGGTTAGGAGAGTTTCCTAAGTCTCAAAAATTTGAGAAATCCATACTTAGTTTCCATACAACCCTAAATCAACCACAAAACGAAACCAAAATAACTCCAAATCTAGTCTAAAACTGCCAAACACCACCAATATACCAAGTAGGGTTCTTTTAGACCCAAATTCATAAAAAAGAAAAAGGGCTTATGGTTTGATTTTTCCAAACAAAAGTCCAAAAGTCCAATAATCCATACCAAAATCATAGTTTCCATACAAGTTCCATACCTTTTGCTCTTCTTCTTCTTCTTCTTCTTCCTCTTCTTCTTCTCTTCTCCTCTCTTCTTCTACCCGTGAGCTCTCCCCAAAAATGCCCAAATGAGAGACCTAAATGGGTTTTATCCCAATTTGTTTTAATTTCCCTTTTAATTGCCATTCGGTCCTCAAAGCCCCGCTTTGTTGCAAATCAAGTTATGCATATTTCCTTTAACCTATAATCTTCTTATCTTATGACTTTTATGTCCATTTTAACAAGTTACAATTTTACCCCTTATCTTATTTTAAATTCGAGTTTGAATTTTCTCACTTAGCAAAATAATAATTGCGAAAAATTTCCAAATGCTGCTTAATAGTATACCTAATTATGTTTAAAAACGATTAAGTGTATTTTGAAAATTACATGGCTCGTCGCTCCTTGTGTGTACTAGCTCGCTTCAACAAGTGAAGCCTTGTGAGACAGCATCATCGTTAACTAAGAGGAAATTCTCATTTGGAATCTCATCCTCTACACTACAAGCCTTTCGGGAGGCATCTGGCGGCACCCCCGACGGTGAAGCGAGGCCTCGAGGACTCATTCACACGTGAGTCAACGGTAATCATCGTCCGGATCGAAACTGGACCTCATCATCGAAATCTAGGGCCTAGAACGTTTGCCACCAGGAACCTCAAGGCCGGGTGTGGTTCCCTCTTGAGCTTTGGCAACTCGCTTGCGCATCTGCATAGCAAATCCAGCAATGAGGCTAGACATTTCAATCTCTTTCTCTTCGGTCGATTGGCTAACTATCGGATTCGTCCGGTCCACAAACCCCTCCAGTCCCTCGTTAAGCGACCTTAGCTGCTTGGACTTAACTAACCGTCGTACCGGCAGGGAAGGCTTGGGGTCTGTCACGACCCAGGTAGATAATCGGCGAATGAGGTCTCTTGGCTGCCTGGCACAGGAAGAGCCTTGAGGCGTGACTTGAGAGGTCGCAAGAACAAAATGCTCACCCTTAACGACCTCGCTAGGCAAAGGACGAGAAAGAACATACACTATGTTGGGGAAAGGACTAGCGCCCAAACCCTGCAGGTTCTTTACAGATAGAAGGAGCTCGTGATGGCGCTCCCTCTCTACGATCTCCAGCAGACGACGGATGCGATCCAACCTCGCCTTCTCCTCCCAGTTGATCGGTGACCTTGTGCGCCTATCTACAAATCATCGAGAAGATAAGTATGTCCAATACACCTTAACCTAGGGAAGTAGAGATGTACCAAAACAAACGGAGACAAACACAGGAACCCAGGGGTGGTTCAGTTGAAGAGCCACGGAGGCCAAGTTTCATACCCTGGGCCCTTAACCGGGGCGGCCCTTCGCCTCTGTCTTAGGAGTCGAGGGAGCACAGTTACAAATTGCGACTAGGACAGGCCGACATGGACAGGCAGCCCCCAGTCCCAAGCTTCAAAGTGTAAATAAAGCATATCTCCACCCGGCGGATGTTCGAAGCTAGTAAAGAGTTATTTTCGACCATAAAATGCGAAAGCGTTCGGATGTATGAGTGTAGGAGGTGCCTAGGTAAGTGCGAATTGCTTCACCGATGGGCGGGAGCGAAACCAGCCAACAAAGCCTCCCATGTAAAATAAGCGACATTATCTGCCTCCAAAGTTTGGTAGCCACACTGTCTGACATCTCGAGGCCCGATTTCGGCAGGAATTTGGTTGTATAGTCCTTCCTCTCTGAGACATAGCGACAACTAAAGCGCATGAGTAGGCGTTTACAAGGGGTACACTTCTATACTGACTTTGATTGGTGAGAAGCTCTTTGTGACATCTTGCCATTCCTACGAGTAGATAGAAAAATGGAGTAGAAGGGGTCAAATTGAGGTCTATGAAGAAAAAATAAAATGAGAATGAAAGAACCCACGAAGGAAAAGAAATCTCCCTTGAGTTTATGAACTCTGAGGATAAAACCTAAGAAAGTAAACCAAAACCTTTGTGGAAACTAATAGAACACCTCGACCATGGAACACTTTGAAAGCGAGCTAGAGAAGTGGAAAAGGTTTGGGTTGCAAACACTCACTAGAAATAAAAGTCGTCGAAAGTCATCGAGAGTCTTTGATGGATCCTTCGAAAGGGAGTTTGTAGAAGCGAGGAGGGATGAAGTACAGGGTAAAGAAAAAACCTTTTGAGAAAGCGTGAAACCCATCACATTTATAGGGTAGGGGTTAATGATGTGTCATGTCTTTGTCATAAGATGCATAGGATGCACATTGGGAATGTGAGTCTCATGCCTTAAACCTGCATAAGCGTCGCCTCACGAGCATACGCTTTTAATGCTAATCATTTTCACAAACCTTCAGCTCCTCAACATTTAACATTTGAAACCACAATATTTTTCCCAAACTAAAATATACAAAACTCCAGCCAGGAGGAAAATGGGGGCATTGTGATTTCCATGATCTCTGGGATCAGTGCTCGATGGGCTGGGAGCCCGTTGGAGCTGTGTTATTGAAGCATTTCGATTCCGGCTCTCAAGACCCCGGACGAACACTTCTTATACGAGAGAATCTATAGAGGTCGACCAGGAAAGTAAGGATAAACTCTTCCAAGGCACTCGAGACGGCCGTCTGGGATTTCAAGTCATTTGTGACCTACCCCCGTAATAGGAAAGCCAGTCGGCCATTCTATCTCATATGGGAAGTATGTTACGAATAAGCACCTAGAAGCGGAAAATCCGCAAAAGCGATATTATCAGCGAATTTTCCAGCTTCCGATTCCCTCACTCCTCGGAGAGATAATCCTAGAAAAGGGAAAAATAATCTTTGATAAGGAAGAACTAGTCGTTGATAAGGAAAAGAAGATTTCCTCCCTTAAACTAGGAGGAGATAAAATCCTACCCCAAGAAGGAAGGAGGGGATTTCATTAATCGAACCTTATAAGTCGGAAAAATCCCCCACTGGGGAAGGTAAGCAATTCTAAGCTGCTATTCTCATCTCGCTCTCATTATTTTTTTTTTTGGCGGCTTAATCATTGGAAGTAGTTGTACGGAGTCGTCGAATGCCCTTCTTGGGTTTCACATTACCTTAGCGTGCTTAGGGAATCGACGGTGAGACACTCTGTTTGATGTTAAGGATTCAATGGTAGTCAACGAGTTGTGCATTTGGCACTCTTCTTCCTATTCTTGGAACTACTGCAGAAGGCCTCATGAATCGTTCATTAATAGTTGGAAAGGCTTTGAGAAAAGAGTTTGAGGTGAGATAGACGAAAAAGCGGGACCACAATCTGAGAGTGCATAGAGTTTGGCGGGAAATTGGGAAACCTTGGAAATCTGAGATTTTCAAAGGGGTGAAACGGTAATTTAGGTCAAAATCCATAAATTTTCTGTAGATCTCGGATGATGAAACGGACTCCTTTGTTGGGATACGTCTTTCAAAATCTAGCTACCACGTCTAATTTTAGCCGGTCCAGTGATCGAATTTCATATTTTTCGAGGCACCGGGAGTGGTGCGAGATACTTGGCACATTGTGAGTGGCTCAAGAGGTGCCATGTGTCATGTGCAAAATGAGTAAAACATGAGCTCAAATGGGACCCATGAGAGACATGTGGCAACATGTGATTGGGTGAAAATCGATGGTAGATGTATAAGGGGATAAGGTGTAATCCTAAGAGCCAATGAGAATTGGACATGTAGCGAGTGAGAGGGCGGTCTCTTGTGGCCTGACCCGACTGGTTTTGGGAGGGAAAAAGAGAGAAAGGGAGAGAAAGAGAGAGAAAGGAAGAGAGTTTAGAGAGAGAGGCTCTACCTCATCTCTAGATTTTCCGGCGGTGGCCGTCAGGTCGTGAGACGAGGCAAGTTGATCCCCGCTGCGAGAGCTACGTAGATGCGGAGTCAATGGAGTTGAAAAACTCTAGGAGGTTTTCTCCTACTTGTTTTATTCCTTGGCTAAGAGCCAATTTAATGGTTAAGGATGTTCGGGGCCAGTGACCGTTCGACCGATTGCCAAAATTTGGACTGAGTGGCGGGAAATCCACAGAGTGGTTTTAGACTGAGTCTAGGCCCGGTATTAATTTGTATGTGTTGCTTGTGTGTTGATATGTTATTGCTGTGTTTGAATAACATGTTGTTGTATGTAAATTTTGTTAATATATGCGTCATTGATATATTAGCATGTATTGTAGCAAAATGGCGTATTGCATTTCATATGCAACTGAGAATGACCCTAGAGCAGTGGTATGAGTGTATGACATGAAAAACATGGTTGTCAAATGAATTTCAAAGCTGGGAAGATTTTCGAAGAATTTCCTTGGAGTTGTCCAATAGTTCGTGGGAGGATGACCCATGGCTGACTTGAGTGTCAAAATGGTCGGCGCCGGAGGGTTGTCCAATATAATTTTATCGGAAAATGGGTATTACGTTTTCAAGAACAAAAACCTTTTGTTTTGGAAAGCTTGATGTTTAACAGCTTGGCTTAGAGGCATCGTAGGGTCGATGAGGGCGTCGAGAAGTGGGAAAGGGTGAGTCACATTCTCATCCATAACATGTAGACATTCAGTAGGAATCATGAATTCACTTGAATGTAATGTTTTTAGAATTGCATGTGCATTTAGGTGGGAGTAGCGCAGTAGGAGAATTCAGCATTGGGCATTGCTGTGATCGTGGATCCTTCTAGAAAGATCACAGGAGTGTTGAGTAGCTCACTCCGTGCAGCTTTGAGAAGAAAAGCGCGACATGTGGCTTATTTACTATATTTTTGTAAAACATGTATGAAACATTACCATCGATGCATGTTGTATAAAGTGCAATTAACAATTGAAACTATTGTAATATAGTTGGTTATACTTTGGTGAGTATGGATGTATGTTTAGGCATTGTCTTTACTCATGTTTAATTATCAATTGAAGACACTCGTTTTGTGGCATTGAGACACTCAATGGCTACATGTATTTCCACAAATTGACGGGTTGTCAACGGACCCCCGGGTTCGGGGTGTCACATTGGCGGTAGATGTGGGTATGACCTGCATTTCAACACTTCTTATTCACCAAATATGTATCCTTCCTCTTCTTATGGTTTTTAGGTGGTGCTTGTTTTTGATTTTATCGAAAGTAATTACTTTTAGCATTTCGCATTTTATTTTAACTTTTCATGATTTATTGTTAAATTTTTTTAATTTTTGGCTTAATAGAAAAAGGTTTTTTAACTTTTCTAATGCTTTTTCTTTTATTAAGAAAAACTAGATATTGAATATGAGAAAATCATATACTTTATTATTCAATTAAAATGATCTATTTTTATGCTAATTAAATAAATGATATGTATTTTCAATGTTTTTTAATAAAGTATTTTTCAAAATTTAAATAAAAATTAAAAGATTCATTTTTAGAAAAAAACCAAACAATTAAGGCCTGTTTGGTTAAACGGTTTAAACATACTTATTTTTATAAGGTTTGTGTGAGTGCTTATGTCATAAGTACTTTATTCAATAAGCTATTTGTATTTGGATGCATATTTTAAAAAGCGTTTATGCATTATTTTAAGGTGTTTGATGCATTATTACATAAGCACTTATAACAATTGAAATTTCTGAAAAACCTTCATAAGAACTTATAAAATTGAATTGTTTGAATAAATAAACACTTGTCATATTTTTTTACAAAAATGAAAAAAACTAAAAACCAAAGAATTAAAAATTAATATATATATATATATATATATATATATATATATATATATATATATATATATATATAAAGTAAAGATTCTAGATATCTTTGAAAAACATTTATCATTCCATTGTAATCTCAAGTATAAAAAAGTTAATGAACAATTCCGCCATGCTCCACGTTTGTTTATATACATCAAAGTAATTATAATAAAACTAAAATATTATAAGTCTTTTCTTCATTAAAATCTTTGGGACGTTTTCTATATATATTAGAAGCGTAATGTGCAGCGAACTACGTAATTATTCACGGCGTATTGAGCGCAAGCTCTTAGAGTAATAAAATGAAAGGCATTTGAGCTGGTTTTAAGTTATCATTACCTTACCTAATATAAATAAAATTATGTATTCTTATTAAATATTGTATATAGTTTTTATCTAATAATAAAATACAATAAAGTAAAGAACATCAAACATAAAATCAAACATCACTAGTGCTTCCCACCATCACAAACATTTCCAAAACAAAATAACAAACATCATTAATACTTCCCATCATCATAAAAATTCTAAGTTCCAAAAAAAAAAAAAAAAAAACATTTGTGGATCTGCATCAAATTCAAAATCAAGAAAATTATCATCAATACAATTCTTCCCATCATCAATAGAATTATTATTATTTAATTATATGTCATAATTTTTTTCCTATTTGTTATATTATTTTTTCAAAAATTTTACCTATTTTTTACATAATTTTTCAAATTTGTTTTATATTTTTATGTCGTATTATGTTAAATATTGTGGGTTCTGAATCTTTTATTTTATTTATTTTTGTTTAGCAACGTATTTTTAAGTTGGGAGTGATAATTTCTCTTTCTTTGGTTCTGTTGACTGGTATTCTGCTTGATCTACAACAACTACTGCTTTCCATACCATTTATTAGTAATTTAGTACTTACATTACATACCCCCAAAAAAGGGTTAAGATTTGTTAATATAGAGTTTAAATTTACCGATAATTTTATAAATATTGATAGGGTTTTGAAAAATAAGTGTGGCCCACACCAAGCCCGAAAGAGCTAGCCAGTGAGGCTCACGAAGGCCCGGTTGAATTCCAAGAACTGCCCAGATGAGACGTCGGGGCCTCTTTACGCCAATTCCGGCCTTTTAGGCCGGCGAGGAAGGAGATCAATCCAGCAGCTAGTAAACTATGGGAGAATCTCACATGAGTCTGAAAAATAGAATGGTCACTCAATAATATATCGTTAAATGAGTCAAATTTAATCGCCGATGAGGAAAGAAAGACAAGATTAGATCGGCATCAAATGAATCTCCCAATAAGGAAGGAAGATTACTGAATAAACTAATCTTTCTATATCTATACGAATCTATACGATTTATAATAGAAATATCCCTTGATAGAATTGAATCCTAATTACCATCAATTTAGGAAAATATCTCTGCTCATCTGGTCGCCCCAGTGGTGAAAGGTACGCACTCTTAGACGCATACTCATATGCAAACATATACAACATTAGCCCTCTAAGTAGTCTCTCTTTTCTCTCGGAGAAAGCGGCTTAGGCATCGGAGACGGCACGGGCGACCTCGCCGACCGCTGTGCTTATTTTTGCGGAGGAGGCTCGACCCGAGGTTTGCGGATCGGGTGCGGCGAGTCATCTTCGGCCCAGGGCTGACCGGGGCACCGCATCCCGGCCCGCCGGCCAATCCGGGTCCGGCCATGACCCACATGCTCTAGCCTAGTTCGGTTGAAAAAAGGCATCATCAGGTTTTAGGTAGTGCGGCTGGAACGACAGGTTCCTTTATAAATATAGTGATTTCTCGATTGCGATGTATCAACCACGGAATACCGCGAGAACCGCGCTAATCCTCAGGATGCAGGACCCGACGAGCAACGCGAGGCAGGTAGGCCTCAGGCATGTTAGAAACCAATACAACCAACACGGAGGATGAGGTGAGCACTTCGCCTCATCAATCAACGTCGACGGAAAAGTTAGAACCTTTCGCGGAGACGGTCAAGAAGACCACAGGGAGGCCTTGACAAACTCGGAAAGGTCATGACATTTCCCCCAGTGAGGACAACACAATGTCAAATTATTCCCAAAGAATTTGGCGGGACGAGAATCCGGCGGTGCGGGGGCCGCGGACCACATCAAGCCTCGAGAGAAGAAGGCAACGAAGCAGCCCTTGAAGAGCACGTCGGGAACGGAGGGTGCGCCGTCCTCGGCGCCAGACACTCATGGGAGACAGGCAGAACCTCGTGAGCTCGGCCGTAAAGGAGGTGGTGAAGGACGTGCTCGACACTATGGACACCTTGATGCAAACAAGGCCCGAGTCACCTATCACGGTAGGGTGCTCAGCCCCTTGCCCAGACGAGTTCGGAATGCCACGGGTGGGCGTTGTGGTGCCCCGAGATCCGTCGATCGTCTCAACTTTTCAAATCAAATGGAAATTTGCATGGGTATCAAGATCCGGTCACGTCTGAGCTTTCGTATACCTGAGCCCGACCTTGGCATGGTTCAATAGACTCCCACCGTCATGAATCTCTCGTTCAGGGGAGTTATCCGTTGCGTGCGTCTCTCACTTCATTGGGCAGGCGTACGAGAAAGCGAGTTACCATCTGGCGACTATCAAAGCGGGGGCGAAAAGCACGAGATCTTATGTCAGTGATTCAATGCAGGAGTCTCTAAAGGTAGATATACGGCGAAGTTCGTGATCAGCGTTCGCTGTTTGGCTTAGGGATTAGGTCGAAAGACTTAATGTTTTCCATCTCCAAAAATCCCCAAAATAAGCATGGCAGGAGTGCTCTTAAAAGCGAGAAATATATTATGGTGGAATAGGCCCTCATATCCGAGAAAGAAGCTCTTCCCATTCTGTAGCGAACGGATAAGCGGCGAGGATGAAGAAGCCCCGAGCAAAGCGTACTGAAATATCTCGAAGAATGAGAAACGGTCCCAAAAGGCGTGGCAGCCTCGGAGGCGTCACGGGTCACGTCCCGAGCGGCGGCGTTATTCGCCCCGGCAACCGCTACGGCGGCCTCGGTATCACGGTCTGCGCGTGAAGTGCAGCGAGCGGTTCTGAGATGGCGGCTCAAATGAAGTGAGACCCTGGCGAGAGACAACTCGAGTCTTTGCGAGTTCCATAGGGACTCACAGGACACCGCACGGACGATTGCATACGGCTGAGAAGAAATAAAGTGTCTGGCGCGGATACCTCAGGCGCTTTATATCCACGAAAATCAGATCTAAGTCAAGCTCAGGAACCCGAGGTTCAGCCCAGTGACCACCACCTCGGCGGGCGGCGACTAAGCACACCAACAATCCCTGGGTGAAATCAGGTAATCTCGGAGGATTCGCGGGAGGGAGGGGAGTCTAGCTCGGCTCGGAGAGGCCGTCACACCCAACATTAGGTCGATAGAATGGCGGAAATTCAAGCGGTGTCTAAACTACCACGCCGCCCGACACATCCATCATGTTCTCGACCTTCGGATGAAGGATGCCGGCACCCTCCTTGACGACCCACTGGTAGTTCGCGCAGTTGTGGCCAACAAAACAGTTCATCGGGTGCTAATCGACAACGGGAGTTCAGTCGATATCATCTTCGCGTCGGCCTTTGATAAAATGGGCATCGGAAGGGAAAAACTAGAACTCGTCAACACACCTCTACGAGGGTTCTCTGGGGAAAGAGTATTACCTCTAGGCTTCAATCACGAGTTGGTACTCACATTGGGAGATTCCCACATTATGACGGCTATTCTGTGAGATTTCGTGGTAGACGCCCATCTTGCTTATAACATGTTCTTCAGGCGGACCTTCTCTCAATGCAATAAAGCATCCCTTAGCATATCACATGATGATCAAATTCCCTATAGTCGCGGGGTGGGGATGGTTCGAGGGAGGCTGTGAGTGGCTAGGGAATGCTACTCAGCATCCGTGAAACAAAAATGGTCGACAGCGTATACGTGGACCAATTTCGACGTCTGTGTGAGGTATTCACTCGACACAGCCCTCACCAGTGAAGAACTAGAGCCGATATTGTTGGATGGCGGTAATACAGACATCCCTCGCCTATATCGGCTCTAAACTAGCGGAAGACCTCAAAAACCACCTTATCCATTTTTAAGATAAACGGCGTCTTCATGGAAGCGAGGCGAATATGGGAGATCGATCCTACAGTAATCACTCACGGTGAGCATCTGACCCATCCTTCGCCAATCAAACAAAAGACTTCGCGAGAAAGGCAAAAGCCATCAAGCGAAGAAGTCGACAAACTCTTACGAGCGAAGCGTCGGGAAGTTGAATACGAATGGCTAGCCAATATGCGTGCTCGATCCAAAAAAATAAGCGAAGGCGAATGGTGACTCTGCATCGACTTCACTGACATCAATAAAGCGTGCCCAAAGGACAGTTTCCCTCTGCCGCGAATCGACCTCATCGTAGATGCCACTGCGGGTCATGAACTCCTCAGTTTTATAGACGCCTTCTCCGGCTACAACTAGATCAGTATGGACCCAAGAGACCAAGAAAAGACGTCATTCGTCACAGCGCAGGGAACCTATTGCTATCGTGTGATGCCTTTCGGACTCAGCAGCGAGCCACATATCGGAGGTTGGTGAATCGGATGTTTGACAGTTAAGCGTAGCCCATGGAAGTATACATAGATTACATGTTGGTAAAATCCACCTCAGTTGGGCTCCACATAGCCCATCTGTCCGAAGCGTTCTAGATCTTGAGAAACTACAACATGGCGGAATCCATTAAATGTGCCTTCGGTCATCGGTAGGAAAAGTTCCTGGGTTTATAAGTCAACCCAGAGGTGAGGCAAATGGGTTTCAGATAAAAGTGGCCTTTCAGACATGCCTTCGCCATCAAGCATAAAAGGAAGTTCGGGCGCTGACGGGAAGGATTGTTGCCTTGGCGATTAGTGTCAGAACAGTGATAAATACCGGCCCTTTCTTCCAAGTCTGAAGAAGGCCTTTCAATGGGATTCAAAGTGCGAGGAAAGCATTTTCGGCCTTGAAAACATATTTAAGCTCCGCACCACCCCATTCTAGTAGAAGTCCTATTGAAGGGAGCTCCTCTGCTCTAAATTTGTTTCGAGACTTCTCGGCCGGTCTTTGTCGTTAGAGACAAAACGTCTGACCTTCCAGGTTTACTATTGCAGCCCGAGCTTTGAGAGGCGGAGGAGAGATGCAGGATGGAGAAATTAGTCGGCCTTGGTAGTATTGCCGAAAACTCCGCCCTTACTTCCGAGGCTCACACCTAGAAGTCCCCAGCGAATACCCAGATGAAGCAAGTGCTACATAAACCCGAAGTCTCGGAAGGTTGATGGGAAGTGGGCGCAAAGGCGAGTGAGTTCGACATCGGATACAGGCGAAAACCGCGATAAAAGGGCGGTCTGGCAGGCTTCATCATGGAGTTCACCACGAGGCGGAACATGCTCGAAACGCTCAAGCAGCGAATGACCTCTGCACGGAAACTCTCTATAGATGGAGCTTGAATGCACAAAGAGAGAGCGGAGCGAGTCTAATCTTGACCTCAGGAAGGAATAGACATAAGTCTGCGCTCAGGTCGGGTTTCAAGCCTCTAACAACGGCTAGAATATGGAGCCGTCATAAGCGGAGTCTCAACCTCGCTCATTCACTGGAAGTTGACCAGCTAGAGGTATGCAGTGACTCCCAGCTAGTAGTAAGACAAATAGAAGACACCTACGAAGCTAAAAGTGGATGGATGATCCTATATCTCCAAAGGTCGAGATTTATTAAAGAAATTCATTGGGGTTCGGGAATCGGGCATGTCCCACGAGGAGCGGAAAACTCCCGGCGGCATACGGCAAAGTGTGACGACCTTACAGGAAGACCTCAACCGATCGACACCTGTCGAATACTTGGCAGAGCCCTCTATCGATCTCTGCGATGTGGAGGTTGCCCAGGTTGGATCCGAGCCGAGTTGGATGGACCCGTTGGGACTATATAATAGACAAGAGACGGACGTCTACGGCGACGAAGGCGGCTAAAATGGGGCGGGTACGCCGGGTTCACTAATCGCCGGGAAGCACAGCGTAAGCGAGGTTTCTTCACACCCGATCTCACCAGTGTATCGGGAAAAACATTGAATACGTGCTAAGGGAAGTTCAACAGGGTATATGCGGAAATCACATCGGAGCTTGAGCCTTGGTAGGAAAGGTCTTGAGGCAAGGATACTACTGGCCTACAATACTGGGATGCAACCGATCCTAGTCGAAATCACGAAGATTTGCGAGGAGCACGCCAATTTCACACCTCCCATGCAGAGCCCTTAACATCGATCACGAAGGCCCACGACCCTTCCAGCAATGGGGTGCGGACATCTTTGGACCTTTGCCCTCGGGAAGGCCATGTAAGTTCATTATTGTCGCAGTAGACTACTTCACCAAATGGGCTGAAGCAGAGCCGTTAGCCACAATCACAGAACAGAAAATACGCAATTTTGTGTGGCGAGCCATCATATGCAGGTTCGGTATCCCAGACCGCAGTGTCGAGACAATGGAAAGCGATTTGACAAGCGAATTTAGGATTTACGTGCGAGCTCGGAATTGGGGTATTACTCGTCCCCAGCACATCCACAGTCTAATGGACAGGCCGAAGTCACCATCAAAACCCTTAAAGCCGCATTAAAGACCAAACTAGAAGATCTCAAAGGAAAGTGGGTAGAATACCTCCCCGAGGTGCTATGGGCCTACAGGACGACACAGAAGTCAGCAACCCGAGAAACCCCATTCGCCCTAGCCTTCGGCACTGAAGCGGTAGCCCCTGTCGAAGTAGGATTAAAGTCCCAGGAATCGAGGTTGGCGGCGGTGGAGCACAATAGCTGGGCTCTTCGTCTGGATCTTAAGATGAAAGCATTGAGCAAGTACTAAGGCGTACAGAGGCGCAAAGAAAAGACGGGTACTACAACCAAAAGTCAAACCCGGGAGCTACATGCGAGAGTGATTTGGTCTTAAAGCTATTACGGCAGGAAAGATCGGCACATAGGAAATTGGGCCCCAACTGGGAAGGCCCTTATATCATATCTCGAGTCGTCAGACCGGGCAATTACGAACTCAAACGAGGAAGAGGGGAAAAAATTTCACGACATGCACAGATCACGGAGCATCTTAAACGTTTTATCGAGTAGACCTTGGTTTGTAATCTAAATGGAGATTTATCAATTTTAGTTAAGATTCAACCATTTAATAAGTTTATTGTCTGTTAAAATGATCACAAGCAAACTCATACACATATAATGCTGAGAAAAATTACATGAAATTGAATGAGAAAGCTCGTAAGAAAAATCTCTCTTGTTCAATCCCAGTATTACATTTAGCTACAATCAAGTGAGGTGTCATCGATTTTATCTTGAAAGCACTCGGTACAAGCGGGTTCCCTCGAAAAAAAAAAAAAAAATGAAAAGGCCATAAGGTGGAAAAGAGGAGAAGAAAAAGGGGTGGAAGGGGTTTGTCGGAAGAAACAAAAGGGGGGAGAATGAGGTGGAAGAAAGATGAAAAGAAGGAAAGGAGAAAGGAGAAAGGAAGAAAGAAAAGTGAGAAAATGGAAAGCAGCATGAAATGCATACGCCCTCTCGGCGCGATCCCCTAGCGAAGCTAGGAATAACATGACTCCCATAAAGGGGAGACTAGGGAAAAACACAACTCCCACGTACGAGAAAGAACGGCGGAGGCTGAACCAAAATCTTGAAGTCCCAGCGAAGATGACGGACCGGCAGCTTCATCTCACCAATTCAGTGCGCACCGAAGCGGGAATATACAAAGTATAAACTCCATAGCAATAAAGCGGAGTCATTTATAAGAAGGCGAAAGCACTGAATCACGAGCGTTCAAATTCTCCATAAATCGACGTAAAGACGTTCGCACCTTTCAAGAAAATCGGAAGTCTAATGGCCGCGCGTGGCGACTCACTTGTGAGTTCGTCTACTTTGGACGAATCCACTTGTTGCACGAGAGGTGAGATCATTTCGGACTACATCGCCGCTCGGCCCCGCGGCGCGGAGCCCCGACGGCTCACTTTGGCGAGGTTCGTCTACTCCTAGGCAGGTCACGTTACACGAGGAGTCGGATCGACTCGAGCTCGTCGCCACTTTCGGCCCGGCGCCCACGGGCTTGACAGCTCACTGGCGAGTTCGTCTACTCTAGGCAGTCAGCGCTACGAGGAGTCGGATCGGCTCGAGGGCTACATCGCCACTTCGGCCCGCGGCCAGCGGGCCCGGTGCTGCGGTGGCGAGCTCAACCATTACTGCATAGGCCGCGACCGAGATTCGGAGTTCAATTGATTCGAGCTGGCTTCGGTGGCGGGCCCGGTCGCTCACGTTGGCGAGTTCATCCGGCTAAGCATAGGCCGTGCGGCTGGGGTGATTCGACTAAAGCGAGTCATTTAATGAACCGGTAGCTCACGTTGGCCAATTTCGGCCATTACGCCGACCATGCGACTGGGAGTCAATTCAACTCGGATAACTTCGGTAAACGAAGCCCGATCGCTCCCGCGTTGGCGAAACACCGGCCATTACTGCGTAGGCGGCGGCAAGGACCGGTTGACCGAGCGTTTCGGCCGGCGGGCGGCGAGTTGCTCCGCGTTGGCGAACCGACCATTACGTATAGGCGAGCTGACCAAAGTTAGTTCAACTCGAGCGACTCGGCGGCGGAGCGGTCGCTTCACGTTGACAAGCTTCAGCCATTACTGCGTAGGCGGCTGGCGAGATTCAGTTCAACCGACGGCTTCAGTAGCGGGCGATCACGCTCACGTTGGCCGGCGCAGCCCTTCTACGCGGCGCCCGGCCTAGGTCGAGTTCAACTCAAGCAACTCGGCCCAGAGCCCGGCTCACTTGGGCAGTTCATCTACTCGGCGTAGGCGTGCGACTGGGGAGTCGATTAACTCAAAGCGGCTTCGGCCCGGCCAGATTGGCGGCTCAACGGACCCGGTTCATACACTCCAGCATAGGCCATCACGATTAAAGTTCAATTCAACTTAGGCAACTCGGCCCGGCGGAGCGGCACTCTCGGCGGGCTTAACCATTCCCATGTGGTACCCGACCATTACCGTGAGCCCGTAGCCGAAAGGGACGGTTAGAGCTCGGGTGATAGAGCCCACTGGGCGAAGCCAGGGCCTCAGTGAACCAATTTCGAGGAGTTCAACATCACGACTCAGCTCAATCCAGTTCATACGGACAAAGTAAAGTCAAATCCAAGCGGAAACGGCATGAAACCTGGCAGGAAATGAAAAGTAAGATGAAATAATGAATGTTCATTGAAGAAAAGGTTACATATGTCTTGGGTCCCGGTAAACAAAAAAAGAAAGAGAAAAAGTGTAGGAGTCGACGTCGGGCGAGGGCAAAAGGCGAGCCGCCGGGAATCGAGGAAAAAGAAGGAGAAGCGAGGCGGGTGAAGAGGGGTGTGGGCCTCGGCGGAAATTGCCCAGAACTCCGGGATAATTAGCGAGAGGAAGGTCCCTCCTCCTCCTCGTCACTAGGAAGGTCAAAGTTAAAGTCAGAGAATGGGAATAGCGACAACGGCCTTCTTACGACGAGCCAATCGAAACCCATTGATTAGAAGCCTCGACCCTCCCTAGGTCTTACGATAACCTCTCATTGAGCCACTAAGTTATTTCTTTGTGAATCCCCACGCAGCCCGCGAGCACTCCTCTGACCTTCAAGCGTTTCAGAGAGCCGGTGCCTCGTTAGCCTCGCGCGGCGAGGCCTGTCTGACAACGTCGATCGCATGCTGAAGGCGTGGCACAGTTTACTTTGTGACTCTTCCTTAGACTCTAAGCTCGCCTTGGGACGTGAAGCTCGTCCACGACCATCTGAAGTTCATGCGGGCGGATGCGACCCGTCCTAGCCTCCATCAAGTCGTTACGCACGACCCTCAATTCCTCTGAGCCTCCACGAAGCTCACATGACCGCCACCAGGCTATTCGGACCTCGTCTTCCACACCGCAGCGGGACTGAGCAAGTGGTATGTTTCGGATCGGCTTGAGCTTCCGCGACTTCCTCGGTCGCGTTGCATCGACCTCGCAGCTCAGCTCGCTCAGATGTGAGAGAAACCACCCTCGCCTTGTAAGCTCGGGCGAACTGGCACAGGCCTTCATTTATTTTTGGCCTTTACATTTCACCTTGAAATGAGTGACCACACAGTACATCCGACTATAAAATCAGCATCAGCGCAAGCTCAAAACTCATCTCGGAATGAAGTCAAAAAGGGCAAGATGCGGGGAACTTATGGAGGGTGACCCCACGGAGAGATAGGGCCAGCGCCTCGTCGACAGGCGACCTGGCCAGGCCTCTGAAGGTCGAGTCCTTAAGAATAGGCGAGCTGCTTAGCCGCGAGCCGGCATTGTGAAAGTAAAGAATCCACGTCCGCCCGACTTGGGGTTGGGTCTTTCTCTCGCCTCTTTCTCTCTCAGAAGGCGGGGCTTAACTCTTGATTGGCGGGTTCCGAGACGGTAATAGGTGTGATAGCAATAATTTCTTTCAACAAGCCCACGAGGACCCTCTTGCCTGCGCGGACTGAGAATGGGGCGCGAGCTCAAAACTATAGGAAGCGCATGCCCGAGTCACGGTTATGGATATGAGAGACGGAGAAGATGGCGATACTAGCCGGAACTTTGACAAAACCCAGGTCACATCCTTCTGACGAGTGCGAGTTTCGTTTCCTGTGGCAACCTTACTACTCCGGGCTTGGGGCCATCTCGGCCCCGGGCGGCAGTTCCTAGTGGGTTTAGCAGCGGAGGGCCCAACGGGAGGAACTTTTACAGTGGAAGGAGGTGAACGCCTCATAGCAGCAAATCGAGTGGACTTCAAACTCGATGGGCCGGGAACATCCGACTTAATCGACTCGTAGGACGGAGGACACTCGGTAACGCCAGCTATGGCGTTATCTTCAATCTTGAATCGATTCGAGCTTTGAGAAATATGTAAACAGTACAGAATCAGAGAGGCCCAGCGACCACACACAAGTTACAACCAAAAGCCAGGCAGACACTCACGAAGATTCTCGGGGTAGCCTAAGGCTACCCAGGCATGATGTCATTCTTGTCGAGAGGATCATACTCCCAATTATGGCCTCTAACGAAAAAATAGCGTCCCTTCCACAGCCTATGGGAGGAAGGAAGATCGGAAATCACCAGGGGGGCGCCGGAGAGCCTAGAAAAATAAAGAAAGCCCTCGGATGTCTCCTTCGGGCTGAAAAGGTAAAAATGGCTGATCTTGGAACAGAGCCCCTGTCCCTAAAGAAAACCGGCGAGACTAATCAAAATACTGACCATTGGGCGCGAGTTAGAAGCGGGGACACACGTTGAAATCTTTGCCAAAGCCCGCACATGAAGGGATGCGAGGAAGCCGAGCCGTTATCGAGGCGCCGAGAAGAAACACACCATCTAGGCACGAGACCACGTAGAGATTGAAGCGTTGGGGACCACACCCGAACGCCAAAGGGAGGCGATAACGTCTGGCAAAGATGGCTCCATATGAAGAGCCAGACCTTGCTAGGTCCCCACGGTTAAAGCATGCTTAACGGTAGATCTGATATTCCAACGGGGTATTTAATGATTCACTCCCTTGCCGCTTGTCGGGAAGAGGAGCGCCTCGGGGCACCTCGAAGTCCAACTCAGGCTAAGCGGTCGAGACACCTTGGTTTGTCGGAGCCATCAATAGTCGAAGAATCACCATCGATACGCAAGAAGAAGAAACGACCCGGACCCGTAGTGAAATTGGATAGCTGAAAAGCAAAGTCGGCCCATTGAAGCAGCTCATCTTATGCGTCCAGGAAGAAATCAAGAAAACAAGGCGGTGGACCCGGAAGACCTTGAGAGAAAGACTGCGCACAAGGTTCGGATAGAAGGCTAATAGAAGGAAGTCCGAGACTCTCTAAAGGCAAATAAAAGGTCCGAGACGGTGGCACACAAGGCAGAGGGGATGTCGCGAAAGAAACAAAGAAGCGAAGAGATGGAAGAAATAAGCGCGAAAATCGAAGGAGTCATCATTATCCTGGACAAATGACATCGACCCGAGCCTAACTAATCGACCCCAAGCGAGACACGTGCAAAATTACACCCGATGCGAGAAACGTTACAGCCCTTGCCCACGTACACCGTACACAAGGGCTGGGGGACAACTGATAGGGTTTGAAAAATGGGCTCGCATGCCCACGAAGCCAGCGAAGGGCTAGCCTAGCGAAACACGAAGGCCCACTAGTTGAGATTCAAGAGAGCACTTGTGGGGCATTCGGGCCTCTTGCGCCCGACATTCCGGCCTTTTAAGGCGGCCCGAGGAAGAGAGGTCCCGATCCGCATTTGAGGCCACTTATGGGAAGTCTCACAGTCTGAAATAGAATAGTCCCTAATAATATATCATTCCGCAAGTCCAGCCAAATCTCATCAATGAGGAAAGAAAGACAAGATTAGATCAGCATCAAATCAGATCTCCCAATAAGGAAGGAAGATTACCCCAAATAAACTACTCTTTCTATATCCTATACCAAATCCGATACGGACTATAATAAGAAATATCCCGTCGATGAGAATTTGAATCCTAATTACCATCAAGCGGGAAAATAACTACTATAAATACAAAGGTCACCATCCGATTGAAAGTCGCACTCTTAGACGCATACTCATATGCAAACGCGCCACAACATTCGCCCTCTAAGCGGTCTCTCTTTCTCTCGAGAAAGCCGACTTAGGCATTGGGAGGCGACCCGCGAGTGAAGCCCTCGTGACCGCCTTCCTTGTTTTTGCGGAGGAGGCTAGGCAGGTTTGCGGATCGAATTACGGCCGATCATACTTCAGCCCGAGGCGACAAGAGCTGCATCCCAGCCCTTAACAATCCAGGTCCGGCCAATGACCCTACACGCTCGGCCCGATTCAGGTTGAAAAAGGCATCATCAAATATCATGAGAAACTTGGAAGTGAATTGTCTAGTGGCGTACTATGCTCCCATAGAATTAAGTTCCCTTTTCCCTATGATTTAAAATCGGACCAAAGGCTTTTCTCTTTTCCTTCTAATCCGAGGTTACAATTTCTTAGCCTCGAACAGCCCCTTAAAGGGTTATTTAGTTACTTATGCCTTTTTCAAGAGCAGTTTGTTTCACTTTATAAATTGGTCGGATTGAAGTGAGAGAGTGAAATATCCTCCATGGCAGTCCCTTTCTTCACGGGGTTTGTTGCACCATGGAAGTAGAGGCACCAAATTTCTTCAATCAATGCAAGGATTTTTGGAATTCAAAATGTATCAAATAATCTAGTTCGTCTTCCATGTCTGAACATTTTTAACTAAAGTTGTATATTTGAATATGAGGATGATCTTTTAGAGGGGATTAGGAGGTCAGCACAAGTCTTCTAAGTCAATATTACCTCTCGTATGTTTCCGGTGTTCTCATTACTTTTTCTGGAGCATTATGGAATGGGTCATTTACCCATTCAATAAATAGAATGGATGGTCGAATGAAGTTTTTTATTTAGTTTTATCTTCTTGGCTTGTAAGTTGTAGCATATCCATCCGCTCATCACTCTTATAATTTTCTCCCCATTGCATCTCAAAAGATTTTCTTACACTTTTCTTTTCTTTGTCATCTTCTCTCATCTCATGCAGAAGGCGCGTAAGACAGGGATATTTGAATTCAAGCTGTTGATGGATGGTCGAATGAAGTTTATTTAGATTTATCCTTCCATGGCTTGTAGTTGTAGCATATCCATCCACTCATCACTCTTGTTATTTTCTCCACCATGCATCTTCGAAGATTTCTTCCCTTTTCTTCCTTTGTCATTTCCTCCTCGTCTCCATCGTCCCATGTTTTCCCCAAAGTATGTATCGCAATTGATTTTCGTTATACGACCTGCGGTTCTTGATGAAATACGGTGAAGCCCAGGAAACATTCATTCTGCGTCTGAATTGCTTGGCTCCCGACCTCGATCTTTGTGGTCATCCTTTGGTTCGGTGAATTTGTCGAGAATGATGAGGCTTTCTGGTTTAAAAAGGACTTTCGTGTCCTGGACTTGGATAATAGGACTCGAACCCTGAAGATTGCCAGATTCAATGATCCCTCAACGGGGAGAATTGCTTGTCCTTACTTAAACTTAACCAAGGATTTTATTTATATCTTCAAATATACTTCCAATGTTACAATGATCAGAGTCTTGCATGATTGTCCTCTCATCAAAGATTTGTCGTCTTATGAGTATCATTGCAACAACCAAAGCCTCAGTTACTTTGTGGCAAATGAATCTTTGGCCAAAAAAAATATATAACGATTTATTGGGTATAACTTTCTTTCTGTTCCCCAGTCTTTCTTGAGAAGGCCTTAGGAACGGTTCATTAGGAGTTAGAGAGGCTTTGGGCAAAGAGTTTGAGCTCAAATGGATAGCAAACGAGAAACAGTGTGAACCAGTAAGTATTCTTCCCTCTTTGTCTTTCATTGATTTCTATCTATCATAGCATCTTCCTTCGCCACTTCTTGTACTGGGACATCAAAACATCTACAGAAATGCATCTAATTCATGTTTTTTTTTCTTTTTTCCTTTAATACTCGATCAGCTTCTGATTATTTGGATCCACTTGAGCCAAGAGCAACTCAACCACAAATCTCTATTTCCAATTCCAAATTGGCATTCTCCATATTTAGAGATGTTATGACCTACTTTTGAAGTTCAAGCTTCAACCAACAATCTCCATTATTAACTCCAAATCAATTTTTTATTCTTCAAATCCTTATTTTCAAATTGAATATTTTAATAATATGATATATGAAATACTTTTATTTTTATTTAAATATAAATATAAAATTATGTTAAATGAATAAAATTGTAATAAATAAAAATATATTAAAAACCTAAAAATACATTTGAAACTGATAAATATTATATTAGAAAATAAATAAACATTAATAAAAGCTACATAATAAAATTATATTAAATAAATGATAAAAATACAATATAAAAACTTATATGATGGTAAAAATGTTTATTATTTAAATTTGTCATGATTATTGAATTAGTTAATTAAAATACGAATGCTTCATTATTTACAATATACAAAAATGTATTATATCATTATCAAAAATAATTTTAATAAATTTAGTATTTAAATTTATTTATTTCAAGAAATAGTATAAATTAATGAAAATAAATTAATACTCCAAAATGAATGTATTAAAATCAATTTTTATATTGTATATGAAAAAATAATTCAAAATTAATAAATTAGAAAAAATAGAATAAATAAAAATAAATATATCTTAAAAAAATAAAATAGAGTAATAAAATTATTAAAAAATTATTTCATTATTATAAGAATAAATATAGAAGCAAATAGTATAATATTAAAATAGTATTGAAATAGTAGTTATTATTTACATCTCCAAATTTAAAGATGTTCACATCTCCAAATATGGAGATGGAAATGGAAAGATGGTTGGACTATTCGTATCTCGAGCGTAAGGAGATGAAAATGAAGAATAGTTGGAATGTCACGGGCCTCTCAAAAATAAAATGAGGAAATTAAAAATGGAGTATGATTGGAATTGCTCTTAAGGATTAATATTCCATTCATTTATGTCATTTATACTTTTAAATCTCACTTCTCTTATGCCTTCTACCTCTCTTTCCATGCCTTCTAGTCTTGGATCAAAATACCTGCAGCAATCAGTGTTTCACTTTCTCTTCATATTTCCTCCTCTTTTTCTCCCCTCTGTTTTTGTCCTCGGAAAGTTGGAATCCACTTCCACGTTCAACAACCCTCGTCCCAACCACTCTAATTAGGATTCTATATTTGTTTATTTTATTACTAACAAACTATGACTAGCATTATCAAAATATTATACTTAAATGTTTTTATTAAAAAAATTCTAAATAAGAGTCACAAGTTTATTCTTAACATAATTATGTTTGAGTTGAATGAAGTCTTTGTGCTTGATTTTTGTCCATATCGATTCACCAGTCTTCTCATAAATTTCATGATTTCCTCCGTATCCTAAAGGTAATAAAATTATGATATATTATATTGAGTAAAAACTAACTGGAGATATTAGAGTGACTTTTTATTAAAGTAAATGACAAAATTTTATACATAAAATAAATAAACTAGATTTTACTAAATTAATATACTCGTGCAAAATTTATTTATCCTAAGCGTTAGGATAAAATTTATTAGAAAAACAAAGTATGACCGGTATTTTGAGATTACTTGTTGGGTATGCACCCAAAGTCCCACAATGTTCTACATTGGTTATGAATGAGAAGACTTAAGAGTATATAAGTATGGACTATATCCAATTGACATGAGACATTTAGGGGGAAAAGTCCAAAAACAAGACCATGAGAGTTTAAACCCAAAATGGATAATATCATACTAATATGGATAAGAAATGATCTATGAGGTTTTCCAACAAATGGTATAAGAGCTGGGTTTAGGTTTAACTATGTGGGTGGAACCAAACAAAATGGTCTAGTGGTCCCTTGACAAATGATGTTTCACGTAAAGCATGTGCCCAAACGCAATAAAGGAAATTTTGGCTTGAGGGAAGGCTCGGTTGAAATTTGTTCGAGGGGAGCCCGTCCCACAATGTCCCATATCGGTTAGGAATAGGAAGACTTATGAGTATATAGACATGTATTACATTCAATTGGTATAAGGTCTTTTGGAAAAAAAAACCCAAAAACAAAACTATTAACACTTAGGCTCAAAGTGAACAATATCATATCTATATGGATAAAAAATAGTCTATTAGGTTTCCCAACATTATTCATGATCAAATAAAACAAAAAAGATTTAATGCTGGAAAACTAAAACATGACTCAAATTTCTTGATCTACAATAGAAGATGCCGTTGTGTTAAACATTGTGGGTTCTGAATCTTTAATATATATATATTTTTTTGTATCAATTAGTAACGTATTTTAGAAGTTGGGCTGATAATTTCTTATACCCAATCTGTTGACTAATATTCGCCCTTCAATCTCTAGGCTTTCACTTTCTATCTTCATCTTTTAGTACTTACATGCGAAAGGAAAAAAAATTGAATTGTCTTCAAGAATGTATTAGTTTTTTTGTTAATTTTTATATGTAACTTGATAAACTTGGGAGAGAATTGTGGCGTACCATGCTCCGATAGAATCAATTTCCCTATAATTTAAAACTCAGAACCAAGAGCTTTTCTGTTTTCCCTCAAATCCAGGGTCACATTTTCTTAGTCGCTAAGCAGCCCCTGAAAGGGTTATTTATTTATCTTCTTTTTCAAAGAGAGTTGTTCACTCCACTGTCAATTGGTCCGTTGGAGTGAAAAGCAGCCAATCAAAATCTTAAAACCTGTTTCTCGACCATGATGTGATAGAATGAAATATCCTAAATAGCAGTCCTTTCTTACGGGCTTTGTGAATATGATGACGCACCAAATTTCTTCAATCCATGAAAGGATTTTAAGGAATTCAAAAATGTATCAAACAGTAATCTTCTTCCACGTGTAAAAATATTTTAACAATAGTCAAGTCTTGAATATGAGTGATGATTTTTTGAGAGGGGAATTACAGTCGAGAGATCTTCTAAAGAGCATCTTCCAGTGGCCAATATCCCAAAATTAAAGTATCTAAAAATTTATATTTTACTCACAAAAGTCATTTTTTGAAGTTAGTTAAAGTTTTAGGCTAAAGCATCTCAGTAGTGGCTTGTCTAAGTTTATATCCTAAATTTATTCAAATTTTACTCTTTCTCTTATTTAATAATTAAGTAAAACATAAGCCCAATTAAATACATATCCAGCTCAATACACTATAAATTTTATTTAAAAATAAAAATAAAATAAAATAAATATTTAATTAAAAATAAAAATAAAAATAAATATTTAATTAAAAATAAAAATAAAAATAAATATTTAATTAATAATTTTAGTAGTTGAAAATTTTTTTATTACAAATATTAATTAATTTTAAAAAAATTTGTACTTCTTATAAAAATAATGAAAAATAAATAATTTGTTCAATATATGGTTAAAAATAAATGTGTTGGGATTAATAGAAAAATTTGATCCGATGTAGTTGATAAAGATTTTGTTGATTTCTCAAATCACACTGGGGTTGTAAAAAGCTGATAAATCTTGAGTGATTTAACATGTCACTGATTGACTTCTCACATCACATTGCGGTTATAAAAAGTTACATCGGGTTCTGGATTATTTGACATGTCACTGGCTGATTTGTCAAATCACATTGAGCTTATAAAAAGTTACACCGGGTTATGGATGATTTGACAGGTCATTGGCTGATTTGTCACATCACATCGGGGTTGTAAAAAGCTGATAAAGCTGGTCTTATATATAATACTGTCTTGACTTGTCAAATTAGCTTACACGACTTTTTATGCATTTTGGTAAACGATAAAGACTTAAAAACATCTATAAATTGAGGAGGATGTCGCCCCAGGGTACTACACCACGTCAAAGGGTATTCAATTACTCATAAGCAAAAAAATGGTAACTTTTTCTCACAAGCAAAATGGATGCTGCCTTTTAAACATCTTTGAAATGAGTTATCTTCTTGGATGGAGAAAAGAAACAGATGATTTGCGCGAAGCTATCGAGTTTGAAAGACAAAACTCACAAGGTGCGGGTGTGGCGCGTTCAGAGGGTCCGTTGACAACCCGTTAACCTGCGGAATACTCGTGAATGTCGGGTGACCTTGGAGCACTATTCTGAAAATCGGTGAGTCTCAGCTGTACGGGAGAACCTCTTGTGATCACATGCTTGTCCCGAGAAAGCGACATCGTAAGACATATACATGGTCGCGACCCTTGGGCCCATCTGATAATACTACGTCAATATACACTAACTATACACCATAGTTTCAAGAGTTAATAATTTACTCTTATACAACATATATTAAAAGTTTAAAACATTCTAATACATGTATCCAACTAAAACACGAAAGCCCGCCTTCGGCTTTCTTCCAAAAATCAGCCTCTAGGATGAGCCGTCTCTAAATACGCTCCACATTGCACGAAATAATATATTCCCTCGACAGGGTGAGCTAATGTCCAGTAGTGGAATCACCATAATTGGGTTACTCCCCACCTAAGGGCATATGCAATGATCCAATGTAAACACACATTCAAGAAAATTCGTGATCCTACTTGAATGTCTAAATGCCTGTTCTTATGTCTCGAGTTCTCACCGACTCCCTCACACTTGCCTAAGCCATGTATGAGAAAAACATCATTTTCAAAACAAAACTTGTTGTTCTCGAAAATATACTACTGAAGTGTCGGTAAAAATATGGGACTACCCTCTGAGGCGAATGTGTTGGAGAACCTTCCAAACAATACATGGGTTCCTCCGACGTGTAATTGTAGGATCATCTCCCAACACCATTCTACGGAAAATCATCCTGTGAAATTCCTTTCGCAACCATGTTCGTTTTCTTTCAATTTTTCATGTCATGCACATACACCTAATTTCTAGGTTACCTGGTGCATATGAAATGCATTATGCCATTTCAACACATTTATACAACACATGCTAATATATAAAACATGATATACACTAACATGATTAATCCACACAAACATGTTATGCAAATTCATAATCCATTACACCAAGAATTAGCTCACATGGACTAATTAACAAACACGAGCAATTCTATTTAAATTTTTCAATAGAACACATTTCTCACAAAAAAATATTTCGTGAATACTATTCACGTGAGCAGTGGCTACATTATTCACGTTCCACGGCCAATCAATATGGATTTCTATTGTAAACCATAAATCCATGGCCATTTCCGGCCTTATACACACCATAATACAATTTATAGCACAAATTATACCATGAACAACCCAAACAGTCCGTGGACAGTCACGGACTGTCCAAATGGGTTTCTAAAACTTCCACACCTTGGTTCCAAGATTTGGGACCGATCAAACGGCCGTTCAAGGCCTCAAACCAACCGAATCATCCACAAAACACTTAAACAAAGTGTAACTCAAGTAGGATAAAACCCCTACCTCACGAGTTTTGTTGGGTTACGGGCAGAATATCCAATCTAGTTGGAACATAAATGCAGCGGAATTTATAATTTTTATCCCTTAATCCACCAAGGATCACATGCGTTTCATAAAAACCGAAGGAAGGGTTAACGAAACTTACCTCTTGTATATCTATTCGTCAAGCCTTCAAAGTCTGCGACTTGGTTTATTCGGATCTTCAAAGGTCAAAGCTTACAGCGACCACCCTACACAAGTATCCACACACGAACAAATAAGTACTTGATCTTGTTGAATGCTAGTTCAGGTTCGTCTTCTCAAAACAAAATTAAGGGTTTCTGTTTTGGTTGTTCCTTCTTTTAAAACGACAACACACGAATATATGTCTCACATATATATATATATATATATATATATATATCTATATAAGTCTGCTAGGGTTTTAAATCAAAAACGAATTTCCTTATCAGATAAGGAAACAAATTTATATCATTATATATTTAAAACGCTTTTAAATAGTAACAATTTAAATTCAAATCCTTATCGAGATAAAAGCTTGAATTTATTTATATTATTATATATTTAAACTCTTTTTAAATAATAACAATTTAAATACGAATTTCCTTATCCAGATAATAATAATTATATTATTATTTAAAACCCTTCCTGATTATTTCTTATCAATAAGAAAAATATAACAAATTAATTATTTGTTATAATTTAAATCACGAATTTAAACTTTCTCAAAATTAAATTCGAATTTAAATAACAACTAATTGTTATTTGTAATTTAAAATAATCACATCATTTTAAATTACTACAGAAAGTGAAAAACCATAACCGTTATTATTAAGTTTCTTATTAATGCGACCCTATAGGTTCATTAAACATTGGCCGATAGACCTAAATCACATTTTGATCCTACAGAGTCATAGTAGCTCTAGCAAGATATTATGACTACCCAAGTTAAATGAAAAGCTCATGATCCGAGACAACCTTAATATAGCTAATAACATAATCCTTTTGTTTCATGATATCTTGATAGAATAAAAGGCATGGACAAAGTCAACTTTATATCGTTCTATCTTTGATTACTCGAAACCTAATTAGACTGACTAAACAAATGACATTGATTTCCATCATTCATTTGAGCACGACCATGCATTTCAGTCTCAATTGTCGAGGGCTAGGAATATCTCTTTTATAATAAGAGGGCGAATTCGGAACAATCGCTCATATCTCACTACATAATTCTTATTATGTTCAAACTATAACCTTTATAGTCATCAGATTAAAGACAACGTTTGATTATATCAAAACACAATATTCATATATTTGAGAACTTGTAAGCGATCTCAGGTGAAAAGTTTAATGACCATGACTATTAGAGATTAATTTATGACTTTGATTCATGTATTAATCTGAGAGGCAGACTCATCCAATATTTGTTCTCAACAAATAGATATAAATTTGATTTGTATCTCATGTACACATAATTCATCCCATGAATATCAATCAAACTTATACTAATCTTAATTCATTATTCCATAACGATAACTTAGATTAGGGACATTTAAGAATAATTAATAATATTATTAAAGGACATTATATATAATAAACATGCAAATCATCATAATAATAGGGTATCATAAATAGTCAAAACCTACCATGTCCATACAATAGGCTGAGCACTATTATAACAATCTCCCAGCTTCTTGTTAGGCCATTCATCAATGTATCTAATACCTATGAACCTAGCATAGCTGATCATGCTTTTGCTTGTGGTAGAGGCTTAGTCGATGGATCGAAGCAACATTACCATATGTTGGAACTACGCATATCTTAACATCACCTCTCAATGATTTCTCGAATGAGATGATAACGCCCCAGAATGTGTTTGGATCGGCGTGTGATCTAGGTTCCTTTACTTGTGCAATAGCACCATTATTGTCCTGATAAACATCAGCGGGATTTGTAATACTAGGAACCACTTCAAGGTCGTGTGAACTTCTTGATCAAAGCTGCTTCCTTTCTTGCATCGAGATCTTGCCAATGTATTAAACCCCGGTTGTGAATTAGTAGTGCTTTGCTTTGAACTTTTTCCGACTCGCGCACCACCATTTAAACAAACACATATCCATTTGCGTCGGAAATCATCTTTGTCATATTGGAAGCTTGCATCACGGTGTAACCATTTACAACCGAGATCATCTTCAATCATATCTACCGAGGAACATATCCTTAGACCTTCTGAGATGCCAAGAATGTTCTTGGCAACTGGCTATTGATGACTCTGTTGGGATCGGTATCACCGTTATGCTTAAAGCATAAGATACATCTGGTGCAGTGCAACATGGCATACATGATAGATCCTATTCTGCGAGGCATAAGGAATCTTACTCATCCGCTCTCGCTCATCTTTAGTGTTAGGACCGAAGTTGCTAAGAGTAATACCATGAGACATGGGCAAGTATCCCTCTCTTGGAATCTTGCATACTTGAGCAGTTTCGATTACTTTGTCTATGTAAGCACTTTGACTTAGACCGATCGACCCTCTTAGATTTATCTACATGGTCTTTATCCACTAGGATATAAAAACTTCGCCTAAGTCTTTCATTGAGAAACACTTCCCTAACCAAGACTTGACACTCTGCAAGGTAGGGATATCATTCCCCAATAATTAAAAATCATCATCAACATATAGACCAAAAATACAATTGCGCTCCCACTAATTTTCTTATAAACCTGAGGCTGCGTCTTTCATTTTTGACAAATCGAGCCCTTTGTTGATTCATCAACGAAGATTCCAACTACGAGCTGCTTGAGTATAGATGGATCTTTGACTTGCATACGCTACGAAATTCTTAGGTTGTACAAAACCCTCGGGTTGTGTCATGTACACATCCTCAAGTAAGTTTCCATTAAATGCGAGTTTAACATCCATTGCCAAATCTCATAATCATGATATGCAGCAATGGCAATAAGAATACGATAGACTTAAAGCATAGCTCTGGTGAAAAAGTTTCATCATAGTCTATACCATGAGTTTGTTTGAAACCTTTTGCAACTAGCCTTGCTGTAAGTATGCACTTGCCTCCATGTCGGTTTCTTTTAAAAACCCATTTACTTGATGGTCTTTGTCTTGAGGTGGGTCGATCAGGTCCAGCACGATAATACATGGACAATTTCGAGACTGTGGCCTCCCAACCATTTCTCAGTCTGGATCCAACATAGCCTCTTGATAGGTAGTGGGTTCATTTTGATCCACTAACAATACATCATGGTTGCTCGATCCGCAGAAATCCATATCTCTCGGGCTCATGACGTATCTATCGAGATCTATGTAAATTTTGTGCTATAGGAGGTGTGTCGATAATAGTTTGTTGACTATGGTATCCTGAGAGCGGTTGATGTTATCTTGTGGTTCTCGAACTTCTTTGAGTTGTACCTTACTCCCACTTTAGTTTCCTTTAGAAATAAATTCCCTTTCTAGAAAGACACCATTCAGAAATGGCTCTTTGTTCTCACATGGGATTGTAAAGTAGTATCCCTTAGTCTCTTTAGGATGCCCCACAAAAGACATTTGCGAGACTTGGGCTCCCGGCTTATTTGAAAGCAGCGTTTACATAAGCCTCACAACCCGGAAATCTTAGAAAAGACAAGCGGGCCTTTTACCGGTCCCACGTCTCGTATGGTGTCTTTTCAGCTAAGCTTTGGATGGAACTACGATTTAGTGTGAGCATTAGGTATTTCAAGTGCACATAACCCAAAGGTAAATGGAAGATCATTGGACTCATGTAGATCGAACCATATCTAATAAAGTTAGTTCCTCCTCTCAGACACACCATTCCATTGTGGTGTTCGAGGGAGTTAATTGTGAAATGATTCCTGAGTTAGATGGTCATCAAATTCTTGGCTCAAATATTCACCACCTCGATCAGATCGAAGTGTCTTGATTGTCTTGCCAAGTTGGTTTTGTACTTCATTTTGAAAAGATTTGAACATTTCAAATGATTCAGATTTATGTCTCATCAAGTAGACATAACCATATCTGCTGAAGTCATCAGTAAATGTAATGAAGTACTTGTAACCTCCTACAGCGTCGAACTTAATGGTCCACATACATGTATGTATGAGATCCAATAATCCATTGGCCTTTCACTTGTGTGTCCAGTAAGGGATCCTTTGTCATCTTACCCGATAGACAAGATTCACATGTATCATATGATTCAAAATCAAATGAATTCAAAGTCAAACTTGATGGAGTTTTGAGATCGTTTCTCATTTATATGGCAATGATGCAGTGGGTTGATTTAAATCATTGGACTTAAATTTGCTTAGTAGTTATCATTATAGACATGAGAATTGTTGGATTTTGAAGGTTCATAACATAAAGACCATCTTGTAAATAGGCATTTGCATAGAACATGTCTTTATGAAAAATGAACAATTATTATTCTTAATAATAAAAGAAAAACCATCACATTATCGAAACAAGAAACTGTGAAATAATATTCCTACATGTGTAGGAACATAATAGCAATTGTCCCAAAAAACTAACAAAGCCCATTGGGCAAAGTAAGTTCATAGCTTCCTACATTCATACGACCTTTGCTCCATTGCCTGTCGTAGATCAACTTCACCACTTCTTGGTTGTCTCTCCTTTTGAGTCCCTGCACATTTGCAAATGTGAATCCACATCAGGTATCTAATACCCAGGAACTAGAAGGAGAAAAATTAATTTGTATAACATAAATACCTGAAGAACTAGTCTCACCAGTCTTCTTCTTCTTCTTTAGATCCTCTAAATACAACTTGCAGTTTCTCTTCCAATGACTAGGTTCATTGCAAAAGAAACAAACACCCTCCTTTGGGGCTTTAGCCTTGGGTTCAGGTTGAGCATTGGACTTTCCTTTGCCCTTGCCCTTGCCCTTGCCCTTGAAGCCCTTTCCATTTTGAACCATCAGAACATGGCCAGGCTTGGATTTAATATTCTGCTCAGCGGTTTTAAGCATCGTATGCAGCTCAGAGATAGATTTGTCCATTTCATTCATGTTATAGTTCTGTGACAAAGCGCGTAACTATCGGAAATGGTCGAGGATCAAATCAATTGCCAACTCTTGGCTCAATGGAAATCCAAGCCTATCAAGGTGCTCAATATAGCCTTTCATTTTTTGTTATGAGCACTAGCGAAGCACCCTCGGCCCATATCTTACAGAATGCGATTGCCTTGGTAGTCTCACGCCCTTTCTTGCCTTGTTCGCTAGAACATTTCCTTAAGATTGAAGATCATATCATAAGCTTCCATATTTTCGGATCCTAGTTGGAGGAACTCATGGTAGCTAGCATCAAGCATGTAACATCAATAGAGTCATTATGATGCTTCTCATAAGCATTCTTTTATTTCACAGGAACATTTTAAATTTGGTTCTTGAGGAGAAGTTCATCAGGACATAAAGCTTCCTTTTTCTTGTTTGAGAACAATTCTCAAATTTGAAACCGATAAAGGAAGTTATTCCAGTAAGTTTATCCTTCTCAGGGTGATCGCAGTGACATAGTAGAATTGTTGTTGTTATTGTTGGCCATCTACAATGAATGCAAAGTTCTATAAGTATTTTGATTATGAAATATTCTCATAAAATTAACCCTCGAGAAGAGAATAATCATATTAATCTAGTGAAATTTAAGATCCATATTTTACTGACTTTAAAGTCGACTTTGGCATGACACTTAAAATTAAGTTATTTAGGTAGGTAACTCTTACGATTTACATCTCAGCCCAACTCTTAGATATTTATGGGATTTTGACATCATGTCTGGCATGCCAAATCCATCTAATGCCATTAGGCCCAAGCGGATTATGATAACCTAATAAAGTTAAACCATTTTTAAACATATGGGTAGCACCATTACTCATCTTGTCTCACTGATGTAACCTAATGTACTTCTACTTTGGTAGAACCCACATTAAGGTGATAAAAGGTTTGACAAGTGTTTAAATATGGATAGCATGTTAACATCATACATAGCATCTCATACATGCATATAATAAATGTGTCACAGTATGGCCTTAATCTAAATTGATCTCCATAAGCCAATATGAAGATCAACAGTCATTCCTAGGTAGTAATAACCAGCTCCATGATGTCGATTTGACCACGAACTTGCGCATAGACACCTAGCTCCTCCATCATCATGGTTGGATTGCATGACTTCAAATGGCTTGCATTGTCTCTTGTTTTATTACAACAATTAAATAAATACTACTAATAGTAAAATAAAATTACAATAAAACAAAAACGACATGCAAGCCGTATTTAATAATTACAACCCTTGTAAAACAATAATAATAACCTGCCAATCACATTGGTCAATAATAATAATTATAACCCTTGTAACACAATTGGCTCACGATACCCTTTATTGGTTCACCAGGCGAATATCGATCTAATTGGAACATAAATGCGGGAATTTATAATTTTTATCCCTTAACCCACCAAGGATCACATGCGTTTCATAAAAACCGAAGGAAGGGTAAACGAAACTTACCTCTTGTATATCGATTCGTCAAGCCTTCAAAGTCTGCGACTTGGTTTATTCGGATCTTCAAAGGTGCTGCCTTTCTGAAAAAGCAGTAGCCCCTACAAGTATCGCCGCAGCGAACAAATAATGAACGATCTTGTTGAATGCTAGTTCAGGTTCGTCTTCTCAAAACGAAATTAGGGTTTCTCTGTTTTTGGTTTTTCCATCTTTTTAAAAGACGACAACACACAAAAATATATGTCACACACACACACACACACACACACACACACACACACACACACACACACACACACACACACACATATATATATATATATATATATATAAGTCTGCTAGGGTTTTAAATCAAAAACAAATTTCCTTATCAGATAAGGAAACAAATTTATTTATATTATTATATATTTAAAACGCTTTTAAATGACTAACAATTTAATTCAAATCCTTATCGAGATAAGAAATGAATTTATATATATTAATATATATTTAAACTCTTTTAAATAATAACAATTTAAATCACAATTTCATATCGGATAAGGAAAGCGAATTTATATTATTATTTAAAACCCTTTATAGATTATTTCCTTATCCAATAAGAAAATATAACAAATTAATTATTTGTTATAATTTAAATCAATTTAAACTTTCTCGAAATTAAGAATTAGATTTAAATCTTCAACTTAATTGTTGTTTGTAATTTAAAATAATCACATCATTTTAAATTCTTGCAAAGTGAAAAACCATAACCGTTATTATTCGTTTCTTATTAATGACCCTATGGGTTCATTAAACATTGGCGTAGGCCTAAATCACATTTGATCCTAAGTCATAAGTGGCCTCTAGCGAGGAACATTATATTTCTACGAGTTAAATGAAAAGCTCATGATCGAGAACTGACCTTAATATATAGCTAATGACATAATCCTTTTGTCTCATGATATCTTGATAGAATATAAGGCATGGACAAAGTCAACCTTATATCGTTCTATCTTTGATTACTCGAACAATTAAATGACTAAACAAATGACATTGATCTCCATCAATTCATTTGAGCACGGCTCCATGCATTTCTCTCGGTCTAATTGTCGAAGGGAGACCCGAAGATATCTCTTTTATAATAAGAGGACAAATTCCATTTTAATCGCTCATATCTCACTACATAATTCTTATTATGTTCAAGTGATATATAACCTTTATAGTCATCCGATTAAAGACAACGTTTGATTATATCAAAACAATATTATTCCTTATATTTGAGAACTATATGATCTCGGTCGGATTTAATGACACCAGCTATTAGAGATTAATTTATGACTTGGATCCATGTATTAATCTCAAGGCAGTGCAATCAATATTTGTTCTCAACAAATAGATGTAAATTTGATTTTGTATCTCATACACATATTCATCCCATGAATATCAATCCAAAACTTATACTAATCAGATTCATTGTTATTCCCCATAACAATAATCGATTAGGGACATTTAGAATAATTAATAATATTATTAAAGGACATTATATATAATAAACATGCAAATCATCATAATAATAAATTATCATAAATAGTCAAAATACCATGTCCATACAATAGGCTTAGAGCACTATTACTAACAAGTTTGTCGAAACTCCTTAAAGCCAGGATTCTTTCTGTAGATTGCCTCGCCGCGTGGAATGACATCTTGCCAGAAGGATTCGACGATCCGATCACCCAAGATCTTAGAGAGAAGTCACTCACTCTCTCACTACAAATCAAAAACCTAAGCTACTTTGTGAATCCGTTTTCCTCCTTCACGTTTTTCTTTCCTTTTTGAATGTAAGAGATGACACTATACACTCTTTTGTCCTATTATCATTTAAACAATTTCAATAATGCCAATCATGTCCTTAAGCTTGGATTTTTGACATTTGACACTATCTCGGCCGTCCATTTCCATCATCGCTCTACTCATGCAACATATGTCACATGAGTACATGTTATAGGTGACTTTTGTCACATCACATGTCGTTTTATGGCACCCGATACTTGATGCCTCGAAAAACGTGCAAATTAGACATCACCGAATTTGGCCAGTCCGGCGATGTTAGCTAGATTTCCGCGAGGCGATTCAAATGGTGAAATCCGTTTCATAATCCGAGATCTGAAATTTCGGTTTTGACCGAAATTCTGATTTTGCCATTTTCCGAAGTGAATTTTCTCGGGTGCCACAGCGGGTTTGGAGATAGGCTGGTAAAACTTATCTGGAGTATCGTGGCGAGTTAAAGCGGCGGCCATTCCTGAAAATTTGCTAAATGATTACTTAGTTGAGAATCCAGTCTACGACGAGACATTATTCGCAGGCGCTTTCGTTTAAGTTGGCCTTTGTTTCTTCAATGAATTTTACATGCGCTCCAGTAACCGCAATGATTATTTTTGTCGCAGAAGAAATGCTTCCAAAATAGTAGGTTTATCCGGTGAACAAAAAATGACGGCTGCACTTCGCATGCTTACATACGGTATGTCTGCGGACTCAATCGATAAGTGTGTCAAAGTGGAGAACCATGACCATTGGATGTGTCGAAACGGTCTGCGGGGTGGTAGAAATTTTGGGCACAGGCTATCTCGGATCCCCAAACGCGGCTGACATCTCTAGGCTATTACGGAAAGCTAATCAACGTGGCTTTCCTAGAATGTTCAGGCGTTTGAATTTGTATGCGTGGGCGTGGAAAAGCGTCGGCGGCATATCACGGAATGTATACTGGTCATATCCACCGACCAACTATTGTGCTCGAAGCCGTCGCCTCCTACGACTTATGGATATGGCATGCTTTTTTTGGCATGCTCGGATCTAACAATGATATTAATGTACTCGACGCCTCCAATCTATTTGCTAACTTGCGAGAAGGATGTGGCCCTTCTGCAAATTATACCATAATGGGCAACCATTACAATATAGGATACTATCTTGCGAGAGCGGTATATATCGAAATGGGCAGCGATTGTTGGTAATTTCGCATCCTGAGTTGGCTCCACGAATTCTTGCAAACAAACATGAGGATTCACCAGAAAGGATGTGAGCA
This sequence comes from Tetrastigma voinierianum, assembly GCA_016808115.1. Classification (NCBI taxonomy): domain Eukaryota; kingdom Viridiplantae; phylum Streptophyta; class Magnoliopsida; order Vitales; family Vitaceae; genus Tetrastigma; species Tetrastigma voinierianum. The sequence goes on along the minus strand of JAEQBH010003243.1, from coordinate 57,270 downwards.
GCATTTGGGGTGCTTCAAGCTCGTTTTGCTATCATTCGAGGATCGGCTCGATTATGGCATCATGAAGACTTGAGTTTTATCATGAAAGCGTGTATTATATTACACAACATGATAATTGAGGATGAGCGGGTTGATGACAATGAACTTGTTGCAATAACTTCTGGCATTGACGACTATAACTCATTAGGAACCGATGGCCCGGTTGAAGTATCACGAGGCTCGATACCCTTTGATCAATTTATGGCTAGCAACCGCACCATTCGAGATTCAAACACCCACTATGCCCTCCGCCTAGACATCATTGCACATCTGTGGACGTTACACGAACAAGGCGTTATCGAGTGAATTTGCCTTATTTTGATATTATGTTTTGCTATGTCGTATTTATGTTATGGTTTTGAATGAAAATTTAAGTTAGTTGCATCTTTTAATCATTTTTTACTATTAAAAATACATAGATAATTTGAACATTTCATTTTAATTAAGTAGACAAAAATTGAAAATAAACAGCTAGTAATCTGGAAGTACATTAAAGTTGGAGCTACTTGCATTTTTCATTGCTTTTGCCATAATTGCATGTTTACATAGTTGATAATAGTGTTGATGTTCAACGGACATATGTGAGATGTCTTTTTCCATAATGGCATCATCGGCGATCATCTACAACCTATCTTGCTCATACCGTCCTATGCCCCGACACGTGCTTTGCAATTTCTAGTTGCAAAATCCTGCCTCCTGTAACTTTGCTCTTTAGTAGTGAAGCTTTGCTCACTCCTTAGAAATTCTTTCTCTTTTCACTCTGCCAAGATAATTCACGAATCGTATCTGAAATAGAATTACTAGTATCTGTTGGACTCGCCTTACTTTTGTGTCTTCTTTCTTTAGCTGCTTTTCTTCCCAAGTGTCTCTTCCTTGGAGAGCTAACTGTTGCATTGCTATATGGATCTTAATCTGAGTCAAGAGATACAGGTGTCTCATGAGTTTCTTCATAAACAGGGGAGGGGGGCATAGGGTTGCTTTGCGGTATAATCATCCACTTATCACAGTATTTAAAAGCACCTCAACCAATGATCATAAGTCCACGGACTCTAACATCTACTTGAACATATTCATAGCTTGCGTCTTTACTTGAGAATAAAAATATTAGAAATAAATAAATTTCTTAATATATTTGTTGTAGAAAATTATAACAAAACACAAGCCCGACCTCAAGTGGTGAAGTTAGCTCCACTTTCTTGCTATTTGCGATACGTGCGGAGGTATCCACGCCATTTGTACAATAATGTCATATTCTATCCATGATTTTAGATTTGAACATAAAGTCAGTGGTGGGTCAGCTTCCATTATTGGTCTCAAAAGCTTAGCGTCACTTTCGATCCCAAAACTTTGACATCGGTTGCCCAATACCGATCACCGAATCTTGGGTTATGGTCATCCAAGATATGCACAATGCCACGTCTTCCTCCTTTAAGAAAGGCTTTCCCCGCCTACCCCGTATTGGAGGAGATACCATTTTCTGGCTACAAAATCAAACTTAAATTAAGTATGAATAAAAAAATTATATTGCTTAAAATATTAATAACCTAAGGTGAAAAATTAATAAAACAAATTATGTAAATAGTTAATGGAATATTCAATGAAAGATATGTATGTTAATGGCAACAAAATAAATTAATTTATATCAAGTAAAATATTTATATTTAAATTTGTATTTTAGATTATTCACAAAAAATATGATTTATGTTTTTTTTTTTCATTTATTAATCTTATTTTATTTATAATATTATAAATTGAAACTAATTAGAAGTTCCCCAAAATATTTGTAGGATAATTATTTGGCAAAAAATGGGTTTGGGTCAAAACGGCGTCGTTTTGGCGCTTTTGAAGCCAAAAACGGCGTCGTTTAGAACGCAATTATTTTTGCCAAATTCACGCTATCTCAGCATTTGCTTTGGTCCCAGCGGGGTCGTTTGAATCGACTTTAACACCTTAAAACGTGTTGTTTGGGTTATGTATTTAAAAAAAAAAAAAAAACAACAAACGGCATTGTTTTATCTCACTGTTCGTCGTTTCGGTTTGCGGGGCGCAAGGGGTGGGGGTGGCCCAGGGTTTGTAGCTACAAGCGAGTGGTGGCCGACGGACGGTGGCGGACGGCGAGGGCGATTTGCGAAAGCGACACTGCGGCCTTCTACGAGCCACGATATTTGATAAGTAGGCGTTGCGACAACAATGACGATAGCGACCAAAACTATTGAGGTTGGCTTTCCTCTTCTTCTTCCGTTCTTCGAATCGTTTCTTGAGATTTCGTGAGCCAAAATCTCATATCTAAGAATTCTTTGTTCTTCGTTTCCGTTCTTCTCTATTTATTGATATTTGTTCGAGTTGTTGGGATGTCAGGTGGTTCTGGGGTTATTTACTGGGGAATCTCTGAAGGAGAATTACTCTTCCATTTTTTTGGTTCCAGTTTGTCTGCTGTCTCAGCGGCCCATATTATGAGGGTAGAAGAGGTTTTTCCACCATTTTGTTGATGCTCTTAGTCAATATACTTATATGTGTTATGTTTCCAGTGTTCTCTCTACTTTTTTCCTGAAAGAGTGTGGAATGGGGCATTTACCAAGTTAGTGATGAATAGATGGGAGGGGTTTTGAGTGGGAACAGGATTTTGTTTGATTTTATGAATCCTTCCATGGCTTGTAAGTAAGTTGTAGCATATCCATCCATATCCGCCTATTCATCACTCTTCTAATTTTCTCTACCAGTTCAGTTCCATGCGTCTCAAAGATTTCTTCCCTTCTTCTTCTCTTGTCATCTCCCTCCTCATCTCCATTTTCTCTCATACCTTCCCAAAATATGTTTGCGGCGTTGATTTTCGTTATGCAGCCTGCAATTCTTCAGTGGAATGTGCGGTAGACTAGGGAAAATTCAGTACCCTTTTTGGGTGAATGGCTCCCAACCTCAATACTGTGGTCATCCCACGTTCCAGCTTCACTGTCAGAAAGATGAGGCCACCATGTGGATCAGGCATGAACTTTTTCATGTTATCGGCATAGATAACAGGACACAAACCCTGAAGATTGCCAGATTCAATGATCCCTCAACGGGGAATATTACTTGTCCTTACCTAAACATAAGCAAGGATTCAAATACTACCTTCAGTTATCCCTCGGATGTTAAAATGATCACAGTCTTGCACAACTGTCCTCAGATGAAAGATTTATCATTTTATGAGTATCCTTGCAAAATAAACAACAAATATACCCACAGTTACTTCGTGGCAAATGGTCTTGTAGATTTATTAGCAGATGTGGGTATAGCGTTCTTCCTGTTCTTCGAAGTGCTGCAGAAGGTCTTATGAATGGTTCACTAAAAGTTGGAGAGGCTTTAAGCAAAGGGTTTGAGATCAGATGGACAACAAAAGAGACACAGTGCGAGAAGTGTATTGAGTCTGGGGGTAGATGTGGGTATGACTGGAATTCCAGCACGCCTTCTTGTTTTTGCTGTAACAAATCTGACGGACAAACTTGTTCATCATCAAGTATGTATTCTTCCTCTAATCCTCTTCCAATGATTTCTGTCTTATTTTCTTCCTTTGCCGCTTCCTCCTCTATTGTTTTTTTTTTTTTTTCCAAATCCAGCCAAATCAATTTTATTTTGAGAGAAATATTGGCGATAATTAGTTCAGGCACAGCCAATGAAAATGACCATATCTGAAATAATTCTTCTTATTACCTAATTTATTAGGATACAAAGTCAATTTATGGAATTAAACTCGATGAATTTTCTGATATATCCCTAATCTCTATCGCGAGAATCTGGGTTCTCACATCCATTCCGTAATCTTCTCAAAATGCATCCCAATTTATCCTCATCTCCTTTCTATACCTGCCGTCATGCCATATATTCCTTCACTTCCCCCGACTTTGTATATAGCGACGATTTTCGCTATACGAAGCCGCAATTCTGCGGTGGATTAGGCAAATCAGGTACCCTTTATCAGGGTAAGCGGCAGCCTGATTGCAATGGCCGGCCATCCCTGATTCAACCTGAATTGCCTGCGAGTTTATTTTCCCACCAAACAGATCATGCACCGGAACTATCTTGTCATCGACATCGATACTGTCACCCAAATCTTAAGCGACGTTCTTCTATGGATCTTAGCCTTTGATTCAACTCCATTCATCCGCTCTTGACCCCCAAATAGCCTGCATCTTTACGATTGTTCATCCATTGATCAACACCCAGGGTCTTGCAGCTTTTCCTGCATAATCAATAACCCTGTAGACCAGAGGCTTACCTAGTTGCAAAGTGAATTTGCATTAGAATGCAAATTCAAAGCTTGGGTTTCCGGTGGTCGAGCCAAAGTCGGAGGGCGGCGTGGGAAATATATTATGAGAGGGGTTTAAGGTGAAATGCACAATGAACAAGACAGAATGTGATGAATGCATTGGATCTGGGGGTAGGTGCGGATTCATATAACACGACCTTCCTGTTTTTGTCCCGACAAGCCTTACCGAAACAAATGTCCAAATTCACGTTTTAGCCTTTGATCAAAATATCTGCCGCAATCCACGTTTCGTCTTCTCTTCATATTTTCTCCTCTTTTTCTTTGCCCCTTTTCTTTTGTTCTAGAGGGTTTAGATACACTTCCTCATTCAACGACCTCTTTTAATCAACAAATTAAAGTTTTTTGATACTTCTATTGTATTACAAACCTTCTATGATTAAATATCAAAATATATTATTGTTTTTGAGATTTTAAGGTTTTCGTTCGAAAATAGATAAAAGATTTTTTTTTTAAAATATCTAAATAAGAGTAACAGGTCTATGCTTTACATAATTATGTCTTAGAAAAATATTTCACAATTGTGCTACTGTCAGATATTTGATTAGCTTTTGATGAAAAAGCAGTGTAGTCTTGGTTATTTGATCAAAGGAATCAGTTACGGAGGTATTGGAGTTAAGATAAAGTCTTTGTGCTTGACTTTTTTTTTGTCATATATGAATATATATATATATATATATATATATATATATATATATATATATATATATATATATATATATATATCATCTTACTATTAGTAAATTCAGTTATCCTAATTAACAGGATAAAATTTATTTATTAGAAAAACAAGTATGACTTGTATTTTGAAATTAATCAAATAAAATAAAATAAAAAAACTTAAATGTTTTGGTTTTGGAGTACTAAAACATGACTCAAAACTTCTTTATCTAGAAGCAAATAGAAGATGTCGTTGTGTTAAATATTGTGGTTCGGAATCGTTCAAGTTTTAATTTTTTGGTTTTAGTAACGTATTTTAGCTGTTTGGAGTGATCATTTTCCACTCTTTTATTCTGTTAGACTAACAATTCGTCCTCCAATCTCTAGCCTTTCACTTTTTATCTTCATCTATCAGTTCTTACATACCCCAACAAGATGGTTGAGTTTTCCATAATACATAGCCTATAAAAAAATTTGTCCGTCGGAGTGGAAAGCAGTCAATCAAAATCTCAACAACCTCCATAGCAGTCCCTTTCTTACGGGCTTTGTGCATATCACGACGCACCAAATTTCTTCAATCAGTGAAAGGATTTTAAAATATTTTAACAAAAGTTGTAAGTGTTGAATATGATTGAGGATTTTTTGAGAGGTGAAAGTACGATCCACGAGTCTCGTAAGTCAACGAACATATATATTATGTTTCCAGTGTTCTCATTACTTTTTTTTCCTGGAAACGTGGCATGGATCATTTACCGGGTGTGTTGAATGGATGGTCGGATGAAGTTTTTATTTAGTTTTGATCAGCTTCCATGACTTGTGGTTGCAACATATCCATCCACTCATCACTCTTCTAAGTTCTCCTATTTCTCACTTCCCATGCATCTCAATTTCATCCCTTCTTCCTCTCTTGTCATACCCCTCTTCATCTTTATCCTGTCATATGGTGGCCTTCCCAAAGTGTGTATGCGGGAATCGATTTTCGTTATACAACCTGCGACTCTTCATTGCAATGTAGTGGAAATTGGAAACATTCGCTGCCCTTGCGGGTGCTCCCGACTGAAATCTTTATTGGTCCTCCATGCATTTCTTGGGTATCTGAAAGATGGGGCCACCATGAGTATCGGCTTGAAAAGTTTTGATGTCTGGACTTGGATATTAGGACTTCAATGAAGATTGCAGAATGGATGATTATCTGACAGGGAGAATTGATTGTACTCTTTCCCACACAAGCAAGGATTCGATTGATATCTTCAGATATACTGCTGATGTTACAATGATCAGAGTCTTGCATAATTGTCCTCTCATCAATGATTTATCGTCTTATGAGTATCCTTGTTCGACATTAATCAACAACCAAACCATAGTTACTTTGTGTGGATGAATCTTTGTAAAAAATATATAAGGAGTTGTGGGTATAACTCTCATTTTTCACATTTCCGAGAAGTGTAGAAGGCCTTAGGAATCATTCATTAGGAGTTGGAGAGGCTTTGGGCAAAGAGTTTAAGCTCAAATGGACAGCAAACAGACACAGTGAGAGGCGCAGGTCTTAATGATGAATGTGTTTATAATTGATTTCAACACCTTCTTGTTTTTGCGAGTAAACCTCACCAACAAACTGTATACCCAATAATTATCCTTCACTCTTCTTCTTCCATTGATTTCTATCTTAGTCTTAGGTGGGATTGGTTTTTTAGCTTTTTACTGAAAGCAAATTTACTTCTGTTTGTTTTTGTTTTTGTTTTTTTTATGGCTTATCATTGAAATTTTGAAATTTTGGCTTTTCACTGAAAGCAAATTTACTTTATGCATTAGCCTATTTTTTTTTTTTTTTTTATATTTTTATATTTTATTTATTCTTGAATTTTTGAAAATTTTAGCTTGAGAAATGAAAATATTTGGTTTTTTTTTTTTTGCTTTTTCTTAATATTTTTTTATTGTTTTTTCTATTAAGAAAAACTAAATATCCAGATAAAATCATATAGTTTGGGATTCAATTCAAACTCCAATGATCCGTTTCATGCTAATTAAATAAAATCATGTGTATTTTTAAATTTTTTATTTAAAAATTAATAATCTCAAATTTTAGATAAACATTAAAAAGTTGATTTTTTAATAAGAAAAAACAAATAACTAAATATTTAATTATATTAATCACTATTAATAACAAAAGTTCTATGCAGTATTTAAGTTAAAAAACAAGCGTTGCCTTAGTGTCTTTGCTTGATAAATGCTTATCTTCTGAGAAATTAACGGTTCTCTTGAACATTTGTTAGGTAATCATTGAGAATACATGGTAATCGGTTACCACACTAATTTCCTGCAAGACACCATTGTAAGTATTAATATCTCTGTCGGTAAAAATAATTACCTACAAAAAAGTGCAATAGTAGGTAATTACCTACAACAATATTAGTCGGTAAGTGGTAGGTAATATCATGTCATATTTTGTGAAATTAGCACCTACTATTGTTTTTGTAGGTAATGTTGTGGAAGTAAATTTAGTATTTGTATCTTTGTAGGTACAATTGGTAAGGTAAATTTTCATTACTGTGGTATATATTGTTAGTAATGCGTGGTAAGTTTGTTTGCCTAATTTGCCAATTTAGTAAGGTAAAGTTGTCGGTGTAATCTGTAGGTAATGGTTATATTTGTGAGTAATCTGTGGGTAATAATTTCATTCATTTATACTTGTAGAGATAATAATAAGATGTGTTTGTTCATTATGTTGATGACAAATATTCGATAATAATTTCATTCATTTATACTTTTAGTAGGTAATCTGTCGGTAATAATTTCATTCATATTATACTTTTAGTAGATAATCTGTTGGTAATAATCCATTCATTTTATATTTTAGTGAATTACAATGCTGTAGGTGATTTAAGATAATGTGAAACGTTTTGCATATTTGATTTAATTTAATTGTAATCCTGATAAAGAAACGAATAAATTTACAATAAAAGTAGATTAATATATGATTCAAAATTGTAATAAAATGACAATAGCTTAGTGCAATTAAAATGTTGAAATTACATAAATATAACTAGAAAGTGCACTTAAAGTATAGTCTTACATAAAATAAAAGTACTTAATAATAACAAGTTGATAGCAGCATAACATGATATGACAGGCGAGACAGCAATAGATACTACTTTGGAATTGTATTGTTATGCATCGTCATCATCGTAAATATTATCATCATCATGACGGGGAGTGAAATAAGACGGTAAGGACTAGTGGTGGTTGTTGAGCTCTTGACATTTCATCCATCGTTGTAATAAATGCTTGATATTAGGCTTTCCAATTTATTAATTACCTCCTCTTGGTGAGTAAGCATCTCGTAGCTCTTGCATTTCTTTATTTTGTTGAGAAGGGACGTTGTTGGAAGTAGATGCACCACTAGTCCCATAATTGCTCATAACTTGGGACTGAATATGACTACATTCCTTTGTTTTCCACCCACAATATCAAAACATGCTATTCTCATCTATTGTCTCATTTGCATTGTGTTAAGCTGCGCTCTCCCTAGACTGAGAACATCTGGTAAAAATTTAAATTAATTAGATTATCATAATAAGGTAAGTTCAAGAAAGTCATACATTAATCAAATTAATTAACTTACATTTCTGATTCTTGACTTCTTATCAACAAATATCATACCATCACCTTTTTTGGTATGCGTAATACGAAAATAGCTGCAGTGGAGTGGGATGACTTGAATTGAGTTTACAATGATGAGTCCAATTGTCAGATTATTAGACATTAAATACGAGAAAAAAGATTATCAAGTTCTGTCAAATGATGTGAGTCATCTAAATATTATTCTCTTTGATTTAATAACTACACATGATTAATGATCCGAAAGTCTATAAGGAAAAATAAACATACACTTTTACAAGCAGTCTTTTTTCTATTTAAGGCCTACTTAGTGCACAACCTCAAATGAACAAAGACCGAAATATTAGGAATAGGAATGATGGGCCACTAAGGATATTCTTTTCTTACTTAGAGCCTCTACCCATCCTCTGGCAAGAAGCATTCTTTGCTGCCAACAACTTGTTTTAACATAGAATGGCCCACACAATAAATCTTCAAGCAAACAAATCTAACAAAAAAGATTTAACTTCTAAAGGAATTTTAGTGGAAGGCTTCCTTAGCCAGCTCACGAGGTTTTTGTTCTTTGAAGATCGGAATTTATTCTTACATCGCAGTAAGTGTTTTAACAAAGAAGATATTCTAGAAGTTACAAAAAAGAAAATAATAAAGAAGAAAAGCGAGACCTGTGAAATTCTTTTAACAACTTTCTAGGTACCATGAAAAGAAATGTACGCATTAAGCTTGGCAGATGAACTCAATTAAACAGAAACAAACAAGAAAGCTAATGAAAAAGCAAATCAACTCTGAAGCAACAAAATAAGAAAAAGCCTCCAGAAATGGCTTAGTGAACGAAGCGAGAGACATTAATGCAAAAAAAAAAAAAATCAAGCATATCCGGATAAAACCACAAAAACACACAGCGAGAAACTAAAACGCTGACACTTCTTCAGGTTTGAACTCCGTCCTCTTGAAACTATGAATCATCCAAAAAACCAACGGTAGATTTCAACTCCACCTTGGAATGAAATATGAAAATGACGAAGAGCCTTGGCTCCATGCGCCGTCACCTTATTCACCGTCGGTATCGACTTGATGCCTTACGTGAGAATGACTCGAATAACCATTAATTTTTAAGATTCGAACTGTTGCTTCGACCCTGTAACTCAGGGGTCAGACCCAAGTGCAATCAATCTGTCTTGACGGGATAGAAACACTCCCGCGCACGATCAGCATCAAATACCAGACGGAGAACAAAAACCGGCCGACCCCGACCCATTCGTGGTGCATCTAATTCTAGGCCGCATGCCCCGATCCACTTCTCGTTGAAGACTGAAGGCCCCAATTTGAAGTTCCCGTGTTGCGCTTGGCCACCTAACTCAGATCTGAACAGAAATGAGTACGGCTGAGTAAAACCCAGAGAAAACGAGCCAAAATCATCTGCGATGATGGGAGAGGCGGATCCGGAGCCCTATGGAAGATGTTGCGGGGTTTATCAGGTTCTCCACCGATGGAAGGAGGAGATGTTGTGATAGGGAAATGGAGAGGGTTCCCGTGCGTGGAGGAAATGGAGAGGGGGAAGGTTGTGAAATGAAATGGAGGAGGGAGGGTGTTCTTTGTTCGTATAGGGAAATGGAGAGGGGAGGGTTTTGTGAAAATAGGTCAATTCCTAGATCAAAGAGAAGGGGAAGAAATTTGGGTAGAAGTGGGAAAAGAGGAGGAAAGGAAAAATGAGAGGAGGGAGGAATATAAAAATTAATAGGGAAGATTTTTTTTTAATTAAATAATTTTTACTTAATGTTGAATAAAAAAATTTTGAGCTTAGTGCTCAATAATGCTAATAACATTAAGTATTAGAGAGTTTATTTGTTTTTAACATTAGGTAGTAGTAGGATAGCAGCAGGGCGGAGTTGTTTGATTCCGCTCACTTTGTAGAGACGGAGTTTAGTTTAACTGTAATCGGGTTTTTAATGGGTTCAGGTTTATTTTCTGTATGAAACAAAGTTTGGGAGACGGGTTCGGGTATTGTTATTCCTACCCCGCCCAGCCCTGATTATATTTTAAAAATGTTTTTATTATTATTTTATTTTATACTTTAATATAAATAATAATTTATGTGTAATTTTTTAATAAATAATTAAAAAAATCATAATTATTTCTTTATTTTGAAATATATTAATTTTAATATAATAAAATAACAAATATAAAAAATACAAAAAATAAAAACAAAATCAACCCAAAATATAGCAGGTTTGAGAATTGAAAACAATAAGACTGAGGTAAGGATAAGAGTATGCGTCTAAACCACCACTCATAAGATTGTCGTCACTATTAGTAAGTATTCATTAGCCCCCTTCTTATTAGACGAATCTGGCATGAGTGATGAGTGCTTGAAAGAAAGTAGGTAATTTCCATAGGAAAAGCGACCCCGAAACAAAAAATATCAAATGATTTTTTAGACTCTAATTAACAAATTTAATGATTTTTTAAATTATGAATTTTATATGATATGAAAAAATATATCAAATGAGTCTGAATCATTTTACTAAAATAATTAATTGATTTTAAATTTTTTTATTTACTAAAATAATATGAGTAAATGTAAAATTATTTATAAAAATAATTTTATTATTGTTTTCTTTAAATATTTCATTTTACCTACAAAAACTTTGGTAGAGTAACTACTTATAAAAATAATTTAAAAAATATATATATTTACCTACAAAACAAGGCAGTGGAGCAAACTAATGAGAAATAAAAAACTATATTTTTGGTACCACAACAAATTCAGTAGGTAATCATGGAATCATAAATATAGTACAGTGGAAGTGTGTACATTATGGTAATATCTTGCATAAAGGTGGCGCTATATTCTGACTAAATAATATTAATAAGTAAATAGTAGGTAAAATTGTAGGTAAGTTATGGCAAATATCTTGGCCAAAGGTGAAGTAGCCATATTTACGACTAAATAGTTTAATAGGTAAATATTAGTAGGTAAATGGTAGGTATTCTGTACGTAAATTGTTGAAAACATATTTCCCAAGAATTTGTAGGTAATTTGTCAGTAAATCCTATTTACCTGAAATTGGGATAGTAAGAGTAGAGTCGGTGATCATTATCAAATTCTTGTAGTGTTATTCATGTTTTTTTCCATTTATACTCGATCAACAACTCAATTATTTGGATGCCGTAATGTAAAATACAAACTCATTAAAAGATATAAATCAAGTTTATGAGCATAGCGATCCCTTTAGATGCGCTGCTACGATGGGCCTAAGGCATGCTTGACCCGCATTGTGAAACGACCCAAGCCCACTTTCCATATTAAGACCAAGAGGGATTATCCATATAGGAAAGTCTTGAAGCACGTTTGAGGAAGCCAGGGTTTCTTCCCATAGACTAGCTTTAGAGACCAGCCCGGTCTAGAGTTTAAGACCCCAGGACCATCCTACCCTTATTATGGGAACTTAGTTATGGAGGCGGAAAATACGCAAAAGAGATATTTATGAGCGGATTTCTTAGTTTCCTAATCCTTTGTTTCTCAGTAGATTAATCCTTGATAGGGAAGAAGAGATTTTATCCATAAAATTAAGAGATTTTATCCCTAAAATTAAGGGAAGATTTGTGAACCATGCCTTATAAATCAGGAAGATCTTCCACGAAGTAAGGCAATTCCAACTATGCAAAATTATCTACTTCTTATTCTCCGTCTTTTGACTTAATCGCCGAAGAGTGGTAGAGCACCCGTCGGCCGAGATCACCTTTTTGCAGTTCACGTTAATGTTCTTTGATACTAGAGGTTCCATGTGACTCACCACAATTCGAGGGTCCGTTGATCATCCATCAACCCTTGGAAGCATATGGATATCGTGTAACCCGATACCACACCGTGTGTCCCATTCACTAGGATCCATAATTTCACAAAGCGGCGAGGCCTTCATACGGAGCTATTCCAGTATTTTGCCTGATATACAGCACTACGGGAAAACAGCACCTAGCGAGAGAACCGGGTTTTGCTGAGGCGAGAGCTCACCTTTGCCTAAATGAGGAGCGACTGTGCTTGCCCGTCCCTAGTCGACGAGGAAGAGGGGTGCGTCACACGGAACTGGGACTTCTCAACCTGATTTTCTGACATTGGTAGGCCCATTTCAAATCATAATATCATAATAACAGTAAAACTGTAAAACTACCACCATAGTGGTGTTTAGATTGTCCTATACATATATGTAAGATCAAATCACACTTATATTGCTAAGTTGCTGCTATCTCAAAGTATTACATTTACATTTCAAAAGCGAGTAAAAAAACCTACATAATTGGACTCTTAATGTTATGTGCCTTGTGAATCTGGGGATGTCTTGGCGACTCTTTAAATCTTTCGTAGTTAATTACCATACTAACTCCTGTAGTAGGAAAACATATATAGCATATATATGACCACTTGTAGTGATTACCTCTAATCTGATATACATGTAAAATAATTCACATATTAGAATATTCATATCTCCCGTAGGAGTACATAACAGAGATTTCAAGACAAAAGGTACCTGTAGGTACACTACATAACAGAACTTAATTATGCCTTAGCATCAGAGCTGATTACTTTTATTTTTCTATGTTTGTTCAGATATTCTCCTATCATATAAATGTTTTGCATGTATATAATTGATAACAATGAATGAGAGGATGTGTATAATAAAAATTCGAACGACGCACAACACTAAAACGTAGGGCAAAGACAACAGAACGTGCCCACACCACTCCAATGTAAGTGTCAGAAAGCACTATGCAGAGTTAAGGTACAAAGACTATAGTGGGGGAGTGACATAGCACTATGTAGAGTGACATAGTGACCAACAGAGTACCGGGCACTAAACAGAGTGTCGAAGACCAATCGAGGTGGCCTATCTTATCCACTATTCGGTCTTAGACAAACATACAATCATATGTATTATTGAGCTTGTTATATTGTTCTTAATCACATTCTTATTTAGATAATACAAGTAAAGAAGAGGGCAAGAACACAATTTCTACCTAGAAAAAGTTTCGTTGAGGTGAAGCGGTTCGTACCAGATTATCCCTCCTTGGAAATTCGAACAAAAGAGTAATGGTTTCTAGAATTAATAGAAGAAAAGAAACAAAAACAGGATTGCAAGTTCGCCTAGGTGTAGGGGACCTTCGCCTAGGCGAGGACTTACGACAAGGCAGAGCAACCCACGCCGAGGTGCAGCAGAGATTGGCAAATTTGGGGCTTCTGGTTCGCCTAGGCGAGCACTCCTTCGCCTAGGTGAAACTCCCCGCATAGGCAAAGCTCCCTTCGCTTAGGAGGAGAGCTTCGGGATTGTACAGAAATGGAATTTTTGCCCCTTTTCCATCGGAAATTTCCAACCAAAACCAAACCACATCAAAACAAACCACAAAACCCAACTCAAAACAACCAAAAACACAAATATGGAAGAGTTAGGGTTTCCTAATCCAAACATAGACAAGGAGGGAGTTAGGAGAGTTTCTTAACTAACAAATGGAAGAGTCTCATACCTTGATTTCTTGAACTTCTCAACCAAGCTTCATTTTCTTCCTTTTTCTTGATCAAGTAGAACTCCAAAGCAATTGAAGGGAAGGCAACCCAAATTTTTGTTCTTCTCTCCCACAACTCGTACGCCCTAAATCTATCTAAACCAAAATGAGAAATACCTTCTCTCAAATACCCATTTGTTCTTTTAATGAATTTTGGCTCATTTTCCCCCCTTTGCTATTTAGACCTTATTCTTCATTATATTTGCACATCCAATTTATCAAAATTCTATTTTAACATATAATCTTCTTATCTTATGTCATTTGAGTCCTTAATTTGACAATTACCATTTTAACATTTTCCACACTTAGCACTTAAATTTTCGAAAAATACAAATTTCACTTATATTATATCCTCAACATGTCATAAAACTACTAGGGTATAATTTGAGATGTTATAGAGCCTATCATGCAGGCCTGGCCTTGGGCTCGCCAAGACAACGCTCACCTTTGCCTAGGCGAGGCAGCGCCTATTTACTATCGGACAGTTACATTAAAAACAGTCCAAATAAGTTCAATTTCACTCTTTTACATAAAAAATTACATATGAGTTCCATTTCAACTCTTTAACACATTAGTACATACCCTCACATAATGCAATGCCAATATGTGATAAAATCCGTCATTGATGGATTACATCCAATGATAATTTTTTAAAACAAAATTCATTTGTTTACAAACCGAAACGCGTTGGATGTTATACCTCAAATGATCATTTCACATTCAAAACCATGCCTCAAGGGCAAAATGATATCGGATTCTCACCGTAGGGCCTCAGACGCCTTTTTTATTAATTTTTGGACTTTCACCGTCGTGAGTGTAATGAACCAAAAGAGCGTGTCTTTCACCCGAGGGAGTGTCTAGCCCTTTTTGCTATTACCTAAAACAAGTTTTTCTGTTTCATACAACTGTGCGACTCTGTTGAACTTTGTTTAGCGGTACCGAGCCCACACACCAATCACCCAATGTGGGGATTGATTTCAACCATGCACTCACACCCATCAAATGCGATGTTCCCGTGCATATGCAATGTGATGCACCATTAAATGTCAATGTCATGCCATACATGTGATGAATGCCATATGGACAATATAAACCATACATTTTACCATGTATCATGGACAATTATATTACATGCATATAATCTCCAAAACAAACATTCAATTCAATGTCAATATATAAGCCCACATATATTAACATTCATCAAACAATAATTTAACCAAATCATGTTATTACAAAATCAAGTAATAGCGACTTTAACTCTCAAGGCCAAATGTGACATAAAATGCTCACAAAAAAAGCCCATAAAACGGCCCCAAACCAGTCCTTAAATTGGCCATAAAACCGGCTTAAACAAGCCTTTAAATTGGCTACAAAACCAGCCAAACAAGCCCTTAACAGTTCAGATTATTCTTTTTAATCCAAACAGTCCTTAATTTTTTTTTTTTTTGAGACATACTATACATAACCACAATCAATTAACAAAACCGGTCACAAACGGGCCACAAAACGACCATTAAAGCCGTTTAAAACAAGCCAAACAACCCCCTTAGGGTATAAATCCAGCCAAACAGCCCTTAAAACCATGCTTTGAGCATGCCATGAACACTCATAAACCGGTCACAACTACCACTAAGCCGTGAAATCAAGTGCGAAACAATCAAAATCAGCCAAACAGGCCCTTAGGACACCTACAAAACATTCCTCCTAAAATCAGGCCATAGGATGGAAATAAAACCAAAGTAGAAAGAATCCCTACCTCTTGGAGAGTAGTATAACCGAATGAAGTCTCAAAAACACCTCCTAAGCTTAAAACCCTTGATTTCTCCAAATCTCTTCCTTTGGAGCTTCGATGAAACCCTCTGCTTGGGTACACACGCAGTAAATTTCGTCGAGTAGATGAACTTTGCTCTTAGTCGACAATTTCACTGATTAACTCGCAAATCGTCGAAAGAAGCTCTTGGTTATCTCTTTTCCTCCTCTCTCTCTCTCTCACGTAAAAACCAAGGACAAAAATGAGTTCTTTTGTCCCCCTCAAGCCCCTCATTTAAGGTTTAAGTGGGTGGCTCACGTCGCGCCACGTGTCCACGATTATTTCGTCTCGGTTTAAGTTCAAATTATTTTATATAAACTTTATCTAAATTGTTTCACTTACATTTTCAAAATCTGCCAGTTCACCAAACACCTCGCCGCCTTAAAATCATGAAAATCCTACCATCTCGAAATTCAACAAAACAGACTTCAACTCGGTGTCCGTTGACAACCCGTCAACCTGCGGAATACTCGTGGATGCCGGGTAACCAGACACCACTCATCGGACAGAGTCTCCTTTGTACGGGGAGCTCTACCCAATTACAAAACCTATCCCAAACAGTTCAATATGACCACACATGGTCCAATTGCAAATAAAATAATGGCCACTGGGCCCCTCGTATCAAGCTACCCACAATATAATGTCCAACCAATCATTCACATGGTTCAGAGTTATACATTAGTCTTAATACAAATACATATTAAAATTTACAATTCTAATACATATTATCCCAAAACATCAGCCACTAATCGACTTTCTTCAAAATCGGCCTCTAAGATGAGCTCGTCTCAGACCCTCAGCACTGAACAACATATTCCCCTCTGACGTGGTGAGCTAATACCCGTGAGTGGAATCACCCTAAATGGGCTACTCTCCACCTAAGTACAGTAATGATCCCATGAACACACACTCTAAGCAAATGCTGATCCTACTGAATGTCTAAATGATCAACCCATGGCCCGAGTCTCACCGACTCCTCTACACTTGCCTAAGCCATGTATGAGAAGCATTATTTTCAAAACAAAGGTATTTGTTTTTAATCGTGAAAACCCTCCGATATAAGTGAAATGACCGACCCTAATCTAATTTAAGACAACCCTCCGATGTATATCAAATTGGGCCGACTCCGACGAGATTGATATTTTATAAGCACTACCCTCCCATATCGTAATAGACACCCGACATAATTACATAGTCAACCCTCCAAACAATTCCTCTCAAGAAACTACCTCATGCACTACTCACTCCTTATCAGTTTGGGTGCCCCAAAGGCATATGGAATGCAATGATGCCAATTTCAATACAATTTATATAACACATGCAAATATATGAGCAATATGATATATTTACATAATTTAATCACACAAACATCTTATGCAATTTCACAATCCATTACACCAAAAATTAGCTAACGTGGGCTAATTTACAACCACAAGCAATTCGATTTGAATTACTCAACCAAACACATTTTTCTCACAAAATTTATTTCGTGAACAATATTCACATGAACAGAAAACCTCGAGTTACTGCCTCACGGCCAATCACTCAAACATCGGGTCTCCACTTCGCGGAACTCGAATTTCATAGCCATTACCGCCTCATACACGCCAATACAATTTGTTTCCACAAATTATACAATTAATAACCCAAATGGGATTTCACTTGCCACGACCGACAAATTGGGTTCCACAATTTCACACTCCGGTCCTGCCTGGGACCGATCAAACTAGGCCGCCTGCCCTGCCAACCTGAAACATCGCTGAAACACTTAAACAAAGTGTAAAAACCTGCTAGATAAACCCTACCTCACGGAATCGTCGAAACTCCCAAAACCGGAATCCACTTGTAGCCTCATCAGTTGCAGAGCTTTAATTTCTTCTATTCTCATTCGAAGAATTCGACAAATGGATTAGCTAGAAATCTGGAGAAACTCTGACACTCTCTCACTAAACACAAACAACCGGCATCAGATCTCCCTTTTTCCATTTCACGTTTTGTCTTTCTTTTTCATATGTAGGAGACGGCACTATACGCTATTTTGTCTTATTATCATTTAAACATTTCAACAATGCCAATTATGTCCCCAAGCTTTGGATTTTCGACATTTGGAACTATCTCGGCCATCCATTTCCATCATCTCTCTACCCATGCAACATGTGTAACATGTAGAATATTCCATGGCATTTAATCCAATAGTGAGGTTCGCTTCGCCATTCGAAATCTAAAATTTCGCGCCTTCTGTACTGCATCAGAAATATTAGCTTTTCAAAAAAATTCAAATTTACCCGGGTTTTACGTTCCGACGATCAAGGTCCTTACAAAGTTAAGAATATTTTGAACTTTAAATAACTTTGTTTTGTAAAAAATTGAAGAATAAATTAAATTAAATTTAATACCAAATCCTTTCTCAAACTATTTTCAACAATATTAATAAGATCAATAATCCATTTCCCATTCACTTCTAGTTATTCTGAAATGGTATCAAGATAAAGTCAATCAATTTTAACTTGTGAGAAATATGAAACAACTGTATCTAGAAAACAATAATTACTATTATACCTAGTTTTGATATTTACTTTGCATATCTTATTATTGGTAAAATATAGAAACAAATCTCAGCATTTATAGTGCAAAACAATTTGGATTTCTTTTTATCAACTAGGTTACATTTTAATCCTATTTCATGATCCCAGCGGATAGGGGCGGACGCAGGTAAGAATCAGGGGGACTCCATTTTTTTTTCTTTGTTTCTAAGGGGAATCCAATAGGGAAAGGAAAATATGACCCCCTCAAATCTCATAAATCCTATACCATTTAGTTAAAATGTTTCCTAACACCATTAGAAGGAAAGAAAATAAAAGGAAAATAAGGAAAAAATGAAATTAAATTCCATATAATATTTTTATTTGCTACCTCAAATCAATTTTATTTGTTTAAAACTCATTAATATAAAGATTAAATAATTTTAAAATATTCTATGGAATCAAACATAAAATATTATTTTTCTTAGCATTTTTTTTCCTTAATATTTTCCGAGAACAAAACACAACCTTTTTTTTTTTTATCTATTCACTTGAAATTACAATGTTATAGTATTCCATTATCATGGAAACTCAAACCTAATATTTCCCAGGCGACCCGCTCTCAACCCTTTAACTACTGGAAATGGAGGCCACTGGCGACTTAAACTTTTAATTGGGATAACCAAATATGCTAAAAATAATTTTCCTAAACTTTTTTTTTCTGTAGTACCTTTTAGAAACCAAACATAACTTAGTGTTTTTGCCCCCTCAACTTATTTTCTAAGTCCACCACTTCCGGCAGACATTACTGCAATTGTTAAATATGAATGATAATTATTATTATTATTAAAAAGAACTGACCCTTTTACTTCTTTTAAGATATGACTGGCTGGCAATCACAAAAAATTTGGTCAAATTGGTATCGGACGACTCTGTTTATGAAGACACGTTACAGTATTAGCTAAGAAAATCTCACTTCTCATTTCTCCACCAATTCACTTCCTTGTCCTCGCAAATGCATCCAAAATTTCCCAAACTTCTCCTCTTATCATTCATCCCCTTCCTTCAATTCTAAGGTAGGTTCTTCTAATACATGGATTTTTGGTGCAGAGTCTATCGACGTTTTGAAGAATATCATGATGGGTAAACCTTCCTTCAGCTCTCTCCCTCTACATATACATATAAATATACAAATACATATATATATATATATATATATATATATATATATATATAAGCAAAGTGTTTGTGTTCCTAGTCATTGTAGTTGTTACATTTTCTAAACTGAACCTCCTCCTCTCTTCTTAATTACATATATATATATGTAAGCAAAGTGTTTGTGTTCCAAGTCATTGTAGTTGTTACATTTTCTAAACTGAACCTCCTCCTCTCTTCTTAATTACAGCCATTATTGCAGCAGTAGCTGGGACATTATTTGTCAGCATCGTTACAATCTTTTGCTTCAGAAGAGAAATATCAAAACATAGAGTGATGCTCATTTGGAGAAAGAGTTATGATGATGATCAAAACATTGAGGAATTTGTCAGGAATTATGGATCTCAAGCACCTAAAAGGTATAGTTATTCGGAAATTAAGAAGATGACTAATTCATTCAAGGATAAACTTGGTCAAGGAGGCTATGGTGGCGTTTACAAAGGAAAGTTAGATGATGGTCACCTTATTGCAGTCAAAGTCCTCAACACATCCAAAGGAAATGGACAGGAATTCATCAATGAAGTTGCAAGCATTAGTCGAACTTCTCATGTCAACATTGTAAGACTTTTGGGGTTTTGTTTTGAGTGGCATAAAAGCTCTCATCTACGAATTTATGTGCAATGGATCTCTTGAAAATTTCTTATGCATTGAAAATCCTTTGAAAGCCAGTAAACACTTGGGTTGGGAGAAGTTATACCAAATTGCAATTGGGATAGCAAAAGGACTTGAGTACCTGCATTGTGGCTGCAGAACAAAGATATTGCATTTTGATGTGAAACCTCACAATATCCTTCTAGACCAAGATTTTTCTCCCAAGATCTCTGATTTTGGGCTTGCTAAATTATGCCCACAAAAAGAGAGTATTATATCAATGTCTGCAGCAAGAGGAACCATTGGGTATGTCGCTCCAGAAGTTTTCTGTAGAAATTTTGGCTGAGTCTCACAAATCAGATGTTTATAGCTATGGGATGATGATTCTAGAAATGGTTGGAGGAAGACAAAACGTCAATGGTAAAGTGGATAATACAAGTGAGACATATTTTCCACATTGGATTTATAAGAATCTTGAACGGCAAGAAGATCTGGGACTGGAGAGCATTGAGAATAAAGAGGAAAATGATATTACAAGAAAGATGATAGTAGTGGGTTTGTGGTGTATACAAACAGATCCTTCATATCGGCCATGCATGAGCAAGGTGATTGAAATGTTGCCGCATATAGAAGCCTTGCAGATCCCACCAAAGCCTTTCCTATCTTCTCCTCCAAGGTCTCCAATAGATTCTTCATCCTTGACATTATCACACTGATATGTTCCTACTATTGAATGTACTAATTTTTTTATCAATGAAACAAATTGGTAGATCAAACTATTCTGCATGGAGACTTCTGGATGCATATGATAATGAAATTCTCACATTATGGAATCATTTGTCTGGTATTACTAAACTTGTATAACATAAAGTGATTCTAGATATCACCCATTTGTCTTCCACTTAAAAAGGCCACTCTTGGCAAGCTAGATACATAAATTTTTTCCTTTTCTTTCCTTCTTCCAGCGTACCTGTGTTAGGCTTGACTAAAAATAGGACAAAATACAATTATAAAGGAACCAGAAATGGAGTAGCTACTGATAAGGCTACTATGGTAGAATGCATTTTGAGGAAACAGGGAATTTATGAAGACCAAAAGAAAAAATTAGGCTGAGTTATGAACAATAATTATAAGATTATTTGTATAAGCTCAACCTTCCTCAAATGCAGCAATGGTCAATAGCGCTATGCAGCACCACAAATTAAAGGGCATTGCTCTGTTTTTCCAGATGGATCAAAAGTTGGCCAAATTAGTAGCTGACCACAATGGTTGTCTAATCGTTTCTCATTTACAAAGATAACAATCTTAACTAATAACCAAGTGATTTGAGTTTACATTTTGAGGGATTTGGTGACATTTAGATAGATCCTTTTGTGTAATGCTACTGCTTGGTATAGTTTATGTAGAGATGGAACAGGGGTAGATAGCAGATATAGAGAATAGGATCGAGCAGTCATTGATAAGTATATTTTATAGACATTTTATCCCTATATTTAGGTTAGTCTTTCGTAGTTTTTATGATATTAATAAGTGTTTTAACACTGTTTTCATTCCTATTTGAAATTAGGATCAAATCCAAGGCATTGAGGCAATTGAAGCGATAAAGTAAAAAAAAAAAAAAATCAGTAAATTCTACATGTAGCAGCAGCTACTATATTTTAATATTTTCAGCTGTAAAATGACCTCTCATGGCTCCAATCTTTGTATGGATGGATAGTAGACTTCTCAAGCTTTCCGAAGAGCCTTTATTCACTCAATTTGACTTCAAATGATCAAGTTATGGCTATTAGAAGAAGGAAGAAGAGAAGAGTGTTCAAAATCTGAACAGTTGGCACACTTTGTTGATTCAGTCTTTACCATCAGCTCTAGAGTGTTTTCCTTGACCAAATCCATATTCTTCACTCTCTAAGCTTTTCAACGAGTCCAATATTGCTCAATTTGGATTCCGGATGAAGAAGTTATGACATCGGGAAGGTTGGAGTGCAAAACAAGGAGTTCAGCACAAAGCACAAGAGGTCGATCGATTGCGTCCACTGGTTGCTTGAGCTCCCGATATCGAGCTATTTTTTTGATAAGCCCATTTTTTGAGCCCAAAATTGTTGTTTTAAAAGCCTAAAACCCTAGAAACTTGGGGAGACCAATTTTAGAGGTCCCTTGTGGAAATGTCCTTCTATGGTGGAAACACCCTAGGGCACAAACATTATTTGAAGAAAAAATGCTTGAAGAAGAAGGAAATGAAGTAGTTGAAGAGAAAGGGCTTCACTAGATTTGCTTCTATTCTCTCTTTCCTTTTGTTTTCTTTGATTATTGTTGTATTTTTCTTAAAGATGTTTTAGTTTGTTTTCTTAGGGTTTAGATGTAGCCAAAAACATGAATGTATGGATTTTGCCTAATTTATATTGATTGATGTATTCTTTTAACATGTGTTGAGTATTTTATTTAGCCTTAATGCTTGTAGGTATTTGACCAATATTTACATGCTTTGTGGCTTGATTTGAGACAGAGAAATTATAATTAAGCTAGACCATGGACAAATTGTCATCTGATTGTCATAAGATAGAGTTATAAATGAAATTAGATGTGGTATTGAGTTTCTAGGTTCAATGCATCCTTAGTTATGGTGGTTTGAAGCAGAGATGCCAAATGACATTTTCTAAGGATAGTGTGTAAATGATCGAGAAAGATTGACATATACATTAGTGAAATTATCATCTTCATATGAAAATGAACATTGATTGATTGGATTAAGAGTTTCATATAGGATTGTTTATGTGAAATCTAAGCCCTAAGACTTTTTACGTTTTTATTGAGTCGTTGTAGTTAGGTTCTTGCATGCTAGTTTAGTTAATTTGTGTCTTTTCTAGATTTTCCAATCATCCAAATAGAGCCTAAGCTAGATTAGAATCGGTAATTAATAGTCCATTCTCATGAGACGATACTTTTACTTCCTCTTTATTACCTGAACATGACACGTGCACTTACGCACATAGGTAATTTATATCTTCATACATGTTTCGTCCCTATCGGTCATCATCCCTTTATTCTATTGCCCTTCACAGGAAGCTCAAGCTTCAGTGGAATTAGTCGTCTGTCTTTGTGCGTATACTTAGGATGATGGGTTGCACGGCACCACACATTTCGTGCACAGCATACAAAGAGTGATCTTAGTGGAATGTCAATGTACAATCAAAACACTAAAGCAAAACAAATATTTAATACTATTCTTAAATAGTAGAGGGCGTTTATAAATGAAAAATTTCACTAATTCTAATGAAGATCATTGGTTTATCAATGATGATTCCTACTTAATACATACATCTCATTCAAGACATCAAAATTGAGTAGATGAGAAGAAAATGGCATCACCAACCCTTCTTTTCGCTCTTTTTTTTTTCTAGTATAGGATCATTGTTTATTGATGATATGTGCTTCAAGAACTCAGTGAGTCCTGAGGAAAACTCAGCTACTGCCGTTGGTGGTTGAGGGCCAACTGACCCAATTTGTAGTCACAGAATCCGGTGAAGACGGTGTTTCCTTACCCTTCAATAACCCAACACTGTCTGCCGGAATCTCCATTACCTCCTCTGTCTTTACTTACATTGTAACCCTCTACTCTCATTGCCCTTCAGGATCTCATGACTTCATTCATTGCAGGTCTCATTTCCTTCTCATTTTGCAAACACTGAAATGCCAACTCTGCCACAGCCATTATCATCCTTGTCACATTGTGGTCTGAATTAAACCCAAGGGAAGGGTCAACAAGCTCATGCAACGCAATGCGATGTTAGACAAGTTAATCTCATGCCGGTGCTTTGTGATGTCAACAGCAGGCATTGATGATATGAGCTCAATCAGGACGACCCCAAAGCTATAGACGTCACTCTTGCTCGTAAGTTGGTAGCATTGGTGATAGTCAGGATCAACATATCCAGGAGTACCTTGTGGAGCAGTTGAAACATGAGTAACGTCTGTTGGGAAGAGACTGGACAGCCCATAATCTGCAACTTTTACAGAGAAGTCGTCGCTGAGGAGAATGTTGTTGGTTTTGACATCGCGGTGGATGAGATACCAGGAAGCAAGGAGATATTTCAGGGCACGCAGTCTTGGTGGCAATTTTCACCTGAGTCGGCCATGATCCAGGCTTAGCCTGTCTACCTGAAGATGATCAGCAAATAGTCCCAAGTAGAAATGCACTACATATACAAGGAGGAGCCTCTCTGCTGTAAGGCGAGAGGTGCACCCATATAAGATGACAAGGTTTGGGTGGCGCAAAAGTTGAAGGATCACACTCATTCGAGAACTGGTGAACCCTTTACCAGAGCCATATAAGCGCTTCTGCAGCAACAGCACGACCATCACAAAGTTTGCCTGATAAAGATCATGCCAAGAACACAGGAATGATCCATTAAATGCAGAGAGGCAAATTTCAGTACAAGGAGTAACTCCTCTTACCACGATACACAGTGCCAAAGCCTCCATCTCCTAGTTCTCTGCTGGAATCAAAATTGTTAGTGGCTTCTTCCAGTTCTTCGTAAGTGAATATATGGACTCCGGGTTAGCTGTCCTGTGAGACAAAAGTTGTCTTCGGAGACAAAAGTTGTCTTCGTAGATACATGAAGAAAACAATGCTACAAATGATGAGAGTACCAAATCCAACAGAAACACCTTCGGAGGGGAAATAAACAGGGAGGCATAGAAACAGAGTGAGGAATGACTGAAGAAATTCACTGCCTCTGCCTGCTGCAATTAAGGTTACAAAGAAAATTTCACTTAAAGTATATTACCTATAATGATCTTCTTTTTCACATCTGGTCCCTCTATAATGGCAATCACAAAATAAAAAGGAAATGTTAGTTTAAACATTGATAACTAATCACATAAAATATGCACATTGATGACAAGCTTTACGAACACTGTATCCTTATACACAACTGATAAGACCTGCACTTCCAAACTTTCTGCATATTTCCCTTTCACATTTTCATGTACTTGGTATTCCACTAATCCATTTAAGGATTTTGAAAGGGGGAAAAAAGCTGAGCTATCTTGATTGAAGACAAGATTTGAGGAGAATGAAACAGAGCCATAACATCATCATATTTAAGATTTTGAATATGGATGTTTGGTGTAGCCTAAACTTAAACCTAAACATAGGATATAATCTAAACCTAAACATGCTCAGAAAGCAGCAGCTTTTCCTTTCTCTCTCAGCAATAATTTTACATAATGGCCTAAAAGAAACCAAAGAACAATCAACACCGCTCTTCTCACAAGAGCTACAATTATTTGCAGTCCAACTTAAAACAAACCCATACCTCAAAATATTTGCAAATTCCAGTGTAATACATTTCCAAACCCTCTTCGCTCATCAACATCAAATAGGACATTGGGAACCATAGACTGGCATTACTCTGTAGAAAAATTCATGTACTCCAAAGCTACCTCCTGAAAGCTAGCAAAGGAGTGAAGAGAACCATTCCTCATTCAATCAATTGGAATCGATAAGGTCTCAAGAGGAACAGAAGTGCAGTTGTAGAACACCAAGTGCTCATAATGAGAAGGACTGTAATTGAATGGAGTTACGATGAAGACTAAAGTTATACAGAGGAGTTAGGCATGGATCGCCATCATGGACAGCAGAGTTGGCCATGAGAAATGAGTGGTTGGTGTAAAAGATCTCATTAATGACATAATTATCACCAGAAATATTGAACACTGGTTTTTCATCATTGCAAGTGACTCAGAAATTTGGGATACCACAATAGGACTCTTGTTTCTTAGGAATCCAAAAGGGTAGCTTATATTTGGACCAGTCCCATAATTGTGAGGCTTGCAGGCCTCAAATTTTGGCAGTAGACTATTTTAAAAAAAAAAAAAAACTAATATTGTTTGAAAATCAAAATAATGATGAAACTAGTATGTCAACAATAATGCCACAATACTACTTACAGATTTAAATTTTTTCACGTTAATGTCGTAGCTAATGACTACAAGATCGGGCTTAAAATTTTTAAACGATAACGCACTAGCTAGACACATTATTTCTCATTTCCAAACTATTTCAAGAGAATTTTAAATAATTCCAAATATGTCCAAAACTCTAAATTTTGGACATATTTGTTTTTTTTTTAAATAAACTAATTTGTTTTTTCATTTCCTAATGTCCTCAATTAGTAAAATAATTGAACTAGGTAAATTACATTTTTTGTTATAACAGTCTATAATTAGTTTGGAATCCCTTTGAATCTCTAAGTTTAAAAAATCATTATTTTTTACAGCTAAAACACTATCTCTTAAAGCTATATACATTGTGTCATAATTATAGATATATTGCCAATTAGCAGCCATTTTAATTATTATGTTAGACTCCCTAATAACCCATCATAAAACATTTCTATTTTGAATTTTTTGAGCCATCAAAATTTAGTTTGAATATTTCATTAATGGAAGAAATTCATCGAATTTATTTTTCAATCATACAAGGGACATTGTGTTCCGAAGATAAGAGAAGATATAAGATCAAAGATTTTGAAAGTAGAGATATCCTTCTGGCACAATAATGAGAAAGGAGTTGGATTGGATTTTCTTCAACAAAACATGCATGATTTCTATGACTTCAAACGTTCCACGAGACAATGACAAAATGACAATGACCATTTTTGTATTGGATGCTTGAAAAGTCAATGTACTCGTTAGCACGCAGATTTCATGTTCCAAGTAATGTCGTCATTTATTTTCCCTGGGACGTGTGGAATGGGCAATTGACCTAAGTCAGTCAATGTTGAATAGATGTCCCGGGGACGGGGTATTGGGTGAATGATGTTTTATTTAGTTTTCTCTTCCGTGGCGGAATGTTGTATCCATCCAATCACCACTCTTCACATTTTCTCCTCCGGTTTCACTTCCATGAATCTCAAAGATTTCAGCCCTTCTTCTTCTCTTGTCATCTCCCTCTTTATCTTCATCCTCGGGCATGCCTTCCCAAAATATGTCTGCGGAATCGATTTTCGTTATGCAGCCTGCAATTCTTTAGGAGAATGCGGTAGATTAGGAAAAATTCAGTACCCATTTTGGTAAACAGCTCCCAACCTTAGTACTGTGGTCATCCCATGTTCGGGCTGAACTGTCTGAAGGATGAGGCCACCATATGGATCGAGTCTGAACCTTTTCATGTCATCGGTATAGATAACAGAATCAGATCCTGATGATTGCCAGATTTTATGATCCCTCAACGGGGACTATTAATTGTCCTTACCTCAACATAAGCAAGGGGTCAATTAATACATTCAGTTATACCTCCGATGTTAGAATGATCACAGTGTTGCACAGTTGTTCTCTGAGAAGAAAACAAGAAGCAAAGCTACAGTTACTTTGTGGCAAATGAATCTTTGGCAAATAGATTTATTAGCAGATGTGGGTATAGCGCTCTTCTTCCCACTCTCCGAAGTGCTGTGGAAGGTCTTTTGAATCGTTAATTAAAAGTTGGAGGGGCTTTGAGCAAAGGGTTTGAGGTGAGATGGACAACAAATGAGGCAAACTGTGAAGACTGCTTGGAGTCTGGCGGTAAATGCGAGTATGACAGGAATTTCAACACGCCTTCTTGTTTTTGCCCTGACAAGCCTCACCAACAAACTTGTTCACCAAGTATGTATCCTTCTTGCTCTTCTAATGAATTCTTTCTTTGTTTCTTCCTTTGCCTTTTCTTCTACTATTACATCAAAACATCTGCAGGTATACACCTTATTCATGATTTTTTTTTTCCTTTTTCTACTCAATCAACTATTCAATTATTTGGATGCGCCCATAATTCGATTCTACAAACTTATTAAAAAATGTATATTGAAATTAAGTATAGAAAATTTAAACTCCTAAATAACTTTTATTCTTTATGCATTATAGAATGTAAATTTAAAATTTTAATATCAAATTTTAACACTACTTTCAAAATTAAATTTTGAACAAATCTAATTATTCCTTTCCCCTCTTCTTTTTGTTATTTTGAAATCGTATAAAATAATTTCAATCAATTTTGAATTGTAAGAAATATCAAATAACCATATCTAAAAAAAAATTATTCCTAGAATTTAGTTTGAACATTCACTTTGCATATCTTATGTGTAAAACTTAAAAAAAATCTCAATATTTATAGTGGAAAATCAATTTAGTTTCTTATATCAAATATATATTTCTCATTAATTTTAATCATATTTCATGATCCCGGCGATATTATCGTAATGTAAAATATGAATGACAATTATTATTATTATGAAAAAAGCAAAAAGCTTTTTACTTCTTATAAGCTATGAATGGCTCGAAACCACCACAAATTTGATCAAATTAGTACCCCACAACTTTGTTTATGAAGTTACATTACAATGCTAGCTAAGAATATAATTTCCTGGCATGCCCGCGTATTCACTAATTTTCGTGTTTTCATTTGTATGTTTGTGTGAAAATCATAAAAATCATCAATATATTTTGCATACTCCTGTGGTGGTCACATCTTTGCTGGAACATTGTCTGATGAGACACATCTTGTGCAGCATTTCATCCATGGATTCAAATTTTCACCAAAATTGAGAAGTAAAACAACTGCAAAGTCTTTGGACTTAGGAATATGATGCTGCAAAAGAAACGCAGGAAGGAAGAGTTCCAACCCTAGTGGAACACATAGAAAACCTGATGAATTCTCCACTACGACAACAAGGGAATCTATCCAACAACCCTATTAAACAAGTGGAAAGAATGGGTACAGGTAATGTGGATATGCCTTTTTTTTTTTGTCTAATAATTCTAATGAATTTTAGGCTCTCATGCAAAAATTAAAGAGCCAACGGGTAATCATGATTGCCTTTATGGAAGAAATGAAGCAGCAATCTCAATCCATCCTGGAAAACCTTAGAGAAAGGGAACCACCAAGGAAGGAAGTTTCTTTTAAGCTTGAAAGACAATTTTCTAACGAACTCAAAGTGCACTCGAGAACCTACGAGAAGCCTCGGTAATTCTGAATTCTTCACTTATGCAATCAAAGGTTAGATACCTTCCTCTAGAGGGTGGTCAGAATATTCCAAAATTATACCCTAACAGTTTTATAACATGTTTTAGGTATAATAAAAGTAAATGTATATTTTGTCGGAATAAAATAATGTTAAAAAGAAATTTTCGAAAACTCGGAATTTATACAAAAGACTAGGGTAAATTGGTCATTCCCCAATTTAGGATCCAAGGGTCATAATTTAAGAAGATTAGAGGCCAAAGTGGAATTAACATATATTGTAGTGCAAATAATTGAGTGATGGAGGGCTAAAGTGTAAATAAAGGAGAAATTAATTATAAATAGGAGGTGAGAGCAAAATATCTCATCTTTGGTCTCATTTTTGGAGAGCAAACGTGAAGAGGAAGAGAAGAAGAGAAGGGAAGAGGAAGAAGAAAAGGAAGAAAAGGGAGGAGCCAAGAAAGGTAAGGATTTCTATTATTTTTGGTATGGAAGTCTAGTTTTATTTTTTTGTATGGATTTTAGTATAGAAGTATGGGTTTTTATGGATTAGTTTGGATTTTGTATGGAAACTAAGTACGAGATTCTTTCTATTTGACACTTGCTGATTCTATAGTTATTTTTAATTTTTCTATAATCGTTATTATTCAATTTGAAGTAACAAAATGCTATGATGGCAAACACAGAGAGTTGAAGTCCTATACCTTTGGGCCTCTGATATATTAGATTGTATCCTAATTTATTTATTTATTCTTTGTGGTGATTTTCTGATAGCCTCAGTTTGAACATTACGATTTATGGAAAATGTACTTTGAAACTTAGTTTGGGGATAGTTTAGGACCTTTTTCCAAAATGGAAAAAGAGATTAACCTCTGCTCAGTCATAATTTTATCAGAGACCTTCCCTTAGGCATACAATCTTGAAAGGAGGCATGATTTACGGTTCATCTCCTGTTTGGATAATTCAGTAACCAACCACTTAAGATGTGACCCGATAATGTAAAAGGTGGAATGCTTGTCACGTAGATATCTATATCCATTTCTTTGATAAATCAAAACCATTTGGATGGGCAAACTTTTTGAAAATGATAATGTCAAAATTCCAAGGTTCAATTCCCAGCATAACTTGAAGCAGAAAACAGGTCTTGACTTAGCCTGGGAGAAGAGTTGTCCACTAGTGGCTGATTATAAGTTGGATCAGTACAGATATTGATGTTTGATGTGGTGGCCACCTAAAGGCAGTTCCCATTTGCCAAAGCTGGCACATGCATGCTTAAACTAAATCAGCTCCTGTCATATCAGCTGCATATGGTCCATTGAAAGGGTTCTACATAAGCTGTTGGGAGTATGTTGTTCTCCACTTCAGGCTAACTTTCATGTCAATCTGGCATGATACTGGCTTTTTATGCTATTTCTATGGTCTCATTATCAGGATGTAAGTTCCCTTGGGTTCAAAATTTGATGTTGAACCATCTGTCGTTCCAACTCAGAATTCCCTCATAAATCTTCCTATAACTTGGAGGAATGCCTTAATGTGAAATGGGCTAACTGATATAATTACCACATTTGGGTTGGTTGATGGTAATCCTCAATCGGGCGAATATTTCAGATAAGCGAAATATCGGGTTTTAGAGGAGATGCTGTCAAAATTTCTCCAAAACCCATGTTTTTGTCTTGGTCATAATTTCTTCCTCCGAACTCCGTTTCAAATGTTCTTAGACTTTATGGAAAGCCCTTTGAGTCTAGAATCCACCCATATATAGCTTGATAAATTTTGAACTCATATTCTGTCCGAAAACGATGAAAACAGTAGGCCCGGTTGGTTATGTTCGTAATTCACTGTTCATGTGAATCCTCCAACTTCGGACGATCATAAATTCTTCGTCCAAACTCCGTTTTGGGTGTTCTTAGACTCTATGGAAAGCCCTTTGAGTCTAGAATCCAAACATATATAGCTTGATAAATTTTAAACTCATATTCTGTCCGAAAATGATGAAAAACAGTAGGCCCTGTTGGTTATGTTCGTAATTCATTGTTCATGTGAATCCTCTAACTTCGGACGGTCATAATTTCTTCGTCCGAACTCTGTTTTTGAATTTCTTGGACTCTATGGAAAGCGCTTTGAGTCTAGAATCAATCTATATATATCTTGATACAATCTTGAGCTTATAATAAGTCCGAAAATGACAAAAACTAGTGGTTGCTGCTACTGCTGCAAGTGCTGCAAGTTGCTGATTTTCTTCATTGCTTGCAACTTGCATAACTCCTTCGTTAGGACTCCGTTATGGGTATTCTTGACTCTATGGAGCCCTTTGAGTCTAGAATCTATCCATATGGCAGAGCGATATAATATTGAGCTTATAGTACAATCTGAAAATGACAAAAGACAGTGGCTGCCAAGCTTCTGCAGGTGCTGCAAGTCACGAGGGATTTTTTCACGGGGCTTCTGTAAACTTGCATAACTCCTTCGTTAGGACTCGCATGCAGATTTTGGACTCATAAAGCCCTTTGAGTCTAATCTATCCATATATATTGATATAATATTGAGCTTATAGTACAACTAAAATGACAAAAGACATGTGATCAGTGCTGCTACCGCAAAGCGTAAGTTGCTGATTTTCTTCACGGCTTGCAATGTGCATAACTCCTTCTGCTAGACTTCAAGCATGTGGGTATTCTGGGGACTCTATGGAAAGCCCTTGAGTCTAAAAATCTATCCATATATTAGACGATATAATATCAAGCTTATAGTACACCTGAAATGATGTAAAGATACGATCGCGCTGCTGTTGCTGCTGCAGGCTGGGGAAGCTGTTGATTTTACGGCTTGCAACTTGCATAACTCCTTCGTTAGGGACTCCGTTATGGGTATTCTTGATTCTATGGAAAGCTCATCAGCTCCGTAATCTAACCACGCTGATATCGAATTCGCAGCTCGCGCCACATCTTGTCTGAAAATTGAATTGTTGTACCAAGTGTACTAATAGCTTGGTTAAAGTTAATTGGAATACATGGTAAGAAAGGATGTAGATATGACAAGAAATAGCAATATATGTAGATTTTATATGTAAAGGAGTATAGATAAGAAAAGTACCTACAGGTATCAAAGGAAGAGTCTTTGTTCTGTACTCCTACGGGAGATAGGACAGTCTGATAAAGTACGTTAAAACGTACAAAGATAACGATGCAGATATGTCATAAGATACGATAGTCGGAAAAAGTACAAGATATAATATGTTACAAAAGATGACATGATATGAATATAAGAGTATAAGGGATATGAATATATGATTGTCATACATAAACGACAGATGGAACATGATATAGAACACAAGGAATGAGTGTTGATACATGAGGAAATATAGAAAGTACATGAATAGCTGCACCATGATAGAAACGCGCATAAATGATATGATGTATAAATGATATAAAGGGATATGAATAGATAAATATATATATATATATATATATATATATATATATGAATACAAGAGTGCATAGATGCATTCATGATATATGATAGGATTACATATATGATACGAAGACAAACTAAATGATAGAAAAAGATATGAATATACGTATTGTAAAGAAATATGAGAACAACAATACAAAGCTAAGAAATATGTGAAGGTATTACAGACGAAATAAATAATAGTGTATATCTCATCAGCATACATGATAACAATAGTTATTCATGTAGATGAGATATGTACAGAAAATGTATTAAAATGGATTATCTTCTTAGAACCTGGTAGAGGGATAGATGGACATGCCTATTAGTAAAAACAAAGCCTCACAAAGATATCGACTACCGACCTCATAGTATTTCACATGTAGCCGCCTGCCCTTATAGACCACTAAGCCAGACAAGGAGTACAACACTGGGCCCTTATAGTTTCCTTTATCCACTTCTAAGGGTTATGTGCATGAAACATAAAACAAATGATTTGAATATGACATGTGAAAAATATGATATGATCTGAAGCATATCAATGCTATGTGACAGATAAGTTCTCAGAACATGAGATTATACGATCCTATGATATATGAAAATGTATAAGAATGTAAAATGATCTCAAAATTAATATGATAATACAAAGATATGGAGTAAATAAAGTACAAGATAATCTAAAAGTATATGAACAAGCGCACATGAAAGAGAAAGTAATATGAAAGTATAAATGTGAAAACAAAGATATGAAAATATGACACGCACGCGACATGAAACAAACAAGACATGAATACAGTATATGAAATTAGTACATGAACACTATACATGAACAGTACATGATAACAGTACGTGAAAACAATACACGATCATAGTACATGATAACAGTACATTATAACAGTACATGAAAATAGAACATAACAAATGGTATAGTATATAACCATGAAAGTAAATATGTATACGAATATGACATGCACAGAATAGGATATGTAATATGAACCATTAGAAAGATAATAGATCAAATGATAAGTACTAGAGCAAGAGAAATAAATGATATGAAAGGTTATATGTCAAACGTCATACTGATATGTATGTTATATGAAAATGATAAGATAAGTATATTTGTTGAGACGATCATAGTTATCTGGTCAGTCTCAGATATGTTCCCATTACATAGTGTTTAGTACCTGCTTTAATCCGTGTAGGTGCGTATGTAAGACAAGGATAGGAGGATGTAAAGACATCCCACACCACAGAGTACAGCCAAATTTCGTAGATAGGTGCTCACCGCACTGCTTCCACAATCTCTGTATTTTTGGAATAGTTATAAGTTTTGTATATTGAGAAGTAATGGAACTTAGTGTATAGAACATGAATACCACTACGGTGGTACTTATAATGTAAATGTAAATGTTTTTTTTATTTGTGAAAAGGCGTGCACAGCAAAGTCCCAAATAACACAAAGTCGCATACCTCATCAATTACCAAAGTGGGTAGAAAAGTGACGCTGGCACCCCAGAGAACGTAACAGGGGAAATACCTCAGCCATAGCAACAACCCCTCAGAGGATTTTTGCTAAGACTAATCCACTTACACAACCTGGAGCATATGAAGGGGGCTTTCTTTTCAATGGAGGCCCTATGAGCATCATGCAACCGCCTGTAGGAGTGAATGGCAACAGGGGACAACAAGTTTAACAAGTTCCTCAAATTTTCAAGAACCGCATTTAGACAACTCGCAGAGGCTATAGGAGTTATATGGGCCAGGCCTCAAGCAAATTGGCCTCCCAGAGTTCTACAAACCTTATCTAGAGATGATAGACATGAAGAACCCCTACCCAAGAGAGTACAAGATCCTTTATTTATTCGCTTCTTCGAGAAGATGGTCAATCCACCTTGAAGCATGTTGTTAGACCACTGCAATGTGGGAGTCAGCTAACTATGGGAATTTCTATCATTTCAAGCTTAGGCTGTTTCAACTTTTTGACGAGTACTACACTTGGTATACAACATTGCTTAGGAACTCCATTCGAAGTTGGCAAGAGATGAAAAGACGCCCACACACTCTTCATGCCCGATTTAAAGTGTGCATCAGATAATCGTCTGCAGTGACTCAAAGAATGGGGGAGACTGTCGATTTTTCATCTCCCGGTTCAAGAAGATGAGAAATCAATGTAAGATCCATCCTCCAAAGATAGAGTACGTGAAAATGGTCTAAAGAGGTTTGGACATTGAGTTGAGGAAAAAATTCCAAGGTATGGAATTTAAATATATTTATGAACTTGCAGCTATGGTGACATAATTTGAGAAGCTCCTCAAAGAAGAAAGTTACTGAAGGAAAAAGTCTATGGAAACCTATTGTTAAGAGATGAACCAAGAGGTGGTAGTGGCAGATCTATCTACTATAGGGACATTCACCTGTCATCTTTTGGTAGAAAAGGCACATGATTTATGGAAGAAGGCATAAATTGTTGGTGCACATGTCTAGTATAGTTTTGAGGCTTGGACAACAAATATTCTATTTCCTAGTGAAAGAAAAATTCATTACCTTCCCTAAAGACCAATCCGGATCCCCACAAGGATGAACCGAAAGACTTACTATAAGTACCACAATTCATGGAACCACTACTAATGCATGTCGGTTTCGTAAATGTCATACAGACAAGATCAACAAGGATACTCAAGTTCCTTGACAAAAAAGAGGCTATGGCAGTTGATGAGGATCCTTTCCCACCAGTGGTCTCAATCAACACTGCTAGGTTCGACCTAAGAGCATTGATAGAATCCAAGAAGGCGGGAAAACTCTCTCCAAGAAAGGTATGGGTCCCTGAATATTGTCCAATCCGTGTTAATAGGTTGAAAAATGAGTGGTTTGGTAAATTGTGAGGCAGATCCTCCATCAAAGGAGAAATTAAGTGAAGGGGGACACAACAAGAAACTGAGAGCAACATAACTGATTCTCTAAGGCAGACTTTCTCGTGCAGAGTGATGAATTCCTTCTAGAGATGAGTTCAATCTCTCGAGAAAGATCGCAAAAGGCCCACCCTCCAGCGTGGTAGGTTTACTGGGCCGGTAGTGGAGAATGCTGCAAGCAAGTTTAGAGAATGTTCCTCAAAAAACAAAGCTTTTTGCCGAAGGGGTAAGTTCACTCCTCCAAATGGTTGGTTCTTTCCCCTAATAGAGAAGATTGCAAACAAATTCACTTCTCTAAGGGAGAAAGTAGGGGAAGGACATGTTCCTCCAGTTAGTCCTTTTTTTCCATGAGGTGGACCCAGTTCTTCAATGTACAAAATGATGTCTCTTAGGTACAAATTCACTTCTCCAAAACATATGGTGGGAAACAAATATGTTTTTTCAAGGGAGAGGGTTGTAGATAGAGATGGAAAGACATGTGAGGTGTATCATTCCTTCTTGGGTTTCTCCTGGTAAAAAGTGGCATATGGTACAACATAAAAAATTTCCCCAAAGGCTTTCCAACATTCTAGTGGAGGATGCGAGGCAAAGAGCGCTTGATAGAAGGCGCCATTAATGTACCTATGGAAATCCAAAAGGAGAAGGCCATGGAATTAGAGAAAGTGAATGAATAAATGGTTCCTAAAATGGAAAAAACAAAGTTTGGGAGGAAAGCTACTAAGGATATGGAGTCAATGAGCAGTGTAGATGAAGCAATGGACTCAGATGCTTTATTAATAGGTGAAATCCTCTATTTTTAAATCACTCAATCGCTTTCTTTAACATTGCTAACTATTTTCAAGTCAAAAAAGGTAGAGGAAGGCCTAGTGGAGGTAGAAAGGAAGCACCTACGACAGAGGAAAATGAGGGCCATGGTGGGGTCACCATAGAATCCTTTGAAGAATGCAAACCCTAGAAGGTGATACTTGAGAAACCCTCTATGGAAATGATGAGGCACATAAACTTTTTGTGCGTAGAGCCCATCTCGTGGTAGACCCATTATCAAGGTGTTGATAGATGGATCGATGCGTAAATGTAATGACTTGGAGGATGTTAAGAGCTTTAGGAAGAAGCATTAGCGATTTGATAGAAAATAGAGGTGGTTATGTCTGCCTTTACTGGAGAAGTATCCAAGACCTTCGGGATACAACCTATAGATATCACTATTGGTAGCAAAACTTCATTATATATATGCCTTCTTTGTGATAGACTCTACTACAAATTACAACATTTTGCTAGGGAGGGACTGGATTCATGCCAACCGGTGTGTGTTGTCCTCTCATCACAAGTTCTTACTGTTTTGGAAGGGTAATGAAATGGAGGTGAGGTGAGGCGAGATCAATGACTACTTCATGACTCACACACAGAAGCGCTATCAGGCATGTATTATGGGCCGAAATTCAGAGTCAATCAAGTTCACTAGGAAGGAAAGATGGGGTCCCCCGAGCTTATCACGTGGATAGTGGGCTCTGCAAATCAAAGGTGGTGGACAAACTCCTAAAGGTGACTAATCATGCCCCTTCTTGGAATTGATAGTGGCCAAATCATGGGGAAATCGATGATAGTGATTAACTCTCCAAAAGGAAAAGGCAATAGCTGCAATTGCCATATTCAAAGTGAAAATGCAGCAAACTGTGGAAAAGATTGAAGAAGAGCACCTCCAAGACACCTGTGGGGCTAAGATGATTTTTGAAGTGGATGTATATAAATAAGATTAAGAAATATAGATGGAGGTTCTGGAACGACCTCATAGTTAGAAATGCGCAACCTGATACATGTTGTGGAGAGTAGACCTCGGTACCAGGGAAGCAAATGATTACTTATATTAGTTCATTCTTTGCCTTTTGACGAAGGAAAGGACTATTGCAATACTCACCGGGATTTGAGCTTCTTTGCTTGGAATTATGAGTGGATAAGGGGTTAGGGACCGAGGAAGCAGCGGTGGAACAACTGCCTTTATCCAGTCGGAGTTCCACCTGTTTTAAAGAAACCACCTAAGAGAATGTCGAGGGAGGTAAATTTGAAGGTGAAGGAAGAGATTGAGAAGCTTTTGAAGGCCCAAATTCATCAGGGCTACAAGGTATGTACGCGATGGTTAGGAAAAGCATTGTCTGTGATGAAAAAGAATGTGAAACTTAGAGTTTGTGTAGACTGAGGTTTAAATGATGTCACTCCTAAGGAATATGTATGTAATGCTATTCTTAACATGTTAGTTGGTCTGCAAAATAATGAGTTCTTTTCCTTCATGGAATGGTTTTTCAGAGTATAAGCAAATCCTAATAGTTGTTGTTGATATATCTGATTTGCCTTCATATGTCTCCCTGGTTATGAATGTTTGAGCGGTTGGTCATGCCCTTTGGTTTGAAGAGCGTTAGTTGCAACTTACTAAAGGGCTATGAATACCGTCTTTCATGATATCTTTAGGCCACCATATAGATTTTATATGCGATGACATTGTGGTTAAATCGAAGAAGGGCGTCAAACATGTGAATCATTTAAGGAAAAGTTTTGAAAGGATGAGACTCCATCAACTAAAGCTGAATCCACTCAAATGTGCTTTTGGAGTTCAAGCCATAAATTTTTAGAGTTTCCTAGTTTCACGAAGAGTGGAAGTAGATCGAAACAAAGTGAGGCCCCGACATTTCGGCTAAGGCTCCTCAAAATAGAAGAACTTCAAAAGTTCTTTGGTGAATGAACTATTTAGGAGGTTCATCTCTAATATGACGAGGGAAGACTAAGGTATTCGGCATAATCAAGTTGAAAATGGAAGAGTTTAAATGGGAGGCTGTGGCGTGACGACGCAGTGTGAGCGAGAGGTGTCATCATTTATTTTATTTTTATTTTTTAATATATAGCCTTTAACTTGTTCCAATCATAAAATGTTAAACACTTATCTTGTACTATATCTGTAACTTGTAGTTACAAAGTTGTAAGCTCCATACATGAAAGTGTTCAACATTTACATTGCTTCATTTGTTTACAAACAACAAAAGGATATTACATATACAAAATGGACCAAAAAGTCTTCAAGTGAGCACCTAATGATGTGTTGACCTTGGAGACTGATGCGAATTGTTCTGTCCTCTTGCCTCTACTTAGTACCTACGGATGAAAGCCGATGCTAAGCTTTACGGCAGTGGGAATAACTTCGTGGACAACCACTAATAAGAGTCATCTCACTTTACACATTTACATATACATATAAAATCATATACTTATGTCATATTCTATACTTGTCATATACACATGCTTATATATGTTCCATAAATATAATTTACATGCTTATTCAATCTTATACTTTCTTATCATATCATGTTTCATTTAGTCGTTTATTTTTCTTACGGTTCTTGTCAACATGTACTTGTCACTGTTTACATATCATCACATAGCAATGCTATGCTTCTCATACCATGTCATGTACTTTTATCATGTTCGAATCATTTGCATATACTTGTCCTTTGTTTTATGTTTCATGTCTGCATAAACCTTAGAAGTGGAATAAAGGAAGCTAAAGGGCAAGAAGGCAACGTATGTTATCACGAGACAATGACCATCTATAAGGGCCCGAAGGCGCTGTTATCATTGTACGAGACAATGACCTACTATAAGGGCCCGAAGGCGCTGTTATGACCCAAACGGGGCCAACTGATCAATATGCTGCAGACTTGTTTTTCCCTAATAGGCATGCCCATCTATCCCTCTACCAGGTTCTAAGCAGACAATCCAGTGCTTTATTCCATTTTCAGTACATATCTCATATTCCCGAATAATTATTGTTATCCGGTAATCATATGCGATATTTCTATGATTAATTTAATCTGAATTCGTTCTCATATTTGTAGCTTCATATCACTATTCTCATATTTCTTTACATATCAACTCTGCGTATATTGCTATTTCTATCATTCGGATATTTAATTCATGTATGCTTATAGCGGCGTGTAGCGATTAGTACGCTTGGTACTATAATCAAAATTTTAGAACGAAATTGACACCAAATGCCATTAAATAGAATATGACTAGATTCTATACTCAATGAGCTTTCTATAGAGTCCAAGAATTCCCATAACGGAATCCTTGAAGGTTAATAAAGTTACCAAACCATGAAGAAAATCAGCAACTTGCAGCACTTGCAGCAACAGCAGCAGCAGCCACTATTTTTAGTCATTTTCAGATGTAGTATAAACTCAATATGGTATCAAGCTATATATATGAGTTAGTTTGAGACTCAGAAGGGCTTTCCATA
This sequence comes from Tetrastigma voinierianum, assembly GCA_016808115.1. NCBI lineage: Eukaryota > Viridiplantae > Streptophyta > Magnoliopsida > Vitales > Vitaceae > Tetrastigma > Tetrastigma voinierianum. The sequence goes on along the minus strand of JAEQBH010003243.1, from coordinate 17,317 downwards.
GGAGTCAAGAACACCCCAAAGGACTGGACGAAGAGTTGTAGTCGATCCAGTTGGAGGAACACAACCAAGAAAATCGATTGCCGAACCAGCAGGGAGCCTACTGTTTCTGTCATTTTCGGACATAATCTGGGTTTTAAAGTTGCATTAAGATATATATGGGTGGATTCTAAACTCAAAGGAGCTTTCCATGAGTCCAAGAACACCCAAAACGGACTTTGGGCCGAATAAGTTATGGCTGTCGAAGCTGGAGGACACAACCAGAAAATCTGCTTTCGAAGAGCGATTGCCGCATTTCTTTGCACACCATGCATCTTTGCTACACTTTGGATTAATTTCTAAGCCTAAAGGGTTCGGAATTTGGATATACCTATTTCAAAGAGATATGTTCTTCTATAAGTCTAGTTTACCCAAATTTGAATCACTCAATTCGGATGAGTGATGACCAGAGATATATTAAAGCAAAACATGGGTTTGAAGAAATTTGGACGGCTTATCTCCCTAAACCCGATATTTCCACCAATACAAATATTCCTCGAAGGTGGGGAGCATAATCAATCAACCCAAACCCAAAACACAACAATTTTAACATAAAACTAACAAACATTCATTATAATAAATGGAGTTCTTCTAACCAAATTTCATCAATACGGGTTTGGGGATTTGATTTCCCTACATGTATTCTTAATCCATTGTAGTCTAGACAAATTCTATATTGATCAAAACGAGTTCCTTACAACCCAAACATGTATCCATACATTTTAAACAAAGTTCTAACAAAAACCAATATAACAAGCATACAATAAAATTTTCGTTTCTCAGTATCGTGCAAAACGGGGCCTATATCAAAATTGGTGCTAAGATCGGTGAAATAAGCTAAAATACACTGGACTTATGTAAATTCAACCTTATTTACATTAGTTTTGCAATTTTGTCTTTGGTTGATGATTATGTGTAGCTAAAGTAGAATGCATTAATTCTAGTCGCTTACGTCTAGCCATGCATCGGCCATCGGTACATTTTCTACAAACCCGCACATACATCCAGCATCCATTTATACATGCATTAATTGCCTTTCTGTCCATTCATTTTGGCTTTCATATATTTTTAGTCAAACCTGCACATACAACATCCAGTAATATTTTCTCATAGACTCCATTTATATCACATCACTCAGCCACCAAACGAAAAATAGAATATAAAAATTATGTGGCTTTAAATTTTCATATGAAACGAACAAGGTTTTCCATACAATCAAGGCTAATTTCCATACATTCCATACTCAATCAACAAATACCCATCACCCGAGCCAATCAATTAAAATTCTTGTTAACCTTTTCGATTCCCACATTTTCTCAGCACCCAAACAGAGCTAGGACAACAAAAAGGAAAACAAACATATTCCATACAATTCAAGACAAAATCCATACAAAAAAAATGAAACTAGACTTCCTTACCTTTTTTTTTTTTTTTTTCTTCTCTTCCTTCTTCTTCCTCTTCTTCTTCTCTTATTTTCTCTCTTATTTGCTCCAAACGTGAAGCCCTAGAATGTGAGACCAAATTTTGAGGTCTTTATCCCTTTATATTTTAGTACCCTTTATTAATTTTTTAGTCCTTATACTCTCTTCTATTTTACAGCAATTTTTCTTATTTCTATAATGTATCCCCTTCTCATATTATGCCTTTCATATACTTTTTGAAAATTTTTACTAATATACCCTTGTATCTTGTATAAATTCTGGGTTTTCGAAATTTTCTCATTTAGAAAATTATAATTACGAAAAATTCAAATTATACCTACAAAATATCCTAAACATGTTATAAAACTGTTAGGGCATATTTTGGGGTATTACAACTCTCCCCCACTTAAAGAAATTTTGTCCTCGAAATTTTACTTGTAGTGAAAAGTTGCGGATACTGAGCTTTCATAGTTGCTTCTGGCTCCCAAGTAGCTTCTTCCCAGCCTTGGTGTTGCCAGAGCACTTTCACTAACGATACTTGCTTATTCCGCAACTGTTTCACTTCTCGAGCTAGAATAGCCTTTGGCTCCTCATCATATGACAAATCCTCATGTACTTGTCTCTGCTGGTAGTATGTGTGACTCATCAAAGCGGTATCTCCGAAGCATCGACACATGAAACACATCGTGTAATTTGGCTAACTCCAGAGGGAGTGCCAATCGATAAGCCACAGGGCCAATTCGTTCTAAAACCTCATATGGCCCTATGAACCTCGGACTCAATTTTCCTTTTTTTCCAAACCATAGAATTTTCCTCCACGGCGATACTTTCAAGAAGACCTTGTCTCCCACTTCATATGCAATGTCTCTCCTCTTCAAATCGACATAAGATTTTGGCGATCACTGGCCACTTTAACCTTTCTGAATAACTTGCACTTTTCTTAGTATCTTTCACTATGCGGACCAGTCACTTTATGCTCCTTTAACTCGAGTCCAACCTGCCCAGGTTCTACATTCCTGACATTAAAGCCTCGTATGAATTGCCATACCAATGCTTGACTGAAAACTATTTGTTATAAGCAAATTCCATCAATGGAATATACTATCAAACTTCACAAAATTCCATGACACATCCTCGAAGCATATCTTCAAGTACTTGAATCAACCTCTACATTGTCCATCTGTTTTGCGGATGGAATGTTGTATCGAACTGACTTAGTACTTGGCGGCGTAATTCATTCTAGAACCTTGATGTAAAACACGGATCTCTATCTGACACAATAGATAATGGTACACCATGCAATCGTACAATCTCCTCCACATATAACTCAGCTAGTCGATCCATAGAATAGTCCATCATGACCGGTATAAAATGGGCCGACTTTGTGAGCTTATCAATAATCACCCAGACGAGTCATGCTTCTGTTGTGTGAAGGGGAAACCTGACACAAAATCCATGGTAATGTTATCCCACTTCCATTGGGGGATTGGAAGGGATTTAACAAACTGTTGGCACTTGGTGTTGACTTTGACTTCTTGACCACGTCAAACACTTAGACACATACTCGGTCACATCTCTTTCATTCCTTTCCACCAATAAAAGCTGTTTCAAGTCTGGTACATCTGTATTACCTCCAGGATGCATGGTAAATACCGTATTATGAGCCTCAAATAGCAACTTTTTCTTTAGCTCTTTATCATCTGGCACACATAATTTGTTCTGGAAATACAAACTTCCAGCTTCTTTCACTGAAAACTCAGTCTCGTCACCATCTCTAACCATTTGTAACTTTTTCTGTAGCTCTTCATCATTTTTCTACGCATCTATAATCATTTGCTTTAAAACGGGTTGCGCTTCTAGTTGAGCTAACATAGCTCCATCACCTGCTAGTCTCGATCACGTCTTTGTAGTGACATTGCTACCTTGTGCTTTCCGACAAGCGCCGGCTGTTAACACTAGGGGTGGTAGTTTATGATGCAATCCATAATCCTTGAATAACTCAACCCTCAGTTGTCTCGAATTTAACTCTTTTCGTTAGTAAGTACTTGAAGACTCTTATGATCGATGTACATTCTACACTTTTCCATGTAGTAGTGTCACCATATTTTCAAAGCAAACTCAGCTAACTCTAGGTCATGAGTGGGATAATTAATTCATGTGAAGCTATTGCATGGACGCGCAAGCCACCACTTTCTGGCATCTTGCATGTACGCATCCCGAGCCAATGTGCGAAGCATCACTATACAAGGTATACTCTTTTCTGAGTGAGGTACAGCGTCGATCACTGATTGCAATGACATCCCTTTCAATTGCTCAAAAACTATTAGAGCATTTTATGCATCCCACTCAAACTTTATTCCTTTCTGAGTAACTTGGTGACGGAGAAAATTTATGTGAAAAAGCCTCTCCATAATCTTCTATAATAACTTTGCTAGGCCCGAAACTTCTCCTGGTTTGTTTCGAGGTGATTTCAGTCTAGCGGCTTCAATGTCTTTGTAGGGTCCAATCTTATACCCTCGATGACACAATATGGCACAAGAAACTTCAACTTTGTGAAAATCACATTTGCTGAGCTTAGCATATAATTTATTTTCTCTTAACGTCTGCAAGACTATTTTCAGATGTTGTTCATGTTCCTGTGCATCCTTAGAATACACCAGGATGTCATCAATAAAGATCACTACAAACTGATCCACATAGGGTCAGAATACCCTATTCATTAAATCCATGAATGCTGTCGGTGCATTAGTCAACCCAAATGGCATTACCAAAAACTCATAATGGCCATATCGGGTTCTAAATGCGGTCTTCGGCACATCTACTTCCTTTACTCTCAACTGATAATATCCAGATCGCAGGTCGATCTTCGAAAAGACACCCGCTCCTTTCAACTGATCAAAGAGATCTTCGATTCTCGGCAATGGGTACTTGTTTTCCACGCTCTTGTATTAGTCTGTCAATAATCGATCTTTGTCAAGTAAAAAGTGTCATCTTTCTTTTTCTTCGATAAAGCAGGTGCACCCAGCGGCTCTTGGGTCGTACAAATCCTTTATAAAGCTCTTGTAGTTGAACCTTTAACTCCTTCAACTCTGTTCAGACATCTGTGCAGTGCCACAGACACGGGGCTGTTCAGCACAATTTCTATGGATAAGTCCACCTCCCTCTCCAGGGGAATACCTAGTAACTCTTCAGGGAATACATGGAAATTCCCTTACTACTGGAATCTTTTCCACATCAACTTGACCTTTCTTGGAGTCAAGTATCAATTCGAATGCCTCATATCCTTTTCTATTATAAATTTCCTTGCACGCATGCATTTGTGAGATCACACACACATTGGACATTACGTATTTGGATCTAATGCCTGTATTATCACCTCGGATACGATCAGACATCTGCCTCTTGTCTTTTGTCCACAATCAACTATGTTTCGGTGTTTAGTCAACTAATCCATTCACAAGATCAAGTCGAACTCTCGGAATGGTAAGGTTATCAAATCGGCGATAAGTTCTCTTTAACTTGTGTATAACAATGGGGCAATTTACGTATCTGTATTCACCTTATCTTGTGCCACTAGCAATTTAGTCACATGCGCATCATATCTTTAATTTCTCCATCATTTGGTACTTTGTCAAATACATGCTCTATGCACACATATGAATGAGTAGATCGGGATCAATCAATGCATGCATCTCAATATCATATAAAGAAAGAAAATAGCCACCAGCTATAAACCTCGGAGCATCATGATCCTCTTGAGCCTTCATAACACTTTTCGTCTTTGGTCTTTGTAGGCATAGGACGATCAACATCTCTGGCTGTGCCTCCTCGTCCTCTATCTTTGAGATGAGCCACTACGACCCCACTACCTCGCTCATGGTCAGTGGTGTCGCGAGATCTTCCTCTGCCACTTCCTTGTTGACTTCCTATTATCCCTTGACTCTCGGGACCTTTGTGCTATCAAGTGCTGGGGCTTCCACCCAGGAAACACCCTCCTGTCAGTAGCACCTTGGCTTGTGAATCTGGAGTACATGTGTGGGTGCACTCCAGGGATCTCCACTGTCCAAGCTGAAGCACCTGCACCGCCCAGATCTTTGCTGTGCCTCCTGTCTTCTACCTCTTGTGGCTAGAGACCTGTGCGACTCGGCCAAGACATCCAGCTCTTTTACCGGAAGAGGGAGGAGGAACCATTTTGAACTTGCTTCTTTTGAGACTTTTCTTTGCTGCTGGTTTCTAGTCTCTCTAATATCATTGCGGCATGGACCAATTGATAAAAGTTCACCTGTTGGAGAGAAGTCATAGGTGCTAAGTACCTCTTGATGGAATCATGTAGTCCATCTTCAAATTGCCTACACCTCGGTGAGGGCCAAAAGCTAGTCAAATGTTCTTTGAAATGGTGAACTCTTTCTCATACTCGACCACGAGATAAGTTCCTTTGCTTCATATTCGAAGCTTGTTTCCACTTAGACTCCTATACATGTACGTAACATACTTTGCCCACTAAACTCTTGGACAAAGGAATTCCCGTGTCATAGGATTTGGAATCCACACGGACTTTTGGCACAGTTTCCACGATCATATGCCTCGCCTACGATAGTGAGGCGCACATGATGCTCTCACGATCGGAGGGCATCCTAACCTCTTCCAAATACCCTTTCTAGCTTTTCTAACGGGGTCGGCTTTCTCGACTCATCCATGCTCGACCATTGGATTCCTCACTCCGTGTGTGCTTCGCATGTCTATTGGAGCTTTAGGGGCCCGGTCGATCTATCCAATACCCAGAGCCGTGTTACGTGATATTCCTCGGCAAGGCTTCCATGGACTCATTAGGTACATTACTTTCTGAAGGCTCAGAAGCTGATAACTCTTGTTCTCTTGGGTTAACACTCTCAGCAGCTTCTTCAGGACGATCCATCTATACAAAACACAAGGACATCCACATCAGAGGTCAACACATTACTTAACATATGCATGTTTATCTTATAATCTATCTAGAAGGTTTAAAACTTGTCGAGCTTCAAACCTGGCTCACGATACCACTAGCCTTAGCGCTGACGCATTTCGGTGTGTGAGGGGTGTCATCATTTATTTATTTATTTATTTATTTATTTTAACTTATAGCCTTTTAAAAGCTTGTTCAATCATAAAATGTTAAACACTTATCTTGTACTATATCGTAGCGTGATTACAAAATTTATACAAGCTTCATACATGAAAGTGTTCAACATTTACATTTACTTCGTTGTTTACAAGCAAACAAAGGATATTACATATACAAAATGGACCAAAAGTCTTGGTGACACCTAATGATGTGTTGACCTTGGAAGCGATGCGAAAACAATTACATCCTCTGCCTCGCAGGTACCTACACGGATGAAAACGAATGCTAAGCTTCACGCTTAATTAGAATAACTCGTGGACAACCACTAATAGAGTCATCTCCTTTACACATTTACATATACATATAAAATATCATATACTTATGTCATATTCTATACTTGTCATATACACATATATATATGTTCCATAAGAAATATAATTTACATGTATTCAATCTTATACTTTCTTATCATATCATGTTTCATTTTAGATTAAGATTACATTTTTTCTTACGGTTCTTGTCAACATGTACTTGTCATTGTTTATCATCACATAAACGATGCTATGCTTCTCATACCATGTCATGTACTTTTATCATGTTCGAATCATTTGCATATACTTGTCCTTTGTTTTATGTTTCATGCCTGCATAAACCTTAGAAGTGGAATAAGGAAATTATAAGGGCCCGAAGGCTCTGTTATCACTGTACGAGACAATGACCATCTATAAGGGCTCGGCGGCCCATTATCATTATGCGAGACAATGACCTACCTGGGGCCCGAAGCGTTATGACCCAAACGGGGCCAACTGATCAGTATGCTGCAAACTTGTTTTTCCCTAATAAGCATGCCCATCTATCCTCACGAGGTTCTAAGCGAGACAATCAGGTGTTTTATTCATTTTCGATCACATATCTCATATTCTAGAATAATTATTTGGTATCCATTAATCATATCGCGATATTTCTATGATTAATTTAATCTGGTCGTTCTCATATTTGTAGCTTCATATCACAATTCTCATATTTCTTTATATCAACTCTGTATATTCTTTGATCGATTCGGATATTTAATTCATGCATGCTTATAAGCGTAGTGGCGATTAGTGCAGCTTGGTACTATAATCAAATTTTTAGAGCAAATTGACATAAATGCCATTAAAATAGCGTATTACTAGATTCTATACTCAATGAACTTTCCATAGAGTCAGAATTCCCATACTTGAATCTAACGAAGGAGTTATGCAGGATTCTGACCATGAAAATCGACCTTGCAGCATTTGCGGCCGATAGCGACAGCGATACTTGTTTTTTAGTCATTTTCGAATGTAGTATAAACTCAATATGGTATCAATCTATTTATGGGTGGATTTGAGACTCAAAGGGCTTTCATAAGTCGAAACACCCAAGGACTTCAGACCCGAAGAAGTTATGGTCGTCAGTTGGAACTGTGAGAGAAAATCGGTGCGCGAACGGCGAGGGCCTACTGTTTTCTGTCATTTGGGTTATAATCTGGGTTTAAGTTGCATTAAGATATATATGGGTGGATTCTAAACTCAAAGGGCTTTAATAGAGTCGAGAACACTTAAACGAACAGACGAAGAAGTTATGTTGTCCATTGGAGGACCTAACCGAGAAAATCTGCTCGAGAAGGAGCAGTCATGCCGGCTCTTTGCCTGTGCGTCTTTGCTACACTTTGGATTGTTCTAAGCCTAAAGGGTTCGAATTTGGATATACATTTAGGAGATATGTTCTCCCCATGGAGTCACAGTTTACCCCGAATTTGAATCTTTCGGTCGGATGAGTGATGACCAAGTTATGACAAAACAAAAACATGGGTTTTGAAGAAATTTGAATGTCTCGCAAAGCGATATTTATTATCTGAATATTCGCCGATTGAGGAGGCGCGATCAATCAACTGACCCGAAACACAGCAATTTTAACATAAAACCCAAACAAACATTCATTATAATAAATTATGTTCTAACCAAATTTCATCAATACGGGTTTTGGGGATTTGATTTTACCACTACATGTATTTTTAATCCATTGTAGTCTAGACATATTCTATATTGATCAAGCGAGTTCCTTACAACTAAACATGTATCGTACATTTTAAACAAAGTTCCTAACAAAACCAATATAACAAAGAAGCACATACAATACAAATTTTCGTTTCTCGAATGTCGATGCAAAACAGTTTATATCAAAGTGGTGCTAAAATCAGTGAAATAAGCTAAAATACACTCAGACTTATGTAAATTCAACCTTGTTACATTAGTTTTTGCAATTTTGCCTTTGGTTGATGATTGTGTGTAGCTAAAGTAGAATGCGTTAATTCCTAGCTCCTTTTTCTGTCCATTAATACATGCATCAGCATCCAGTACATTTTCTACAAACCCGCACATACATCCAGCATCCATTTATACATGCATTAATTGCCTTTCTATCCATTCATTTTGGCTTTCATATATTTTTAGTCAAACCTGCACATACAACATCTAATAATATTTTCTCATAGACTCCATTTATATCACATCACTCAGCCTGCCGACAGAAAAATAGAATATAAAAATTATGTGGCTTTAAATTTTCATATGAAACGAACAAGGTTTTCCATACAATCAAGGCTAATTTCCATACATTCCATACTCAATCAACAAATATCCATACTAAGCCAATCAATTAAAATTCTTGTTAACCTTTTTCGATTCCCATTTTCTGAGCACCCAAACAGAGCTGGACAACAAAAATGAAAACAAACCTTATATTCCATACCAATTCAAGACAAAATCCATACACAAAAAAAAAAAATAAAACTAGACTTCATACCTTTTTTCTTTGCTTCCTTGTAACCCCATAACCTTCTTTCTTATTTTCTCTCTTATTTGCTTAAACGTGAAGCCCTAGAATGAGACCAAATTTTGGTCTTTATCCCCTTTTTATATTTTTAAATTTTCCTTTATTAATTTTAGTCCTTATACTCTCTTCTATTTTACCTTGAATTTTCTTATTTTTCTATAATGACACTGTCCCTTCTCATATGCCTTTACTTTTTTGAAATTTTCTTAATATCTGTATCTTGTATAAATTCAGGGTTTTTGAAATTTTAAGCCAGAAAATTATAATTACAAAAAAATTAATTATCTCTGAAATATCACCAACGTGTTATAAAGCGGTAGGCGTATTTTGGTGTCGAATTTCTTTCACTAAAACCCCCTGTTTTAACATTGAAGTCCTTTTCTTTCTTTTAGTGAAATAATTTTGATATAATAGATATTATTTAATATTGTTTTGTGTTAAAAGTGTCATCATGTGCCTATTTTATATAGTAGTATTATGTAGCAGGTATCAGTTACTTATGTATCAAATTTCTCATCATCCTCCCGCTTTCCACTCGTTTTCCTCTGTTTTTCCTCTTCAAATGCATGCCCAAAAACACTTTCCTTTGGGTCGTCTTAGTCTATGGAACTGTAGGACTCGTCCAGATACACGTTATTATCCCTTCTGCATGGGTTCCTAAAGGAAAGAATTCTATTTTGATTACCTGAATTTCCAATCACTTGCCATGGTGGAAAACCGATGCTTTCTATTTCTGATATTGATGATACAAAACCATGGCTTACTTTTCCTCTCCATGTTTTCTCTGCTGCCAAGCACGGTATGAACAATAGCACGTTGCCTTCCTCTCTCCTACAAACATGATACAATTCCACTCCTCAACTGGCTGGAGTTCCATGCACCACTTCAGATCTAGTCTTTTTTTTTTTATTATTATTACCTCCACTCAAGAAAACGACTCAAGTGACAATCCAAATGGTCAACAGGCATCTCTATCCCCTCCACTCAAAATTCCAAAAACTTCAAAATTTCTTCGTCAAACTTTGGGAATTTCATACTACTAAGAAAGTCACAAATAGCTACTAAAATTAGCTACCTCTTGTCACTTAGTAGCTATTTAACTACTACATAGCTACTAATGCTTCTAGTATAAAATGTGTTATGTAGCTACTAAATAGCTACTATGTAGTAACTAAAAAGTAACTTAACCAATATTAGCTACTAATAGTGTAGCAAATAGTGGCTAAAATGAAGTAGTTAAATAGTAGCTAAATAACACTGTAATAATAAATTGTTAATAGAATCTTCATCGGCTACTACATAGCTACTATTTCAAGCTAAAATACTACCATAATGACCAAACCCTTGACTACTAAGTGGTAGCTAAGTAGCTACTACATTAGTAGTAATTGAAGATATTCTGTTAGCTCTTGTTAGTAGCTAATATACCAATTTGACTACTAAGTAGTGGCTGTATAGTAATGACCTCACATACCTACTACTTTTTAGTTGCTAAATGCTATTATGTAAAACAATGGGTTAATTGTTAATCTTAAATAAAGCTACTACATAGCTACTATTTAAAAGCTAAAACACTAACAGAGTCAAAAACCATAACACTAAGTAGTGGCTATTAGCGTAGTGAATTAACTACTAACATTAGTAGTAGTTAAATAAGCTATATAAACTACTACTTAATAGCTAACATACTAATTTAACTACTAAGTAGTAGCGATGTAGTAACTAAAAAGAACTACTATATAATATACATTTGTTTAAATTACTAAATGGCTGCTATATAACTCAAATTAATGTCATTATGGATTAAATAACTACTACACATCTATATTTAGGCTTGAAATACCTACTAGCCAAAAAACAGTGACTATGAGTGGTAAATGTAAATATGTAAATGATTATTGGTAGTTTCTAAATAACTACTATTTAGCTACTATTTAGTAATATAACATATTGAATTTAATATTAAGTATTATTGTGCTTACAGTAAATGAATAAACTATTATTTGTTGGTGGTAGTTAGAAATGACATTTATAACTTTTTCAAAAAATATCATAAAAAAAGGGTTTTGGATGTGTTTTTTAAAAGATTTATAACTTTTAAGTATGATTAAAATTGTAATTTCTATAATTATGACAAGTTTGGATTCATCTTTTAAAAAGATTTATAACTTCTTTAAAAAAAATCAATTATGGAAAAATTAAAATAGATCAATTTTTATATTGAATTATAATTTTAAAAACTATGTAAGTTTTTAAAATAATATTTAATTAAATGAAATTCAACTACATAGTATAATATTTAAGTGTTTGGAAAATTTAAAATATTAATTATTTAATAACAAATCAAAGCTTAATAAGTGATAGAATTAAGTATGATTATTTAATTTTACATTTTATAATAAGTTTATAAAACTAAAAATATCCAGTTGTAAAGCCATGGCGATTGAATTTTGTAAAGGAGATAAACAGTAAATTGTCGTAATAGTATAGGTTACAAACTGTAATTTTAGATAATAAGAGTAGTGATGAGCTTGAGTTAGTTCTGTATTTAAATCTGGTTGAAGAATTTACGCCAAGAATTAAAGACAAATTGAAATTTTAAAGTTTGGAGCGGCAGATTAAGTTGACCACGAGATTTTTAGAAAAATCTTGTTTTGGAAAATAATTTAAGAATCTCTCTCTTCAAAACAAGGTTCAAAGTGAGTAGGTTATTTACTTGGATGTGAGTGCAAATATTGGTCTTGATATGATCTCGATATCTCAAATCATTGGATGATACACAAAATATATTGAATTAACATTTTCAGTAACTTTAAAATTATCACAAAATGTATATTTCGTAAATTAAATTTTTAATAAATATGTAAAAAAATATTATTTATTTCAGTTAAAACAAATTTGAATAGATTTAAAAAGAATTCTTTTTCATTTCATTGTAAAAATTCAACTTTACAAAAGCAAATAAAATTTTATTTTATAATATATTTATTCAATTTAATATTTTATTTAAATGTTTATTTAAATAGCGCTCAAGTCATCTTTTAGTGGCATAAATGATATTTAAAATTTTTTAAAAGCTATGGCAGAATATATTAAAATTATTGGAATGATTCAAGAGAAAATTCTCTGAATCTCAGGATGACAATACGGATTGCCTTTGGTGGATTAGATGCCATGAGAAATCAGTGGCGCAGAAAAGTTTTGTAGATGCGAAACGTTAAGGATACACAGTTTTCTGGTGGTGATCATGGGTGACTTGAAATTACTAAAAAACATTTTTTGTTCAAATATACTCTTTAGTGATAAAAATCATTCTTTTAATTTTTGTACTGTGTGATTCGAATTGAGGAATTTCGGATAATTGATTGAAGCCTTATATATAATATCTTCAAATTGATATTATTATAAGAAATTATCTTAACTTTATAATTATTTATTTTTATTTATCTTTTAATAATTTTAAAATTATAATATTTATTTTAAAATATTAAAAATATAAAATAAAATAAATCTGATAAATTAAAATAATAGTAAGGTTACCATAATTCATTAAATTTTAGAAATGAACTCTTAGATTAATTCAAATGTTATTTAAGTATATTAAACTGTTTAAAGTATTTTTCAAAAAATTAAAATAAATAAACTATAAGCATATTAAATATGTATTTTTAAATATGAAATATTTTTTAATCATTACTTGAATCTACTTTTTTAATAACATTCAAAAAATTACATTAATATGTTTTTTCCATAATATTTTAAGCAGATTTTTGTTTCCCGAAAAGGAGGGAAAGGGATTTTGGGGGCACAGTCTGGCAGGGAGGGAGAAAAAGGGTTTTAACTCAAACCTTGGAAAAGTTAGGGCATTATACTCCCTCTATAACCAGCCATTGCTCCTCTCCTGCCTCTCAAATTCTCTCCCACCTGAGGTACATGATCTTTATCTACCTCTCTATAATGTCGTTGTCTCTCTGTTTCTCATCTTGTTTTTCCCTTGCCTTGTTGGTTGTGTTCCACCGAAAATGATGGGTTTGGGTGTTTAGTTTTGGTCTATTCAGTAAAACCACTTTATGACTCTCTGTCAGGGTTGCAGACTCTAAATTTTGCTTAGAATCTGTCTCATCAGTATTAAGTGGCAGAAAATGATTAAGAGCATGACATCAGAGACAATGGACATCATTGCCAGAATATACTCTGTTGTGAAATAAAAATTAGAACGCCAGCCGAAGTCTTTGAAGGACACATTAATACACGAAAATGAGATGCTGCTAATCATAAAATTTGTTCTCAAGGTATATTACACTGAAAGAGCAGCAAGACCAACCCAGTCATGTTACACGAGATATCTCAATCACACGCCCAAGCAAATGTATAACATAAATCAAACAAGTAATAATACATTCATACATGAACTGGGGAAACTTCCACACTCAGCCGGATGATATTCAGCCCACTGTAGACATCTCAACATAACTATTGACAGAGACAGATTCTAAATGGTGGGTTTTTAGGTGTTTGGGTTTTGGGTCTATTCAATGCACCCATGGCTTTTAAAGCTTTGTTCTCTGGGTGCATATCTCAAAACTGTGAAAATGATTAAATGCATAATTGTTTGAGCTGTTTTATTCATTAATAAGATAACAATATTTTAAATTTTTATAAAATCTATGTAAAAGGAAAATTAGGAGTGAGTTCTTATTTTTTAGCTTTATTCTTAAGAACAATTTTCAAAACACATAAAAAACATCAAAATGGTGTTGCTCTCAAAATTGTTCATGTTCTTCCCAAAAAATGTTTGTTATGTCCTTTGTGTTTTTAAAAAAATTAAAATAAAATAAAACCAAATATGCTCCTTGTGTTTTCCACTTACTTTCTTCCAAAAAAACAAGAAAATTACTACTATAGATTTGATCCCTGATAGACTGCCTCATGATCCCTTACCAAAATAATTTGTGCATATTATTAGTGCACACACAAAAAACGCTTTTAAGTTTTAAGTCATACCATGTCCAAAATAATTCTCATAAGAGTTAGGAGGGACCACAAGAGGAGCGGGTAAAGCTCTTCCACGGGGTATCTTCTGCGTTCCCAGTGGTTAGAGCCGAGACCGCTGGTATATAGTATGTTTATTGTTGACAAAGCGGAAGCCAGTAAGGAACATTTGAAAATGGAGACAGCATGGAAAAGAAACGCAAACTACTGCTGTGTTTATGTTTAGTATTGCCCAGTTTCCTTTTTCACTCAACAGTAAATAATGTGCTTTGAGGAGCCAAAAACAGAGTTCTACGTTTAATCTATATTAATACATGAAACAAAACAGAAGATGCTAGTGGTTTTTTACAACTGGTCTAATATATATATATATATATATATATATATATATATATATATATATATATATATATATATATATATATATATATATATCATCTTTTCTGATTTGTGTTCTTTTTTTTTTATGATTTCCCTATATTATGCTTTTGGATTGATTTGAAGCTTCAAATTCCCACAGCTCATATGCCCCAGATCTTTGGTGGCAATGAAAGTTCTTTGATTAAGGATATAAAATTTCTTGTGAAATTTGATATTTACATTACGTTTTGGATTAATTACATACATGAAAAACTTTAGTTCTCCCTTTCAAGTATTGTTGCATGATAAATTATCATATCATGTACTAAAGAAGATAAATGGAAATGACTTTCTTGTTAAGCCAACCTTAATTTTACAATTTATATGTCTATCATATGATTGATAATTTGTCTACAAATGATGCTTGAATTGTCCGTTTGGATAGTTTAGAAATACATAATGCCCACTAAGTGATTTACTAGTGTTTTTCTATAGTGAGGTGTGCCCACTTAAAAGAATTCTCTTCTGTATCCATACACCCATCTACTTATATTAACCATATTCACTATGTTTTATATAGGTGAACAATCCTTCAAATAATATCATGAACACACAACTCAAGGATCTTGCTAAACGACCTTTGAGGACTGTAAGAACATATCCAGGGTATTTTGTAAATGGATATAAATTCCACTCAATGGGACATGGAACCAGAAGCGGCACAACGAATAGTGGCGTGCATGAGGGTCAACTATAGTGATCATGATGAGCCGTACTATGGTCGACTTTGGGGAAGTTGTGAGTTGGAATATCACGGTTGGCAATCAAGCGAAACGTTATTGTTCAAGTGTGAGATGGTTTGATCTAATCTGAATATCGGGACAAAGGAGTTCATCCTAAATATAACATTGTAGAGGTAAACCAAGCGTAGATTTAACAAAGTATGAACCTTTTGTTTTTGCTCAACAAAAGCTGACTCGGTGTATTATTGTCCATTATCACAGCTTGAGATACGATAGGAACGAGTGGTGATTGTTAATAAAATAAAAGCGTGGGCTGTTGTGGAAATTCCTCAATCATCTGGAATAATTCTTCCACCACCTGAAGTCCAGCCATTCCAAGAGGATGCTATGAAATTTCATGCAATAGAGGTTGTCTCTAATGAACCAATGTCCTTAGTCGAATCTGATGGACGATGTACAAATTGATTCGAGATTCGGAAGTGAAATGAAGAATGAAACATAATTTGAATACGAGTTGGGATCGATTCGGAAGAACCAAATGATAATGATAATGATTAGTGGGTGAGTTTACATCCGTTCATAATTTTTCACATATGTTTTATTTATTTATTTATTTCATAAACTTGTACTAACATGTTTATATATTATCTTTATAGGAACATGCGGGGTGAGGATCAAATGACGGGGCGGGGCGAGCGTCGCGGGGGGTACACTATCCCGTATGAAGGTCTGCGATTACCACTCCATTAGAGGAATTTGCATACCTCGTACGACCATCACGGAATCATCTTCGGTGCATTCGACTTCGTCTACACAAGCTGCGACCACGCCTTCACTACCAGTTGGGTCTACACCATCGACCATGTCTACACTTGTAACCTCAACATCTAGTAGGACTCAATTGATTGTGGAGAATGGGAGGTAAATGAACATAATATATTAAAATATTTTAGATTATCGTTCTTCAATTTTTTTTATGTGTGAGAATTGATATTTGCATGCTTTTAGGTTTGTCGAGTCTTGCAGATGCCGTCTCTGCTATCCTCCATTTCAAGGAGCGGGTTGACATTGAAGGGTATAAATGGAGCATCATCACAAAAGAGATAAAATGATTTTATCGGGAAGAGTTCAAGGTATAACTCATTTACTTATAGCCTTTATATGTAAAATGTGTACATGACAAATTGAATATATAAAGTGTTGTGTTTGTTGGTTGAGATATTATTGGATTAGTTGAGGAGTATTATATAAATGTCTTATTATATTGCAAATTACTTAATATGTTTTGTTTCGTAGAGTTGGATTATTGCCCAGTCTGAGGAAACTCTATCGAAATTTCCTTAGAAATATCATTATTAATTATTTTAACATTTATTTCGTACTTATATGACCTTCTTAACTTTCTTTATAGAAATATTTATCATGGGATATCAGGAGATGGAGTGTATCATCAAAGCAACTTGGGAGGGTGCTTGCGAGTCTAGGTATGAGATAATTTGAATAAGTGGAGGGAAACATATGGGAGACCGGTGCATGTTCACAGTCCATTTGGGCCAGGTGGAATGAGCATGGGGATGCTTATAAAGTTTCGAATTTCAGCGAAACGAATGTCTCGACCGTCGGCAGAAAATGGGCCGAACTGCAGGACCTTCAAGACACACTGGGGGTGCCATTTCATTCTTAGAGCATGTTAGGAGGATTGTAAGTACTTAAGAACTCTTACTTTAATTTTATTTTGATTTGTAAGATCATATGAAATATATCTTGAATTTTACTATGTTTCTATATAGGAGAAAGAGGCAGAA